>CM067088.1:30946245-31508745 GCA_034008185.1 Gorsachius magnificus | reverse complement strand
TGGAGAGGAAATATAACAGGAGCCAGATGTTTGGCTGTTATTGACTGATGATAGGAATTTTACTGATCAGAATAAAAAAAGATGCAGACTGATGGAATTTTGGTGTTTCTTGCAAGACACTTGTAGAAACTGCTGGCCAGCTAGTAAGAAACGTCTGCAGTTTTGAAAGCCCAAGGCTTTTCGTTCAGATAAATACTTGTTACCTTGCCCTTGAGATCTGGTGTACATAAAGCTAATTACATTTCATTGCTCATATTCTTTTTCTAGATCTGCTCTGCAGTAAGATGATTTTAGATTGGCCCATCTGTATTTCTCTTACGACGGACTTCAGTTGATCCAGTCAAAATAGAAAAATATGTTATCATAGTAGAAGGATGGCCTAAGAAACTGAGGAAACAGCAACTTCTGGAGCATGGAAAATCTATCAGTCTGTAAATTTTTAAGACTACTCTTTAATAATTTATGATGCTTTGACTACTTCTTAATCTTACCTCAGTTATTGACTTGACTTATTTGACATTGGCCTTTCAGTTCTAAGAACCCACAGACTCTGCGGGTTTTCTGCTATGGCCATGTTATGTCTCAATATAGTATTAGGAAGGCATAGTTTGTGAAACAATTACTATGGTGATCAGCATCACACCAAAAAAATCCAGTGATGCAATGAATATTCCTTGTGTAGTGAGGAGCTAGATGGCAGCACTTAAGAAGGTCTGGAACTATATAATCAATAATGTTTTAATCCTTATTGAAGTAAGCCAACAACTTTCATAACGTTCACTGAAAGAGCCAGGGATCCTCAGGACATTTAATCATGTAATCAAAGATTGTGCCATAAAGCACAGTCGTTTGACTCAGGATTACACAAGCATCTTTTCTGTTGGCATTTCCTATCTGTGAATGTTTAATTTCTGCAATCCTTTGCAGCAGATCTTTAGTACTTAGTGTAGATACAGAAATATAAATCCTTGATGAGAGTGCAATTTGCATGTATATAACTGTGTAAAGTTAATATAAGTATTTCACCAATTTTAGGCCAGCTGGATTCAATAAACCTTACTATAACCTTCTGTTAGAGTTCCTAGGAAACGAGTCCTATGGCCAAAGATAGCTATTAGATGTAAGAGTATATAGGTCTTACATTTTATTTATATATTAATATAGTGTGTGTGTATATATATATAAAAAGAATATATATAAGAAAGTAAGATAATTCTTCTAGAATGTCAGGAGTAAAGACAATACCTTACCGCATTGCAGTGAAGTGCTGAACTGGTGCTAAGTGGATATCCTGCAGTGAAGAATTTGGCCTGTGGATTCTGTAGAATAAGATGAGCTGTACTCTGATAATGATGAAAATAACCTGAGGATGTAGAAATAATTATAAAATAGTATTATTATCACAAATATAATTTATACAATTATAATTTAATCACAGCTATAATTTATTAATTTTGTAAGCTTTCAACCTATACATTTTTTGCTAAGATTTCTGCATTCATACTTTTTATTGTTTTCTTTAAACAAAAAGGTAAAAGTATTTGTCTCTCTCAGAAGTCAGTAAGAACTCAGAAAGATTTTGTAAAAAGAAAAAATACAATCAAATTTTTCATATGTGACTTTTCAGAAGGATCATAAGGAAGGCTTTATTTGCAGTAAGGCAAATAGATGTCAGTTGTTTATACTGTTGCATTAATGGATAATTGTTACAGAAGCTTCTTCTTACCTGAAATAAATCAACCAAAAATGTATTTAGATTCTACTGCATGGAAACCCATTTGAATAGATGGAGAAATTCCCAACCCCCCCCCCCGGCTACTATGTTTCTGGTAAAAATGGCCTTTTTCCCGTGCAGGAGCATGTCCTGAGTGGGAATGTTCTTGCAGCTTTCAGTGGAATGCAGGTTAAGTTGAATAGGTTATTTTGCCTGCTTAGCTGTGCAACTCCTCAAACCTCATTCTTCATACCAATAGCCATCTCAGATCTTTCTTGTTATTACTAGACTGAAATTACTTTTCTCATCACATTGTGTTGTTTTGTTGTTTAAGTAAGTGCTTATGGCTTCTCATTGCCTTCCTATGCCATGAGCACATGTTCTTCACATACTACACATAAGTCTGACAGAGTAGTGTGGAATTTATTGCCTCTTTGGAGCTTTTGGTTAGAGAGATTCTCTCTAATTCTGCCTTGCCTTCATCAGTTAACATTTCCTCCCCTTTGTTCACAGCCCTCTGTCAGCAAGTATAATGCTTCCCATTCTGGATTCATGTCACTCCTCCTTCAAAATGGCTACCTATGCTACAGAAAGATTGAGATCCCTGATGCCAAGAATAGCTGCGTTAGCAGAGTCTTGCATGCAGGCTGCAGGATCCCCCTAAGGCAGCTATATGGTTTTGGGAATCTAAACTAATATGTTTGTATGGGATTGCACCATATAGATACAGCAAGTCATTTAGGACCAGCTCAGATAGCTCTAGCATGGGCTGTGTTCCTTGTTTGAGGGTTGTCCTGCAGTAAGGTGTCTAATTATACTTTTTTAAAAGGGAGGGATAGAGATCCCAACAGTTTTTTCTTCTCTTACCCCTTCCTTTGCCCTCTGCTCTTGTGGGTCACATATAACGGACATGTGCTTCCTATTGAGTGTTGTTGCAGGGAACACTCCCCTAGCTTAGAGTCCAAAAGCAAAAGTTCTGGACCTTGTATTCTCTATTTCTGCTGGAGTGATGGAAATAAGTATGTTCCCTGTGTTAGGACTTAAATGAGGAACATGGGGAAGATCCTGTGTCTCAAGAGAAGCTAGAGATAAAAATGGCATCATGAAAATTTTTGCCAGGATGATTTTTGGTCCTGTGTTCTCTAAATTGAGAACATCTGATCTTGCTGTTACAGAAGTGCTGGTTTGTGCTCAGGAGCACTCCAGCTGAAGAACAGATGTCAAAATTTGAATTCTGTGAATCACGAGTGACTGTAGTGTTTTGAGGCTGTGTAATCTAAGCTCTAAGTTGTGATAATCAGTCATGAGGTGAAGCTTGGACAAACTACTGGAACGTCTGTGCTGTACAGTAGAATGCAATGCAGAAATCCCAAAGAGAGCACCAGCTATGCTCATAGTATAGCCAGGAGCAATTACAGCCATATCTGAGTGACGTAAGCCTGAGTGAATTAGCTTTACTGAGCAGTGAGGTATGTTGGGTCAGTCACAATTCTGTGCCAACAGCTCAATAGCTTTTGGAGTTGGGTTAGGCATCTCTATACAGTGCTGTGTTGTACCATGTGGGTGTACAAACTCCAGGCAGTCTTGCCTCAGAAGTATTTTTTGTGCACTCTGTTCCAAATTACACACAGGTATGTCATATGTGACTACTAAAGTCACTGAAATTAACTCTCATTATGGATCTCATGCCCAAAGGACTGCTGCTTTTGTTGAACGTGTCCAATATAGTCTTCCCAGGCATCTTGATTCAGGCACTGTTAGTATTGTAAATACTCATTATATGACTGTCTTCACTGTCTAAGAGCTGACCAGGTCATGTTATTTAGTTCTTTGGGTTTTGTGTTTATTTGCTCTCATTCTTTGTGGAGGTGAAATGGAATCTGCCAAGTCGAGCTGTTGATCTGTCAGTTAGCTGAGTAAGGACCCACATTTTCCTCATACAATGTAAATGTTAATTCAAAACCATTTCCAGACTCTGCTGCAGTCTGTAACATTCTTAATGGCATTTGGTATGACAAAAATCAAAGATTTTAACAGTTTGACTGAATAATGTGTTTAAGTCTTCTGAATCACATCTGTGAGACAACTGAGGAATTGTTTCTTTGTCAATAGTGCCAGACTTGGTACAGTGGTCTGGATTGTATAACAGGTTTCTAGTCCTTGGGAAAATATCTGCTGATGTGTTTATCAAGACTATTTTTTAGACACTGAAAATAAGACTGATTTTTAGAAAGTGCCTTCTTAAAAATAAGCATTTGGTTTGCCTCTGTATTTTTCCTTAGAACTAAATCAGCTACATGATCATGTTTCTTGTCCCTTCCTCACTGTCTCTTTAAATTTGCCTTTTTAACATAGTTTTCATCTGCTTTGCTGACATGTAACTTCTTGGGGTTGAATATTGATATTTTTTTCTTTTTTTACCCTGGTATATTCCCCATTGGGTGTCTCAAGGCTGTTTTCTGATTTTAGCTGCTCTGTGTGGTGGCTTGTGCCCTCATCACCAGTAACAGTATACCTCCTGCTGGAGAAAAGAGAGGAATCAGGTGCAGGGAACATGGAGGGGATTCTTTACTGGAACAGCAGATGCAGAGGCATCTGCCTTTCCAACTTGCAGACAGAAGGCAGCCTGTGTTGCACAGTGTTACCACCAGGATGCACTTAGGCTTGGCCCTTATCAAACAGGTATACTGACTGAATTTCAGTCATCTTTCCTATTACTGATAAAAAGTTTCCAGTTACTGTTACTTGCATGGTTTGTTGCTATTCATATATGGCTCTTTTTCCTCCTAAATGCTGTAGATACCTTATTCCCTTGATGTCTGAGATATTAATTTACCCGATTTATTATGATTTTAGACAATTTCTTCAGGTTTTGTTTTCACTTTTCTCTCTCTCTGTATTTTGTGGTCTTGCCCCTCTTTTTCCTCATGGAAACCAAACTAGTGGGAACTTTGTTTAGAAATTTGCCTCAGAAGCACCTTCTTTCTCTCACCAGGTCTGTCTCCAAGACCCTACAGTATTCTTGTCAGCTTTGTGCTGCTTTTGTTTGTCAAGTCTTTTTATCTCAGACAAAAATCTTTAATGTCTTCTAAGATACCATTTTTGATGTTTTGCTCTGGAGTAGTAAATTTGCCATGTTTAATATTTATAGGTTCATGAATTAATTAGTTGGAAAATGCTGTTTAAGGATTAGTACACTTATTAGGAAGAGGAGAAACGCTAGATTCTACCCTCCCAAGGATGTGTTTTGTTTAAGTGTGTACTTGCCATGGAGCATGCTGGTTTGAGTTTGCCATTAGGTATTGTGTGTGAGATGGATTCCGGCTTCTTCTGTGTGAATGAACTTAGATTTTCTTTTTATTCTTATGCAGAATGAGAAACATTTTCACTCTCAAAGTATGTCATCTTCACTGCATCACTAATGGTAGCTCTTATCAGGCTTTAAGCCTCAACTCCACTGTTGCTAACACAGAAAAGCTGTGATCTGTTTTTGAGCATGACCTGTTTTGGGGTTAGTGGACCCGGTGGGGTTTGTGGCTTGGTCCCACGTTAACTCAAGTTGTAAGCTGAGTTTCCATTTTGGTGTGAATCCTCTTATCAATGAATTTGCTGCTTAGTAAATGCAACCAGATTTTAACCTAATACATTATTTCTTCAATCTTCCTTTACAATAAAGTAAACATACAATAGTTCTGCACCTGCTCTGTCCCCTTCTACAATGTGGGAGTGGGAGGAGGGCTGGAGTATTCTAGCTATCAGAAGTTATGTTAAGCTCCAAATATCTGACATGAGCTGCAAATAAAATGAGACAGGTTACATGGCATGTGAAGCGCTAAGAACCTGCAGTTCCACTCACTTGCAGTTCATGTTTTGGGTTTCTTTCTCTTGAATATCAGTGCCACATAATTTTGCAGCTATAAGGCCAAATGAATGTGTTTCCAACTGAGATCTGAGCACTCTGTGGATTTTTTTTCCCCACTTGGAACACTATCATCACTTTCCTCATCTGTAAAATGGGGGCAATAAGTTTGTATACTTAAGAAGTATGTTATGAACATTAATGATTGTATGTTATGAAAATGTAGACTCTTCAGTTTATTTCTGAACATAAATTTAACATGCATACTCTTCTGGGCATGATTTGTCTTTTTGTCTTTTATAAGGTTGAGGATAGAGTCTTAATGAATCTTAAATAGTAGAAAATAGTCTTTCAAGTCATCAAATCTGTCTTTTTGCAGATACTTTATTTTCCCTATCCCATATTTGTCTTTGTTCTTCTAATTGGTTTTATTAGTTGCAATGACTATTAGTTCAAAAGAGACTTTGATGACCATTTGTTAAATCTGCAGTGCACTAGGAAAAAAACCTCTGAGTTTTCTGTGCACCCACTCATTTGCAAATGCTGAGCATACTTACCTCTAACTGCAGGATCTTCTCAGCATTATGTAGTATCTAGGCTTGATTTTGGCCATTAGCTAAGGCTGAGAGCTGGCTGTGAACCATTTTTTTTAGGAGGCTTCAGTGCATTTTCTGCTTTATTTTTTTATTTAATGGTCTGATTTTCCATAACAACGATGAAATTTCAGTTCATTTTACAATTAGCTTTTTTTTCCCCCCCAAGTTATTACCCACAAGAAATGAACATCTCTAACTTTCCCACATAAATCCCCAAAGTAAGTCATACCTAATAACTTTTAGTCCCTCACTGACAAAGTTTCAAGCAAAAACAATAACTTGGCTTTGACCCTACTCTCTTCAAAAAGGAAGTTACTTCTGAGCAGCAACATCAAAAAGAATAAATAATTGTTTTTCTTTTTGTTGTTATGATATGGATCATCTGAGCAGTTAGTGGTAAGCAAGCCGTCTTTGATTTGGTTCAGACGCCCTAGTGCTTCGTCCTCTATTTATGTCAGCATGTTCCTGTTCCCACACCAGGAAAGTAGAATCCCTTGATTAAATTCATATTTGTTTTAATCTTTCCCTGTGTCTGATCTCAAGCTCAAAGATTCTAATGAAAAAAGTAGTGTATCCTGCTGGGAAGAGTGCTGATGTCAGACTTTAGTCTGTTTGTTCTGTTCTAACCTGATAATGCTGGAAATGCTCAGAACCCAAATGCTCAACTCCAGCAGATTCTTAAGACAAAGATATTTTGATATTTCATGGAGAGTTATAAGCAAGGCTTTTTATTTGTAGAGCTAAATAAAAAAACCCCAACCTTTAAACAAATATTTATGAAGCAGCAACTGACCACAACAGTGAGTTTAATTAATCTGACCCCTATTTTCTTTATGTAAGGCAGGATTTTCCAAGTTCAACACTAAATCGATGAGAATAAGGAATACAATTAAGTGTTTAATTATGTTTAGGTTTTGGAAGCTATATTAAGAAAGATTTAGAATAATTTTCTCTCTTAGTCTTTTCCATGAGCATTTGAACTATTAAATGCTAAAATTCATTCTGCCTTGTGCAACAACTGATTTATTTTTTTTTATTTTTTTTTTTTTTTCCCTGAGAGCCATATGCTGTCTTCTAGCTGGAGAGGTTGGAGATGTTCCTGTCATTTTTCCCTCCCTCCCAACCCCACTTTCCTTCTCCATGCTTTTCTTCCAGCTGCCTCTCTGCTGGAGGTTTCTGCCCTAGAGTTCCTGCAGGTGGAACAGAACGTGTGTGGTCATCGTCTGTTTTAGTGTAAAGTTGCCAGTTTAGCTAAATTCTCTTCCTCAATGGTTAAAACTAACTTGACTTACTAAAGTAGATGAAGAGGACATGACTGTCTCATCCTGCTGGCAGAGGTGTCCTAAGAAGAAAATGGGATCAATAGTTTCTTAGACAGTAATAACTGTTTGCAAATTGAGTTGCATTGCAGGCAGATTTACTACAGACAAAGGATTGTGCTATGTGTCCTCAGTTTACAAGCTCAGCACTTTCAAGGAGGCATTCAATGCCTTGGAGAGGGCCTAATTAGAGACCTAAGGGATGAGATTTTCCTCTAAATGATTTGTGCAAACAGATATGACATAGCAGCCCTTGGCAAATACAGTTTTACTTATAAGCTGCAGCAATATTTCCTTTTACTCAGCAACCCATATTGTGAGGTCTTCAAATCGGTAAGCACAGGAAATGCTGACACTTACAAAGGCATGGTGCAGTCTAATTCCCTTGTCCATAATGAGTTATTCAGAAATAGTTTGAAGATATTTTCTGGACCATCAAGTAGCTTTTGAGTTTTTGCTTTATCCCGGAACCTCTGGCATATGTTAGTTTTGTGAGGGGTTGGGGCAGGGGAAAGTGGAAGGGAGTAGTTTCTTTCTTTGTAGTACAAAATCAGAGTCAATATGAAATAAAAAAATGAATAGACAGAAGCACTTTCATATGCTGACAGAAACATGCCCCAAGACATTAACTGCAAGAAACAACACTGCATGTGTTTCTTCTAATGGTCAAGTGTTTTATTGATGAAAATGGGAACGTTGAGGTACTTAACTATTTGAATTCCGTGTTACTTATTTGGGTATCTCAATGTGGACTACAAAAATCCAATTATAAGCATCCATTTTTCAAATTTTGTCACTATTTATTGGCAAGCCAAATGTGACATGATAGTGCAAATCTGTGAGTTTATGGCTACTCAATGTCAATAGCTACACAACAACAGTGATTTTAATTTTAGGTGAGAAGGAAGTCTTTCTCTGTTGTATGACAGCTGGTGTGGCTGTCACAAAGAACTATGAGGAGCGTAGGAGCTATACACCCATTTGTACTTGCAACCCTGTCCAGTTGATGGCTAATAATTATATAGACTCTGGAACAATCTTTCTTTTTTGGATTGTGGTCCTTATTTTTTTGTGCTAGCTATTTTTGGTTTAGTTTAGTAATTTTAAGTCATTTTACCAAAGAGATTCAGTATAAGTAAGCAGAAATGTACACTGAGATGCAAATCATACAAAAAAGCTATAGTGACCATACTGATACCCTTTAACCCCTCAAGACTAATGATGATCCTGTACTCAATCTCAGTGTAGGAATACAACTGCTGTTGTCAAAAGCTTGAAAGGAATGCTCATTGGCCAAATATTTACAAGTGGTGTTTTGCCAAACTATTTCTTCTTGATTGCATTGTAGAAATGGATGCAAATAGAAAAACAAAAGTCATACTTTTAAGGCAGTTCTGGATATTGAATAATATTTTCCAGACATAAAAATTAATAATAGAGAATATATTAAATTGTGTTTATTTGATTCATTCTTTCCTCTCTTTTATTTTAGCTCAGTATAGAATATTTTTTTTTGTTGTTTTGCTGCAATCTACCCAGATGGTTTTCTGTCCTCACTTGTCCCTGTTTTATTTTGGCATCTGTAGAGAAATACCAATCTTGGCAATATTCCTGACAGTCTTTTATCTCTCCCTATCCATATGGCACTATATTTATTGCCTAAAGTGTATTGTTTAATTCCAAGGATTAAGCAATAAAATGAACAAGTTGTAAAATATCTTCACATATTATTCATCTGCTTGGTGCTTATATGCTACTTTTCTATGAGGTTATCATATTTTCTATTTCATTTTCTATGAGATTATCATACATATCATATCACATATGGTGAGATGTACTTCATTTGAAATAGGCTAGTGATGAAGGTCTCTTTCAAATACATACATAATGCTCCATATTTTGCCCTGATAAATATCCCAGCTTGTTTGTTTCTGGACCAGGCCTTTATTCATCTGTGAAATGGATGAAATGATAGTTTATTTATTAACAAAATTGTTTTGAGACTTTATTGTTCGACAAATTTCAGGAGAAAAATACTACAGTAGCGTTGGGTGTTGTAATTGTCTCTTCATGACTATAACTTGGATTATTTGATTGATTTATATATGCAAACATGGTAAATCTCTGCTCTTATGAGCTTTCAAAGCTAAGGCCATAGCCATATTGTATTTTTAGCCTTTGTTTTTATATACATTGTTTCTAATATTTTGCATGCACAGAACTCTAAAGCACATAGTTGCTTGTGCTGTAATTCTGTACTGTCTTGAATAGTCTAGGTTATGGATTGAAATCTGAATTTTGTGATAACTGGACTGGAATCTGGACATAAATTCCCTTTTAATGTTGATAAACCTTCAATTCTTCTTCCACAGATGGAGACAGATTCTCCTTTAAATGGTGTAGCTGACTGTAAAAAAATCTTGGGATGACCCAGCATAAAGAATCACAGGATACACATTTTTATCAGAAATTCCACTGTGGAAATGAAGAATCTCCCTTGATCAACATTTTGTTAAAGATATTTCCAAAACAGTAAAATTTTGAAAAAACGTCAGTTTGCAATGGAATAAAAATATTTCACTATAAATTTTCCAGCCAGCTCTAGCTTTGACATGTTTTGAACATTCAGTTTGCACAGCTATTCTTCTAAGCAAAGATGTGACAACTATTATTAAATAATACATCATTACATTCTATTTGTATTTTGGAACATTTATATACTGGTAGTGTGATCTATGACTTTTTCAAGGGTGTCTCTTGAGGCAGCTGACTCTAGCTTTGGCAGCTAAAAATGCATTTACCAAAAGAGGGGAAAAGGGCAAAGGGACTCAACAACTGAAACTTTACTTTTGCTGGATTCTCAACATAAAAATCTGAGACAAAATCACAATAGCTGTTAAGCTTCTACTTCTGCTAAGCATTATAACATGAGGAATGATTCCTGCCATAACTTCTCATTGCAATTCATTGAAAACAGAGAGCCTATTCCTGTAATGTTATAGCGATTAAATTAATCCAGTTATGTGGCTTTACTAGGCTTGCTATTTTTGTTTCCCCAAGTTTTCAATCTATTTTTGTCCATCTCTTTATATGTGCATTATGTAGAAACAGAAGGAAGCTGCTCCCATTTTTTAATTCCCGATGCCTCTTTTTGATTGAAAAACTGTGTATTTTGAGAGTAATGAAACATGATATGAAATTGATTTTTTTTTTTTTTTTTTTTTTTTTTTTTGTGGGTAAGCAGGCATCATTATACGGTAACTTTGGTATGAGTGAAAGATTTGAAAAATCATTCTTTCCTCTGTCCCCAGCCCCCTTCTGCATGCGTAGCCTTGGAAATCAGAGCATGGAATGTAGAAGGTCTTGTATCTTGACAAGCAGAACTACTATACAGACCTGAATACGATACTCCCAGTTTAAAAAAAAAAAAAAAAAAAAAAAAAAAAAAGGAAAAGAAAATGAAAAACTACTTGGCATAATTGAAGAGATAGGAAGTAATGTTTTACGTCAGTCATGTCTACACCTACAGCAGACGCATTACACAAGTGGAGATTATGGGCTAAATTTCCAAAGGGGATCATGGAAGGTATGTGCAGAAACACTGTTAACAAGTAACAGGATTTATGCATGTACCTCCCACTCACTGCTTTGAAAATTTGGCCTCATAAGTAGAGAAATGCTAAACTATGTTAAATATGTTTGGATGGTAGGAATATAAATGATCTCTGCAAGAGCCCACATTACAGTCCAGGCATGATTTATTTTTCTGTTTTGCCATCAAAACGCAGAAAATTTTGTACAGTAATGGAAGCTTGTAAAGCTTGAACATTTTTCTGTTCCCAATGTAATGTGCACTCATAAACCAGATAATCTTATGGAATGGATTCTTCTCTGAGCTGAAGCTTATGCTTTAGCTAAACCTGTATCTTCATTTCTACATATGCAGGTTTGGAGATTATATCTTATACCTTAGATAGTGGGCTTAGTAGTGGCTTCAGCGAGTCATTGCCCTCCCTGAAACAGAATTCTGATTTGAACTTGCCTGGCTCTAACTTCCCACCCTTTCTTTTTGCAATGTCTTTTTCTGCTATGCTGAAGTACCTACTATCAAACATTTATTTCCCATTAGGTCATCACAGAATGAATGTAACAAGCGGATATCTTCTGTGATAGCCAGGTAGTTTGAGTTCCACAATTATTTCTCCATGAGTCGCCGTTTTATTAGCTCCCCTCTCTGAAATATCTGTAACCTACCTGTGCTGTAGATGCTAGTGTCTAGACGCAGTATTTCAGCAGATTCCAACAGTGTTGAACACAAAGGTAACAAAATGTACTTATTTCTGCTCTAACCGTATGAGAATCTCACTGTGTATATATTTTTATGAGTAGGTCACTGTCAGATGACTATTCAGTCTAATTTTCTCAAAGACTTTTCCAGAAAACCATTCTACTCTGTCCTGTAATTAAGGTGTGTTATTTTCTGATTATGCAATTTTACTTTAAACCTTACTGGAAGGAATATTTTGGGGTTTTTTGGTATCTGTTGTACATAAAAGGAAAAGAGGTGTGCCTTTATGAAATTAATACAATAGTTATGATATCGTTCTGGATTTATGTCAAAATGTTTTCTGTAGATGATATAGTTCTATATGTTACACCTCTGTTTTAGCAGACGAGTGTTGCTTTGTGAAAACACTGACACTTTCTGTAGTATTCAGACAGTCTGTATTTTCTCACACACGTAGTATTTGACCATCAGTGCCAGTTCAAATTTCTAGTGGTGTTTTGACTTCATCTCACTTTAAGTTGTAGTTCCACTTTCTTACTTGCAATTGTGGTTTAAATTGACTTAGTCTGGGCAGAAATACATCAGGATTGCTCACATGGTCTAAAGCTTATGTCTCAGGAGCAAGTAATAGCTTCTTAAACTTTTCTAGTTTAATTGTTTCTAGTTGTCTGACTAATACACCATCACTTCAAAAGTTTTATTTCTCCATCTTGGCCATCAGCTTGCTAGGTGACTTGAGCAAGTTGCTGGCCTGCTCTGTACATCTGTTTTTCTTTCTTGCCTCTCTCTTTCCTATCTGTTTAGATGACAAACTCTGTGAGGCAGGACTGTTTCACAACATGTACCTGTAAAGTGCCTAGTGTTATGGGATGCCGTAAAAACTGCTGTGATGGGAATAATATTTTCCTTTGTGCTGGATATTTTTGTGTGTTTTCCCTCCTGGCATTTGTCTGTTGCCACAGCTCTTCAGAGATAGGCTTTGTCTAATCAAACTGTCCTCTTCCAGTTGAGTAGGCCCTCTTAAGCTTTCAGGTTAGTGCAACATCCGCTAGTTTCGAGAATCAAAGGACCCCTATACTTGGGGGCAGTCATGCATACAAATGCATATACAAAGACACGGAAATATTTCTCTATGTCTAGTCTAATTCACTTCCTAACTGCTCCAGCAAATTAGTTTCCCTAGCTGAATGCACAGTTTAGCAAATTTTACCCTGGTACACTGAGTGGAGGTAGCCATCATCATTGCTGGATCAGTCCTCTTTTAGAGTCACCAGTGTGTTCAATATCATGCGGCTCTGGGGAAAGTATCTGCAGAGAGGAGCCAGCAAAGGAGTTGCATCAGTTGGGCTAATAGGAGACCTCAAATATGGGTGCTTCAGTTCATGTAATAACAGCAGAGAGCTGTCGATTTTGGTGAACTTTCTCTTCCTTATGATTTACCAGCTTTTTCTCTCTCTGCTAATCTTGCCAACATTCCACAATTGCCCTGATAATGCTTTTAAACTCTATCTAGTCCAGCATTCACTTCCTTCAGCATCACTTTTTGCTCGCACCCCTCCTTCAATCCACCTGCCCTCCTCCCACTCAAAAAAGCCTTACTAAAAGAGCTGTATGCTTAATACTGTATTTATGTTAAACCTCTCTCCCCATCCTTTCATTGTCCTGCCTGTTTCAGTTGTAAACTGTTAGAAGCAGCAGCTATTTTATTACAAGATTTTGGCACAGAACCTGGAAGAACAGGACTTGTACTTGGCAGGTCCCTAGGCGCTATCAGTGTGCACTTTTTTAATACAAATAAATTGGAGAGACTCTTTGCCTTCTTCATCTATTAAGTGGAGAGAGTAGCAGTTGCATGCTTTTAAGAAGAGCTTTTTAGGTCTACAGATGAAAAGGCTTTAGAAATGCTAAATATTAATTATTAGTAGTCATTAGCATTCCTGTCCCCTCTTATCAGTGCTCTCATTTGCACCATATAACATTCTCTAGCAGCTCCTTTTCCTTTTTTATTCAATGGCCCTCCTAGCAAAGAATATTTAGGAATGGTAAGTGGCTTTTTTTTGCAATTGGAACGAGACCTACCTGTTTTTTCAGTTTAGCTCAGACGTTATTTTTTCCACATCATGTGTTTGCTGTCTCTGTGTTCTTGTACAGCTGACATTACAGTATCAACGCTCCTTAAAATAGGAGTTAATAATAGCTGACTGTGGTTGCAAGAGTCCTTTTCCTGTGCTATTACCTATTAAACTTGTTTAAGCCCACAAAACTGGGTGGAAAAAAAAAAGAGACAGGACTCCAAGAATGAACTGACCAGTGCTATACTGACAGTCCAATACAGTACATCCTTCTGAAAAGACAACTGAAATACAGGGATTAAGTGCTTTCCTCATTATCATACAAAAAGTATGGGATAAAGCTTGGAACTGGACGCTAATTTTTCTGTTGTATGCTGGTGATCTAGCCACAATGTTATTTTAACAATATTTATCCAAAGAGAATTAAGAAAAATAAGCCTTTAAAAGGTGTATCCTGTTAAAGGGATTAAGATGATGCCTTTCTTCTCTGTGTATGCTATATATGATGAAAACAGAAATTTCTGGATGCAGTTATGGCAGTCTATTTGTCGGATTTTACCTAGTAAATTTTAGTGCTTCAACACAGACACACACACACATAAATAGCTTCTATTACCTTTTGGGTTAGTTTGGTTTGTGCTTTTAATTCATTTGTGTTTCTTTGAAGGCATATTTTCTTGTGATTGTAGAATTGCATCACTTCATTGCAAAGATAATACAAACGCTAGCTATGAAAGCATTTTTTCCTTAATATGCTATTCCAGAATTTGCACAGAAAACAAGAATTAGAAACAGTATTTTCCAGTTAATTTGTGTTCCCCAAATGTGGCTGTTCATGAAAGCTCATCAAGCTTCACAAGTGTTAACATAACCAGAGAGCCCTCTTGTATTATTCGAAGTGGTGGATACTGGCTCTCAAGGTTTCTTGTGCAACGTCTGTGGTGTGCACTCTTCTACCATGTGGAGATTCGCAAGAATATTTCCAGCTCTTTTGATGTGTCCTGTGACAGGGTATAGGAATTCCTCCTCATAGGAATTTTCCAGTGCATTCTAGAAATTTCTGGATATGGAAGCATTCTAGGAATTTCTGAGTTATTTCTAGACATCTGAGGGCTTTCTGGGGATTCCTGGATTGAGAGTCTTTCTAGGCATTTTCCCATGCTTTCTAGGTTCCGGAAAAAATTTTTTTCCAGGAATCTTTGTGTTTTCTGGGAGTTACTGGATTGACAAACTTTCTAGGAATTTCCAAGCTGTTACAGCAAATCTTTATTTGGAGGCAGATAAGAGTCTCCAGCTATCTGTGTATGGTTTTCAATGGGGAATATATCTGTTGACTAAATCTGGTATTATCTCTTGATCTGTATATTAATAAACATTTTTCCAAGTAGGAAATATTCACATAGCTCATTAGTGATGAACGTATTTTTATGTTTAACGTAATTTGGTCTTAATAGCTCTTTGAAAATATATGCACATATTTATTTACAATAGGTCTTTACATGCTTAAACAGCATAGGTATAAAAGCTATTAAGTGACATCAGGTACGTGTCAGGCCTTGGCTGCTCATTTTGTAAATCTCAGCTAATTGAAACTGTACTTTTTTTTTTTTTTGAGTCCTTATCTGTTTTTTTCCTTCTTGGCTGTTGTATATTGTGGAGAGATTTTTTTTTCATTTAATAATCAAGCAGTCTGCTACATGATTTCTTTTTTTTTTAATTATTAATTTTATTCATCCTCTGTATGTTACAATGGCTTGGTAATGCAGGCATAGTGTAGCTGTCTGTGCCTAGTTCACCGAAGACTAGCTCCATGTTGTTCCCAAATAGACTGGAAGTCACTGGAGAGGTCATGCCTCAAATGTGTTGGCTTTGGATGTACAGGTTTAAAGTCCTTAGCTAGATGAGTCACCTTGTAATTGTAGGCCCAGATAATTGTTTATGTAAATAAGCATAGTTTTACTGATGTCAGTAAAATTAGAAGAGGCTATGTCATTTGTCCCCTGCTGTTTGGTATGCAGTCACTCCATATATATCTACAGGCCAAGCTCAGTTTTCTTAGATCACTGAGCTAAGAAAAGATGCTGAGGAAAATCAAAACCAGCACTGATACTATGCTGAGTACTCTCATTCAGGACTGCTATGGGCACCAACAGTAATAGACTTGAAAGGCAACAACAGCAAGTTTGCTCATGAAACAAAACTGGGAGGGGTGGCTGATACGCTGGAAGGCTGCGCTGCCATTCAGCGGGACCTGGACAGGCTGGAGGGTTGGGCGGAGAGGATCCTGATGAAGTTCAACAAGGGCAAGTGTCAAGTGCTGCACCTGGGGAGGTTGAACCCCATGCACCAGTACAGCTGGGGATGACCTGCTGGAAAGCAGCTCTGCCGAGAGGGACCTGGGAGTCCTGGTGGACAACAAGCTGACCATGAGCCAGCAGTGTGCCTTTGTTGCCAGGAAGGCCAATGGTATCCTGGGGTGCATTAAGAGGAGTGTGGCTAGCAGGTCGAGGGAGGTTCTCCTCCCCCTCTACTCTGCCCTGGTGAGACCCCACCTGGAGTTCTGTGTCCAGTTCTGGGCTCCCCGGTTCAAGAAAGATGAGGAACTCCTAGAGAGAGTTCAAGAGGAGAGCAAGAAGGATGATTAGGGGACTGGAGCATCTCCCCTATGAGGAAAGGCTGAGAGAGTTGGGCTTGTTCAGCCTGAAGAAGAGAAGACTGAGAGGGGATCTAATCAACATGTACAAATATCTCAAGGGTGGATGTCACGAGGACGGAGCCAGACTCTTCTCAGTGGTGCCCAGCGACAGGACAAGGGGCAATGGGCACAAACGGAAACATAAGAGGTTTCAGTTGAATATGAGGAAAAAATTCTTTCCTTTGAGGGTGACAGAGCACTGGCATAGGCTGCCCAGGGGGGTTGTGGAGTCTCCTTCTCTGGAGATATTCAAAGCCCGCCTGGACGATGTCCTGTGTAACATGCTCTAGGAGAACCTGCTTTAGCAGGGGGGTTGGACTAGGTGATCTCCTGAGGTCCCTTCCAACCCTTGCCATTCTGTGATTCTGTAACATTGCCCTTCTGGCTGAGCTTATTAATATTATAGAATATTCAGACCAACTAAAATTGGGCCTTAACATAGAAGAGCGGATGCAGGGTCTCCCTTCTGTATTTGTGCCTTTTGTTATTAAACTTGAAGCTGTTTCTGAAGATAAATTGCTGATGGTAGTGGATGCAAAGTTAGGAGTTGTCCTCCTTTTTACAGTGGGGATACAATTATTTAGCAAGGTTGAAAGTTGCACATACTTTGGCAGCTTAGCTAGGTAGAAACTACTCATCTGAAAGATAAATTACTACTTTCATTAAGCGCTTACACACCCAAGCTTGTTACTAGTGCTATTTCCTATTGCTGGCATCCTATTACTGCTTCAGCTCTTAAAGACAGTACTGCCCAGTATGAGTGGTTGTGTACTGGTAGCTGCTGTGGTACAATTCATCCAAGAATCATCTTTCAGAAAGGGTTTTGGTGAAGGGGACTAAGACAGAACTGCATTATTTGGTGAATAAATTAGATAAATGTTTTCAGAAAAGGTTTATGCGTATAAGTTGTGAAGCCACACTGAAAGCTCAGCCTACATTATTTTTTAAATGGTGCCTAGGAATTTTAATTACTTGAGCAATTCAATAATGCTATCACTTTATAAGAGAAAAGGCAGACAGTGGTTTTTATTCCTTGTTCATTTCTCTGCCAGTCTGGGTACGTGGCTGTTAGTGTTAGATATCCCATGCATTATCAAACATCTTGTGTTGCTAAGCAAGAGATGCTAAGCAGGATTTAAGTTGCCCACTTCTGTCTTAAATTTGTGCTGGAAAACATACCCAGAAAATATTAGACTTCTTGTTTGGTTTTATATGTTCATACTGCAGTGCACCTCCTTCTCCCTGAAGCATGTGAATGTTCTCTATTATTTGAGATCAACACAGAAGTTTCTAATCTTTTTCAAAGTGTAAACTATCTTTCAAAGTCTTGAAAGTTCATTTTATAAAACCAGATCAAATAGTTTTGACATTTGCTAGCTAGACATTTAAAGGCATACTACAGATGCAATGCTGTCTTTCACTGGGTGATTTGCTGCAGATAAAGGGCTAACCTGCATCTATCATTATAAACACAAGGAGTCCAGCGTGTGTGAGCAATGTCCTGGAGAGAAACATTCCTTAAATGTTAATCCATTGCTTTAATTTTCGTGCTGCCTTATTCTTTCATGAAAGTAGGACTTGACATCAACTGCATTCCTCTGTTGCTTTTTAAAAAAATTGTCAAAACCTAAAATAGTTTATTTTAATTTTTCTGTTTAGCCTAATAATTCCTCAGAATAATTTTCAAAGTACCTACTCAACAAATATGCTGAAGTCAAATTGGGAGACTCAAAACCAGGATTGAGTCAAACTAGAAATAAAAGTTTCATCTACGTATGTACATAGACTTTTCAAATGGAGATATATATGCTGATTGAGAGAGACAAAAAAATAAGTGAATCAATGCTCATTGCCATGGTAGAGACCCAGACACTTCTGTGTCATCCCAGTAAGATTTCACTGTTTTTTAAAATTTAATTTTTAAGGCCAATTTGGGAAAATTTAAATTCTCTTTTAAATACTTGTAACAGGATATCTCACATAGTTATCACTGGAGAAAATGTTTCAGTAATTGGTTTTTCTTACATACCAGTGTGTAGGAAACTTGCGCTGTTCTGGCGCATCCAGAGGAGGTGAACCTGGGTGGTACTTCCATAGGCTACAACTAGGCATACTGTGTAGTCAGGCCTTAAAGGAGATGTGACTAGCCAGGATGCTATTTTGAAAGAGCTTTTTCTGAATTAG
The DNA here is from genome assembly GCA_034008185.1 of Gorsachius magnificus. NCBI lineage: Eukaryota > Metazoa > Chordata > Aves > Pelecaniformes > Ardeidae > Gorsachius > Gorsachius magnificus. The sequence continues at coordinate 31,490,018 of CM067088.1, read as the reverse complement.
AATGAATTTGGCTGTAAGTATTATGAGACGGGTTTTTATGATTAGAGAACTGAATTTCTACGTCATAACTTCTGCATACTGTCAGAAAATGAGAAAGGTAACTGTTGTATGCTCTTACCTGGTTAAAGCAGCAGTGGGCAACATGTGTGTATGGTAGAGCAATACTAGGTGTATTGTTTAAGCATGACATACCATTAGTGTAATACTTTATTAGCACATGAGCTGTATAACAATGTTCACATCCAGCTGTGTGCCGAGTCCTTGAATCCAGGCATAAACTAAGAATTGCCTGACTAGTTAGTATTTTATGGTGTTACTTCCTAAGGATCTGTTAGCTTAATTATCACATTATGTCCTGAGAGATAAGAACAACCATACACTGCAGTCACGCCACCAGTTGGTTTGGTTGTGGCTCCCAGTTAAGTGATTGCAATGTTAAATCAGAATCTTTGGAACATTCATGATCTGTGGCCTGAATATTTCAGTCCCTTAACTAGCCTAGATCAGGGACACACAAATGTAATAGCAGTTGCTTTTTTATAAAATAGCCTAGATCTGTTTTTTACATACTTCTATGTTCAAAATATTTTGCAAACTGGTTAATTTCTGGATGATGTTCTTAAATGCTAGAGGGAGATAAATATTGTTGTCCCAGGTTTACTGACAGGAAGAAGAACAGCAGCACTGTCTTGCTGAAGGCTGCATCAGAAATCTGTGGCAGAGATGGATCAAAGGGCATGTCTGCTGTACTGATTGCCATGTGCGTAGAGCTACTTGTGCTCGCTCTAAATGGGACAGTTCAGGCACCACAACCCATTGGAATGAGACCATGTGTTAAATCTACTCTAGCTACTCTGTAGTTAACAGCATTGCACTGTTAAATATAAGTACTGCTAACGGGTAGCTGATGTTCTGTCACTGTGAGCTGCCTCACTGCAAATCCATGTTCCATATAACCTCATATGCTATACTGTCCTATAGGAGTGTGTTGTGCTAATAAGAATGAAATTATTCTTTTTATTGCCAGGATCAATTAGCTGGTACAGGTGCGACTGGCAGCATTGTTTCCCCAATAATATAATGCGAAGTTCTTGAAGATGATTTTTTTTTTTTTTTTAAATGGCTCTGTGGTGAAGGAAGAAACATAGCAGTTTAGGAATTACACAGGAAATAAGCTTGTCACACATTTAGCCACAGTATAAATCAGGTTTTAATAAAATAATGTTGTCCACTAAATGAGGCAGTGTTCTTGTGGAAAAAGCATAAATGTGAGCATGTAATTAAATACAGCATGAAAATTGATATCCACAAAATGACTGAATAGCAACAATGCTGAAATTAACACTGTTTGCATATCTGTGTATCTGACTTTGAATTACTATCATATAGTGTTCTTTGTAGATAATAACTATAATTAAATTAATCAATAAACAGATCTCACCACAGTATTTATCTGGTCTGTCCTTGGCAGCAAAATGAAAGGAGAGTTCAGAGGAATCGCAAATCCTTTCATTTAGTAAATAAAAGCTTGTGTATATATCAGTGCTTTAGTACAGACATGCAACTCCTTAGCATTAGATTTACAGGTACCTGTGACATAGCTAATGAACCCTTAGATTTTATTGTATAACATACATGAAAATAGCTTTGTGATTGTGAAAATAACAGGAAACAAGTTACATGGAATAACAGCTTGAGACTTTGAAAGCAAATAGAAATTTATAGACAGGATAAGTTAAGGAATGGAAATTAGGTATAGTAGTTTTCACTCCAAATTATGAACTGAAACTCATGTAGCCTGGCTGCATTAGTGAGAGCCTAGCTGTGTAGTAAATGATAATTTTTTTGCCTGAACTTCCTAATAAGGAGAAAGGATGGCATCAGTGTACTTCCTAGTAAGGAGGATCAGCTTCATTGTAATTGCAGTGTGGCTGGCAAGAATTGATACCACTATTGATGGAACAGAAAGGATGTAAAGGAAATAGGATATGGAGTAGAAATCTGTCCCAAGCTCTGATAAATGAAATATTAAAATCAAATTAGTTTCTGATTTCCATTAGAAGGGTCTAATAATTTTGGAAGTATATAGGGATCAGAACTCAGCACAAACCTTAGTGGTGCTAAATGGAGAGAAGAGAGGCAGAAAAATGTAGGAAATCAATGCCAAGTTCGAGAATACTGATAAGGATTTCTACTTTGTGAAAATTCATCTACACTTTAAGACAGAGGCCACATCCCACATATTATGTTGGATGATACAGAAGCAAATAGAAACTTCTCCTTTCAAAGGTACTGCAGGAAAAGCTGGGCAGTGCTTTTGGTACTATTTCTCCATAGACAAACTTTTCCTCCAGGACATCAGGGCAAACCAGTAACTCAGGTCTGGAATTCTATTCCCTTCTGTTCCTGAAAGCAATTGATCTGTTGACATGCCATCAGAGACCTGGTGTTAAGTTCCAGGACTGTACTGATCCGACAGAGGCTGATGAGTCTCATGGCCAGGTAGTGAGGGATGGCCACCGAGCAGACATGATGACAGTAACAATTTATGGAAAATTGGATTGCTGCCTTGTATTAAAACTGATTTGCAGTGTAAATTTGCTGGGAATGGAGGTGTCAATGAGAGCTTGAATGAGGTAAAGCTTCAAAGAAATGAAATCAATGCTTTTTGGGGTTTTTTTTACTTGTGACTGATGAGCTGAAGCCATTGACTTTGGATTCCATGCATGTTTAAAGTCACAGACATGTAAAATCTACACAAATGTGTAAAATTGACTTTATTTCTACTTCTCCTGGAACTAGACCTCTGAGTTGCATGGTAGGCATAAGCAGCATAGAGTTATCTGTCATATTCTTTCAGAAATCTTTTAATAGTGAGACATTGAAAACCGTATGAAACTTACAGTTCATGGGCACGTGATCTCATGTAAAGAGATCACCTGCTTGTTTGATATGAACACTTAATTTTAGATTAAAAATACAAACTAATTTAATCCAATAAGAGTAAAACCCGGCTTTGATTTAGAAATTTAAACTATAATTTAAATAAGATTTATATATTTTAGATTAAACAAAAGGTAATGCTCAGCTTTCTAATGAACTTCAGCAGAGATGGATTAACATTTCTTATTGTTGTTTGTGCTTCTCCCTACTAGTAGCATTTCCAGCCATACTTGATTCCACACCAGAGAGTCTGTTTTAAGTGTGATTTTCGTTTGTTTTTCTTCCCCTGCTCAGTATCACTGAGCAGTCTTAGGAGGACACATACTTTAGGAGGACCTATACTTTAGAATCGTTGAGATTGCCAAAGAACTTTGGAAAATTTGAGAATACCTTTCATGAAAAAGCAATTTAAAGTAGAAGTTATCTTGTGGATTACCCTAAGATTTTTAATTCTCTGTGATATTTATAAGAAGCAACAAAAAGAAAACTTTGAACTGACAGCATTCGTGTTCAAAACTAATGTGGTAAAGGCTTAGTTTAGACAGCAGCAAAAATGTCTATGATATTGCTTGAAAAAAAGATGAAAGTAAGCTTATACAGTAGCTAAATGATCATTTTATTGCATGTTGTGATCTGTGGGGGAAAAAAAAAAAAAGGCCATTCTTTCTTCTGGTCCAGAAGTGACAGATGCTGGTAGAATAAGTGACCATCTGTGTGGTCCAAGTGACAGCTTATATATTGAAATGAAAACCAAGCAAGGGAAGATGTACAAACAGTGATGTCTGTTAAGACTGTTGAATTACTAAAGCGCCAATATTTGATCTATTTAAGCGTCTCGATGCCAGGCTTTGGGAAACACATCTACAGTATACCTGAAAAGTCCAATTGCTACCAACAATTTCTATGAAACATAGTAAAAGATACAGAATGAATTTCTGCCAGTATCATGGTGTGGCTAGAGCTAACCTCACAATTTTCAGATAGACTTTGGTTTGCAGGATACCAACTAATTGTTTTGCGCTAAAGATTACTTAACGTACCGCATACGTGCACGTGTGTGTCCATGTGTGAGTGAGTGTGTGTGTATGCATCAAATGAAGCACTCGTGTGCCATTAGCAGCCCGGGAAAGAAGAAAGCTGCTGAAGTGGTTTTTTGTTCTCCTCTGACTCCCCTGCTTTTATTGGCCTAGATGAATGTTACAAAGAGGAAACCAGATGTGAGACAGGGATGACTTGAAAGGACAGGTAATTAATATCATCTGCCTTAACTTTCTTATCTTGATGGGCTGATGTTTACAACACTGACCCTGGGGTGGGGGGGAAGCGCGACCTCCTCAATATGAAATGAAAAAAGTCCAAAGGTTTTTGAGCTTCACAGAGAGCTCTGCTCTTTCTGTGAAGTGCAACCAGTTTGATTTTGTGTGTGTATGCATGTGAACACTGTCTTGCAACAGTCTCTATTCTTACAGCAAGCTCTTTTCACTTCCTTTTCACTAAGAAAAAGAGTTAAATATATTTTCGTATGGTATGTTACTTTCCTTAGTTTCTTTTGCTTTTAATTTATTTTGTAATAAATTCATGTAAAGTGATCAAGAATTTTTGGGGGGCAGGGGAGGAGAGGCCTGCAGAAAAGCAGCAGTATTTCCAATAGTTGACGTCTCTCTCTCTCCAAAAATTGTGTGTGTGTATATATATATATATAAAAAACCTTTTGCACTTAATTATTTCTGACATTTTGTCCATCATATTGTAATGAGCTTCTTCAGAAGAAATAAAAACAGCTTGTCTCTTTGAAAGCAGAGATGCAACTATTTTTTTTTTTGTGTTTGTTATCAAAACACAAGCTGTTTTTCCTTCCTCAAAGGACACCTCACTGTACAATGGAAGAAACATCAAGAATTAAATTAGACAGCATCAAGTTCACATGAAAGAAAATACATTTCTTTAAACAGATTTTTTTTTTATGGGAGAGAAAAGATGTAAGGGTTTAGTAATCTAACTCTTTTCCAGTGTGTGCTACTTTCTCTGCATAGATGTGATAGTAAGGATCCAAATGGCAGATTTCATGATAACAGTCTAATTGTGAACAAGGGGCTTGAATTAACTCAAGTCATTTGGGAGGTCTTTTGATAATTCCATATATTAGCAGGGTCTGGTACATTTTCTGGTTCCCTGCACATTTCAGAATGTGTATCTGACTTTGATCATTTTACTATGTTAAGCATAAATCACAGACTAATTTACTATTTGCTTTGAGTGGTTCTTTATAGAAATTTTTGACAGTTTTTCAGAAACAGCAATAGAGTTTATTTTCTACTCCTGTGTACTGGAAAACAGTACCATTTCCAGTTGCAGCAATTAAAGAAGGACCGCTAGAAGTGTGGGGCGGAGCCCCCTGATTGACAAGGGGTTTAGAAGATTTCAGAGTATCAACTCATTGGCCATAATTTCAAAAAGACACCACCAGATTTCTTTGTATATGGTTTGTTTTAATTTTCTTCTCAGCCTAGATTCAAATGTATTTTGATATACAAGAATTTTAGTTACAGGTTTGCATTTTGTTCTTCTAGTTTCTGGCTTAAATGAGTGTACTACATATACAATTGGGGGTGGAATGACATGAAATAGACTTGTGTAGTGAACCGCTGTTTATACCACAGCAGAACTGAAGTCCTGCATTGTTTTAATGCAATTAGCCAGTTCAAATCTTGTCAAGTACATTTCCATTTGGAGAGCCTTCGCTCTGCGTCATCATTTACTTACAGGTATTTTCATTAAACAATTAATGAATTGCTCAAACTAAGACTTAAAGACAAACAAAAAACCCCCCAACAAAACCCCCCAAATTTTTTTGTTTACCAATATATTAGCAAAAGGACCTAGTTGTTGTTGTTATCTTATACATTATTTGTTCACCAAGACAAACTCTGTATTCCAAGCTTGCTTGCTTTACTTATTATTGTTTTGATCCTTTATAATAATTACCTTTTTTGCAATTGGTAGTTTTGCAAAAATTCCCTGTAAGATTTCAGCTTAAGGATGGTATAATAACTAAATAAATGTGTCCTAATTAGTGTGACAGTTTGTTATTGAATTGGAGTTTGTATGAAATAACAAGCTGCCACAGAAGGGTACCAAGCTGGGTTCCTAGTTGAGGTGATCATGATACAGGTTTGCTTATTCAATCAGGATGCAGTTTTCTTCATTTGGAGCATCAATGAACAGACACTTCAAAGAAACCTAGAGGACTTAAGTGCTTAAATCCCAGTAAAATTGAGAACTGCCTTAGGCAGTCTTCAACTTCTTTAGATTATTTTGAACAACCCAGCCCTTATTTTCAGCCATAAGAGTGAAATCCTCACAGCAATGGTAGGCAGGCCACTCCTGCATCCATCTAACATGGAATAGGTTGAGAGTAGAAAAATGAAGAATTGATGAAGCTGCTTAGTTATGGAGAAACTGGTTGTTATTTCTGAAAATCAATGAAGTTAATATGTTAGGTCTGTTTAATGCTGTAGTAAATAATATTTGTCTGAATAGTTATGGGAGCTTTGGGATCACTTATTTCACTTATGTAGAGGACGTGGAAGAGGGCAATGAGTAGGCAAAGCCTGTATTTATGAAGGCAAATAAGGACCATATTGTTAAAGGTGTTGAGGTATTTAAGGTTGTAAATAGAAGACTAGTGAGCAGACCAGGTAGACAAGATGGTTAGCTACCTAATTCATATGGAATTCTGTTGAAATTAATGTAAGTTGGAAAGAGTTTGATGGGGGTACTTATGAAAATCTGATGGAAACCTACTCAGAAGCTTAGTGTGCTTTGGAAAAGGGCTACTGGTGTGGACAACTATGGATTTACCATCTTCAGTAAGGCATGTGAAAGCAGTGGCCAAAGGTATGCTTTGGATGCATGATTTGCTCTTATTAGAAGATATAGTTATTTTCAGACTTCATTTTACTTTTAGACTGGCTAGAGATTGTGGAAAAAACTGGGAGAAAAATCATAATGATCGAAACATTTGCTGAGCCTCCATAAAGAAATGTTTCACTTTCAAAATCTCTGACCATGCTAATAACAAGATACGCCAGAGGGCTGCGCTGCCATTCAGCGGGACCTGGACAGGCTGGAGGGTTGGGCGGAGAGGATCCTGATGAAGTTCAACAAGGGCAAGTGTCAAGTGCTGCACCTGGGGAGGTTGAACCCCATGCACCAGTACAGGCTAGGGGATGACCTGCTGGAAAGCAGCTCTGCCGAGAGGGACCTGGGAGTCCTGGTGGACAACAAGCTGACCATGAGCCAGCAGTGTGCCTTTGTTGCCAGGAAGGCCAATGGTATCCTGGGGTGCATTAAGAGGAGTGTGGCTAGCAGGTCGAGGGAGGTTCTCCTCCCCCTCTACTCTGCCCTGGTGAGACCCCACCTGGAGTTCTGTGTCCAGTTCTGGGCTCCCCGGTTCAAGAAAGATGAGGAACTCCTAGAGAGAGTTCAAGAGGAGAGCAAGAAGGATGATTAGGGGACTGGAGCATCTCCCCTATGAGGAAAGGCTGAGAGAGTTGGGCTTGTTCAGCCTGAAGAAGAGAAGACTGAGAGGGGATCTAATCAACATGTACAAATATCTCAAGGGTGGATGTCACGAGGACGGAGCCAGACTCTTCTCAGTGGTGCCCAGCGACAGGACAAGGGGCAATGGGCACAAACGGAAACATAAGAGGTTTCAGTTGAATATGAGGAAAAAATTCTTTCCTTTGAGGGTGACAGAGCACTGGCATAGGCTGCCCAGGGGGGTTGTGGAGTCTCCTTCTCTGGAGATATTCAAAGCCCACCTGGACGATGTCCTGTGTAACATGCTCTAGGAGAACCTGCTTTAGCAGGGGGGTTGGACTAGGTGATCTCCTGAGGTCCCTTCCAACCCTTGCCATTCTGTGATTCTGTAGTAAGTGTTATTTTGTTTTCAATTAACACTTTAAAAAGTGATTTTACATGCTCCCTCTTCAAAAGTTACTTTTGGGATGATTTTCAACCAAATGGACACAAATTTGAAAATACTTAACTGACATTGAGTGGGTATTTTTCGCAACAAAAATATAAGATGATAGTAGAAATTTTCTACTTGCTTTCTACAAAGGAAAAGCTTTTTCCTTTGTAAATGTAGCTTGTTAAATAGTTGCATACACTTGTCAATTCATGCATATTGATTAACCTTGCTTTTTGTGAATCATAAAATCATAGATATTTATGTTTCCTTACTGATTTTCAGGTTTTTTAAACTTTTATTATTGGGATGATATTTTTCCTCAAATGTAAATACTAGATAAAATATTTTAATATGTTTCTGTGTGAGAGGAATGCACTTTTATGGTGATGTTTTTGGTTAAGAATCTGAGACCTTCAAAATCCCATCTATATTTATATATTTAGCTCTGTATAGTTTAGATTTGCTTCCTTCAGTAATATGAGTTTGGTTAGTAGAAAGTTATATTCTCCTATCCCCTTCTTTACAGAGTATTTGATAAGTTACCAAAATTGAAGAGTGCTTCATATTTCTCAATATAGCTTGTTAGAATGTGATACCTGAATGGTACTAGCTATGTATCCTTTTAAACTTTCTGTTATTAATAGCTAACCACTGCATAGATAGTTTGGGGCTAGAAACCTGTATAGAGTTCAAAAATAATTCTTGCATTCAAGATTGGTTTTTGTTTGTTTGTTTGTTTTTGTGAGAACACTCAAAGAACGTGTGTTGAAGGTATGCATCTTGAAATTAAACATTCTATGTCAGAATGTTTTTTTTTCTGGACGACAGAATCAATCAGTATCACATAAACTTGTTCATCAGGATCTGTTTTCAGCAAAAACAACTTTTGACAATCTCCATCTTTTTTCTTTCCTGAAGGGGAACCTAAACTAAGCATATTGATACCTTAAACCAAGTTACTGATTCTTCTCATTGGAAGTCACTGAGGTCTTACAGAGTAATTGAAATCTTATCTCTGTTATTTTAGCAAAGACCAAGTTTATCAACGAGAATGGTTTTGAGACTTGATGTCCTGAAGTAAGAATCAATGTTTAATTTTGGTATATTCTGTGCTGTTTTATTTAGCTGTAAGGCTGTCATCCATTGATTAGGCAATATTACAGTCTTTCTTCTGGATACACACAGAGAAAATGTCTACTTGAATCTTGACTGAACATTACACTTCTTAACATAGATTGTCTCTGGAGTCCCAGAATTGCCTGGAAAAAGCATCTTTCATGGCCAACTGTTAAGCAAAAGCGTCTTTGTTTTCTGTAATATGCTAAGAGTAATGGAGGAGCTCTCTTTTTGCTGGTAATAATGCTATCAGCACCTTAATTGCATGAGCTAGGCTTTAAAAAATGTAAATAAATAGCACAAATAATGAATATTTTGAGACTTTGCTAACCCATAGCTGAACTGCAGAAACAGAGACAATGCTGTAAATGGCAGCAGTTAGATGCTTTTCTAATTGGTTGTATTACAATACACACGCTGTCTGAAGTGAATGCTTAATAGGTGGTATGTTTTCACTGGAACTCTCAGATGCATAGTTCTCATGTAGAGCAAGTCTAGTGCTCAGAAAAAAAATCAGTTGTGAACCGCAGTTCACGTGTATCAGCAGTGAATCCTGGTATGGAGCTTTGTCAGATTCAACTGTTAGGACCCTGTTATATTTCTTTCCTGACTAAGAATTATTTCTCATTGCCTCTTGCACTCCATATGGCTCTTCATCTCTGTGAAGAGATTTGCCTCAAGTCCTAAATACTTGGGTTTGGGATGTTCTTCAGTTCAGGAACTAATTCTTTGGTGTTTGGTGGTTTGGTTTTTTTTTTTTCGTATACATTTGGCTTTCCACCTTCTAAGTAGTTAGCAGACTGTAAAGCTGGCTTGAAAGTAAAGAGCTGTCCCTTCTGAGTCATGAGTGTTCTGGGATGTTCTTCAGTTTATTTCACTACTTCAGACATAGCATGACTTCAGTTGGTTATCTGTAGGTTTTATCAATTGAATTAAGAGTAACATCCCTCCCTCCCCTAGTTGTTAAAGGTAATAAATCATCATAAAGTCCTGAAACTTAATGATGGAGGGGGACTGAGTGGCTGAGGTAACTGTAGCTATTAAAGGCCATTTGGTGGTGAATACAAAATATTTACTGCTAAAGTGATTTAGTGGTGACCTGCTACTTAGGTTCTTCTATGCTGTGTTACCTTGTAACTATTTTCTATCTAGTAGTTCGCCTCCTTACCTATATTGATGCTACCTCTGCTGGATTTCAGGCTGTTGATTTTAGACTTTATCAGTTTAGATTGTAACTCTTCTTTCCAAAGTGCTTGATAAACTGGCTTGTCATTTTCTGTAATTTTTGTGTGGCTTTCTTTTCTACCTTGCAAGTAATTGAAAATAATCAGCAGAACTAAGTAGAAGCTAGACTTCATGGTAACCTTTGGATTGATAAGGTATTGATGATAATTAGCTTTTTGGTTATGGTATTCCTACAGCAGCTCTGGTCTGCAGCTCCATTCCTTTCATTCAGTGTTTGTTGATTCAGCAGTGGGGCTGTAGCCCTCAAGAAGTTTTAGTCCTTGCTGTTGATCACTGTGTTGAATGATGCAGACTCAGGAGGAGGAACCTGAATCTGGTGATAGGCAAAGCTATTATAGGTAAATTAGTAATCAGCAGTACAGTCCTTCAGTTGTAAATGCTGTCCCTGAATCCTTTTGTTTGTCTGATATTTATTCTTTGAACATTGCTGCACTAATAGATTTTTCTGGCAATATTGCTGCAAACATCTTAGTTGTCACAGGAAGAATTCCTCTGTTAGTACCAGAGTCTTCTACAACCCCCCTTTTATGCTCCAAATAACTTTGTTCTTAACAGGAAATGGCAGTTGCAGTATTGGGGTGTCCTTGTGCCTATATAACTTACTACTTTGGTATTGTTCTTTAGAGGGTAGAGAACAGAACATTTTGGGTCCTTTGTCAATGGGTGATTCAGGTCAATAATTAATTCAGAAAATAGTGCTCATTTGAAGAAAAGGCTGCATTTGTCCAAAGGGAGTGAGAGAAAATCCAGACCGCTCTGCTATGGAGGCAGAGTACTTCTCCAGTCTGCAGTGAGGGAACTGAACATATTAAGCAAAAGTAGATTAAATCAGTGAGAGAAGGTGGGGACCTGGCAAAGACTGAATTCCACAGAGGAAGAGAACAAGCAGGCTCCACCTGCACAAGTGTCCTTTTGGCCATGGAATTTTATGGCAACCAATTCAAATAACTTAATTCTCAAGATCCCCTTAGTCTTGCAATTCTTTTACACTACATTCTAGTAACAAGCAGTAAAGTGGTCTTGCTCAATTTTCCTTCCTCCTTGTTACTGTTTCCTGCCTTACTTTGTATGTGAGTGAAACTATTCACAAGGGAATGATATTCACAGTCTTTCCTGAAGGCGTTCAGAGGAGCATTTGTAAGAACCTTTAGTCAAGTAACAGGGTTTTTTTGTAATTAAACCAAAATTTTTCAGATTTAAATTCTTGAATGTGAAGATTTTTCTGCACATGAAGAATTTAAAAATAAATCCAGACTTTCTCTCTCACATGTGTAGACTCTCCCTTTCTTTCTCTGATGACTTTTAGCTATAGTATCTATAGTGATACAGCAGAGTTCTGTAACATATTTTGAGCACAAAAGCCTGGGCTCAGCAAATTGCTTCAACTAATACCATATCCAGTTACCTGAAGGTTGGAGGTATATTTTGTTGCATTGCCAAAGAAAGCAACTAATAATACTTCTAAGAACTTTAACTGTAGGATATAAAATGTGTGGTGTGTGTCTGTTCTTGGCAATAACTTTAGAGTGAAAACCAGATATTAAGAAAATAGATATCATTTATTCTATGTATGTGCCTGTTGTTTTTTCACCACAGGTTTGCAGTTCTTTCAGTGCAGTAAAATTCTATAAATTCTGTTATGAAGCAATTAGCCACTGCATAATCATCCAAAGAGTACCAAAGTATAGTTGAAATTCCATATAATATTTTAGATTTTTACATATTGTTACTGTATGCTTCAGTATACAGAACTGTCATGTCTGTATAAGAGTCTGTGTACTGGATGAACTTTATATATAGCACAATATGGCTTGATCTAGTATTTAAAATTAGTGTTGTTTACACATGATCAAAAGGGTGCCTTTGTGAATTGGGAGGTGTTTCTACTTCAGTCACACCTTTTGGTTTTCCATGGATTCACCATATAACTCCTTTGAATCATCTTACTGGTTTGTAAAATGGCGGTGATAATACCTACAATACAGGGATGCATTTATCCCACAGCTGATGTCTTAGGTTTGTGGTAGGTTGAGATTTAAGTGGCAGAGGGAATTGCATTTAGAAAAGAACCTAACTCAATATAACATGTGAAGTCCATCAGCAGAGTGAAATTGAGATCACCTTTCAGAAACCATAATTAGACCTTTTGGATTCTAAGGAAAACTAATACCAGAGATTCTTAATGTATCTACAGAATTACACTGTAGTTATAAAACAGCAAAACTTGCCACCTCTAAGTGCACATATTTTCAATTTAAGGCCCTACATGACATGAAGGACTTTACACCACATGGGACCCCAGTGTTTGGTTATAACAATAAAAACTCCCAGAGCTTTCTACCTGAGGCTTCTAGGTAACTAACAGTCTTATACAGTATTTAAAGACAAGGTGAAGCAGCAGGCACTACAATGGAGACAGAGCAGAGCACTGCCTGGCAATGGTAGGGAGGTTCTGTATTAGATGACTCTGACCTCTGCTTGGGAAGGCTAAATGATAGCAATGGCACATGTTAAATGAATTAGAGGCAACACCAGCTGAAAGACAGAGTAGTACAAGGATCACATCATGAGTTATCCTCTTAATGTTATATGAAAATTCACCAAGAAGAGATAAAAAGCAATGTTACTGATGGGATTTTTTTTCTCTAAACCAAACTAACATGAAGCATTGGTGGTGCTGCACATCAGAGAGTGTGCACAATGTAGAGATGGATCATCCAAAAGTTTCTGAACAGTGTCAGGCCTACATTTCTGTATGCGATATGTGTTTACGTGCCCAAAGAACAATAGGAGTTCCAATCAAAGTTTAAGTTATCCAAAAGGATTGATATTTTTGAAGGATATTACTAAAAATCTGTGACTGGCTTTTGTTGCTTTTGTATTTAGACCAATATGAACTTTGTTTGACAGATCAACAGTACAAGCTGACAGGTATTTATCTCTCTTGTTTAGGTATGCTTTATATAAACCAACTATATGATATGGATTAGTTTGAGTTTGGTGCCCTTTCTGTCAGGTGGCAGATTATCATTTCCTTTTGTTAGTCATTCAACAAAAACCTTCTGAGGAGAAATGTTTCTGTCCCTGGGACTTCGTCCTCAATCCGTATCACTTCAGTAACATATATTACCTCTCCTCATTAACTTTGCTTCGCTAGCATTTTTGAGTAGCATAGCTACAGCAACAAACTCAGCATGGAATTATGATAAGACAGATAAGGTATTGTGCAGTCACGGCTCTACATTTCTTCAACTTCTTCAGCATTTGCTTCTTGTAGAGTACTCGTTGTTTAACATGAATTAAATAATAGTAAGTTGAATTAAAGAACTTGAAATCAAGTTCCCGTGGTGGTAAATAAAAACTTCTTGAGTTTAGACACCACGAGGTGCTACAGAAACTAACTATACCTTTACCTCCTGTGTTTCTTTTAAACCATTCAGAAAGTGAAATTTAGTCGTCTATTGGTCTTCTGAATGTTTAGGTGTTACCAAATTGTGTCACTAAAATAAAATTATTTCTATTTTCTGTCTTAGATCACAAATACCAAGGTTTTATAGAATGATTTTTGAGACTAGTTATCCTGAAGATATTTTTGCAGTACAATTGGTATGTCTTCTTCAGCCAAACAAATTTGCAAGTGTTAACATTTACCTTGTAACGTAATACACTAACATAGTGTTTTATCCCCCCAGTGTCTATTTAATTTGTTTAGTGAAGTTGTACATAGAACTATGCTGTAGCCAGAGAATATTTTATTGCTTGGCTGTCGTTTGTTATATTTCCAACAAAAACAAATGATATTTTGTCATTTGAATTAAATGACACAATCTGTAGCCAACTTGTATTATTTATTTGTTCTTTGTAATGCTAGAATTCAATGGATAAGGAACATACAATTTCTGAAAAATTCTGTGGTTTAGGATGTAACCTTTTTATCCTCTCATTTAAGATACTTCTGTAGCTAGGAAAAACATTCTTGGCTTTCTGGTGCTCAAACTTACATATTAGATATTGCCTTTTTATATGCATAGCTAAGATTTCTCCTTTTCTTTCCCCCTCCTTTTCTCCTTCTCTTTTTCTTCTCCTTTTCCTTTTCCCCACCTTTTTTCCTGAGATCCTGAGCAAATGGTGCCAGCAAACATGCAGTGCAAAATTATGTTACATAAACCATAAGTCTAATAAGTGCCAATCAAAATCCACCACAGGAAAAGTAAATCTGATATAGATGTCATCAGATCCACAGATTTTGGATCTGCTAGCTCTGGCGGATTTGTATTGCAGAAGTTTTTAATTTTTGCCTTGATTTTGTGACTGTTGACCTAAGCTGCAGGGGAAAAAAGGGGGTATGCCTAATTTGCATATATACACAGGACCTAGAAAGATTTTCATTCCAATCTCAGTGCCTGAGATCTTACCAGTTGTATCTGTCAAGTCAGTAACGTTACACCATTCTGATTTCACTTGTCAGTCTCTGGCCCACTTAGAACACGGTGGCCATTCTCTCCTCAGTCACTGATTTAGACGTTACTTGGGATAAACCTCAATCTAAGTCAGCCACTGACTTGGCATGTGGAGAGCCTCTCCATTGGTTATGAAGAGCTAACCAAAGAAGCATCAGTCAGAATTTCTGCTTTATCTGTTCTTTAATAATTTCCCACCATGAAAAGAGCTTCATCTGCCTTCTTTCCCTTATGTTATTAAATGACATTTGTAAATCTCACTTTAAGAAACTATGCCACAATAAATTTCATCATATAAAATCTCTTTGAGATTCTTCCTCTGCTAGTTTTTAAATGGTTGCAGCTTGGTTACAATGTCTCTGAACAAAAGCATTATACAGTAGAACCACCCAAAAATGTTAACTGATGCTGAAGTCTTGAGGGATAAATAAGACATTGATATTCTGTATTTTATAGCTATTTTTCAATTATTAGCAATCCTCAATTTGTAATTGGAAAGTTCCATGAGTTCCATGAGTTATTACATTAACTAAACGCACCGGGGATAGGTTGTGCAGTTCTCATTCAAATATCCTGTAGGCGACAGTTTGTAGTAACAGAGCTATAACTTTATGCTAAAGTTGCAGTCAAAACATGCATTTCCAATGTGAGTAACTATTACAGAAAAAGAAGTAAGGTCAGTAACTTAATTCATCTTTATAGGCGATACATTGTAACTGGAAATTGTGTAGCCTAATTGATATGGAAAAAAAGTTTTACATGTGGATGGGATGATATTTTTCTTTAATGAAATGATACATATCTTCTGGTAATTTATAGCTAAAGGGGTTCACCTCAACTTTCAAAGGCACATGTGTAATTTAATTTTGATTCACAGTGAATATCTATGGTTCTTTAAAAGGTGAAACTGTTTCTAAGTAATCCAGGTCTTGACACAGAAATACAGCCATCTCCAGTCTAGTGCAGAACAACAGAGCTCTTGGTGAATGAATAAAAGGGAAATGTTATCTTTGCCATCATAAAGTCACTTTTTTGTGTATTGCAATTGTAATTTGAAATGCTGGAAAGAAAACAGGCAGCATCATGCCCCGTCACCTGTAGTGTCCTTCAGGTAGCTGCCTTATGTCAGTGCTTCATGGAGTGAAGTGTGCCTGAACCTCTGAGACGTGAGGTGTTTCCATCCTCTGCATCTCAGTGTTGTACAGTGCCACAAGGTGGAGGTAAGACGTGGGTTAATTTTCAGGCTGATGGCAAGATCATGGAATGAAGCATCAGAAATAATTTATACATGCATTATAGGGGATGCCCCACATAGCTCATAAAATCAAGAAGCGAATTAAATTATACCAATACAGTACCTTGTGTTTGTACTTTGGATTCCACTATTGGGGCATGTGCAGAATACAAAAAGATCTGATGCGCAATGTTTAATCTTCTTTTACTTGTTATTTAATTTTGCATACAAATGTAAAATGCAATACAACAAATATTAGACATATATACTAAAACACATGAATTCAAAACCCCATTTATTTTATCAATTGCTTAAGCTCATTTGATCATAAGGGACAGGGAGACCAAACAGCTATAAAAGAGCTCCATTTTCTATCAACTAAACCAAATCCTCCTTTGATCTGTTAATCCCAAGTTTATAAGGTTAGGAGATAAGTAAGCGTAACTAAATTCCTTTTTCTTTTTGTCCACCTAATAGTCTATGAGGCAAAGCAAACATAATAAGCTGCTTTGCTGCTTTTCAGCCTCTTCTTGCTGAATAATTCAAAAAGTGCATTACAGGTTTTATGAGTACAACTGTACACACCAGCAATGTTCCATGATTTTTTGCATGCCTCAAATTTGCATATATTATATTTTTATTTTGCATTTCTGACACAGAAGCTGACTGCCTACTCGTTCTTGGCTTTTTATTAGGTCTTTGATGCTTGCTGGAGGAGAAGGCCTCTTTTGTCTCTGATAGCCTTAAGGCAGATCTAGGTTAGCAAGAAAGCCAGAGGTTTCAGGCTTGTTAAATGTCACAGTAATGGCTGTCTTTACGCATTGAAATACCAGCCTTCTTCTTTATAGGAAAATGAATCACATTACCACCAAGGGAAGGAAAGCCTTTGTTGGAGGAGACTGCTAGTCTGCTACTTAAGAAGGGGATTTAATTTTCCCCTCCAGGCTTTTTGGCCAGCCCACTACAGTTGCCCTTGTGGAACTCTGATATCATAGCATGTGAAGGATAGCAAACAAGAAAGAGCAATTAGCCATTAATCATACTCATTTTGCATTGGATGGACAGACCAGTTAAAATACTGTATGCATTCAGTACATGAGCAAGAATAGCCTGTGTGGACAAAGCACGAATGTGTAGAATTTTATTCTTGCATTTTGGATAAGTATTTCTTGTTTAATTCTTATTCAACATCACTGAGCTGGTGTTCTGCATACTACTTTTTATTAAACCCTTCTCACAAGTTTTAGTGCACAGAGAATTAAATTGAGGGTTTATATTGCCTACAAAGTGCCCATTTTTAATTTCTTATAAAAGTGGGTGGATTATTTTAAATAAACATGTAAGAACTGCAGTATTAATTCTGCAAACAGAAAAACTTGATTGAAATAATTTATTATAATGTTTTTTATTTACTTTTTTAATCTGTTTCATAAAATAAAGAATGGTTGATTGAATTACTATTGTTGCATACATAATTACATTTTTATCAAGATAATATATACTTAGACTTTGTATTTAATTGCATTAGTACATAGGGAATTAAACTGTTTTTTTAACTAAATAAAAATGTGTGTGTATATTCATTATTCTGTCAAATATTATTTTGGTAGAAAACAATTGAATTTTTTTTTATTCATTAAATAACAGCATTAGCATGTGTGCTGGGGATGTGTTAGAAAAAGTAAGTTTGTCAAGACCTTTTGCACTCAAGACCAATTTATTAAAAAAAGAAAATACTATCAGTAGGCTGTGAATTGAGTCGATGACTTCTAGTTCCCAGATCCTTTACGTTCCTTGGACTAGATGATCTCATACTTCCATTTGAAACTGGTATTTTTATGTTAAATGAGGAAAGTTAGTTATTCTACTTCTTCAGTCATATACCTTTGGATGAACTTGATATCAAAGTGGAGTAGTTCCTTTATCTGGAAAGAAGAAGAAATAAAGCATCTGTTATTTAATCTAGCAAACCAGCTTCATTTGAATGCTGATCCAGGTACTTCGATCCAACCAATATCCTTTGCTTTCTGAGCTGCAGCAACTGCCTTTTACTTTTTGGACTTGATTTATGACCTTTCCTATGCTTCACCCTGTAGAGCTGGAAGAAATGCTTATAAGAAACAAAAAGCATCAGTGATTACATGCCCTACATCCTTATCAGTCTGCATGCTTCTGCTTTCCATAAAGTGTCCAGTTTCTCTGGTCTTTGGTTACTGAGAAGAACATGGTCTCCTCATGTTTGAACCTGTCTCTGGAAAGATGCCCCTGTGTGACTTTTGTGTATGCATTTTCCTGGTAAGGAAAGCAAGACATCATAATATTATTTTCAATTACTAATGATATTGTTCCTTGATGTTTGTTAATCCACATAAGAGGCATGCAATATCTGTCTTTATGATAGAAATGACAGTCATACAATTAAGATGTTTGAGATTCAGAGAATTAGTTCCTAGCTCTCCTATGGTGCTCTTGGGTGATCTTTGGCATGTCACTTGCATTAATTTATTGGTTCCCTAACTCTAAAAGAAAGGTTAATGACTTAATCTCCATGGAATGATGTTTTCTGGACGGATCATGAAAGAAGTAGATTTAAGGAGAAATTTAAGTGAATTTAAGGGGGCGACCTTCTTTTCCACCTGAAAAGTTTCATACTCTTAAACCACACTCTCCAAACACAGAGGCTAGACGTTTAGTAGAAAAGAAAGCAGAAGTTTGGTCCAACATAAGATGATTCCAAAAACTAAGATGTTAAGGAAAATAGATACAGTCATGAAACTCTCAAAGATACAACTGGCATTATTATTTGTGTTCAGAGTTCTTGTCCAATAAAGCAAAATGACAGACGAGTTGTCTCCTTTCAATACTTCAGTCCTGTGAGCCATTTAAAAGAGAATGCTAGTTCATTTTTATGTAACGTAGTAATTGAACATTATCTCAGATATCCTGAAGAACAGAATTCAACGTGTGTCTCCTGAGGATTGGCACAATACTGCATGCGTTTTGCATTCATATGTATGGCTGCCTTTCGTGTGGCAGTGCTGTCTGCCAAATTAAATCTGAACCAAAACAGGCTCGAGCATGTCCTTGTGACAGGACAAGGACATGACAAGTGTCTTCCTTCTCAGTTATTTTGCAGTTGCGTGTCTCTCGTTTGTAAGTACCCACATCTTTTTATAAGAAGAGGAACTTGGTCTTGGATGACCCTGCCATTTTAGACATCTTAGTGCTACTGGTAATGCTACTGTTAGAAATAGCAAACCAACAAATTATGTACACTGTCAGAAAATGAGGAAATACCATGTTGGCTAAATTGCCATCCAGTTAAGTAATTCTAGCATACTGTATCATATGTATAACCCCTTTTGTAAATGTAGGGCTAACACAAATAGACTATTTTTTAATGGTTCTTTTCTTGTAAAAGATTAAAATAAGGTCTTAAAATAAGTTTGTAGATCATCTTTATGTGAGTTTTCTCATCCTTGACAATTACAGAATTGAGAACTTACTTGAGGAATGTTGCTGCTTCAGTGGCACAGGATTTTGGTTAATTGATGTCAATTTGAATGCCTAATAGATCATAATACTTTTTTTTTTTTTAAGGATATTGGGCGTGTATTATTTTTTTTTTTTTTTTTTAAATGTACAACTTTGATTTTTGTGGCTTTCAGTGTTTCCTGATGGAACAGAAACATCTGGTGTCCAGTTCTCTCTTGTGCAATGCTTCATTCTGCATGCGTGGGTATTTTTTTTAGATGGCCTATTTCCCGTATATTGGGGAGGGAGGAAATTCTTAAAATGTACATTTAATTAGGATATTTGCCTGCTAAAGTCCTTGTAGTATAGTAAATTTTACCTGCCATACTGTAACACACTAACACTAGTTTTCATTAAATATTGCATACTATTATTTATTCTAATTTTCTTTCATTTCAAACTTAGGAGCCACTATTTATTTTTCTTTTTCCTTTTTTCTTTTTTTTTTGCTTAGTCTTATTCACCACACAATTACATTTTTCTACCTGTCTGTGACATTATTCAAAATGGACAAGTATACTTATCGCTACCTTTGCTTAGCTGTTTTTTTAAAAACTTTTTTAAAAATTCTACATGAGGACAGATTACTTGAGTTTTCCTCAATATACTGCTGGTGCCTATTTATAATAGTAAAGGCTTTAATTATTATATTCTACAGAATTTACTAAATATTTCCTACTGTTATTTTTATTTGACCTCAACAAAGTAGTATAAACTATTGTGCAGATTATGATGGAAAACATAAGTAGTTTTCCAAGAAAAGTGTGTTAGACAAATATCTGTCACTATTTTAATACATAAATTTTGGTTGTATGTAAACCTGGCCAATGTTGGATTGTGCAGGTTATCTGTAGTAACTTATAGCCCTTTTGCAAAAAGGTTATCCCTCTAAAGATACAATCCAGCAAATAGAACAGGGGCAAAAGTCAGGGTAGATAGCTTGTTTAAAAACAGTAATAGGAAGTCATGAGAAGATGATTGTTTTTGTCAACTAGGCGCAGTTACTAACTCAGTGCTAGAAACTACACAGATAAAATGTTATTGGAAAAGTATAGCTGAAGAAAAAAAAATAAATGAAGACTTTTTTCCCTAAAGTAATAAAGAACAAGAGTTCAAAATGAAAAGATTATTTCAAACAGTAAAACTCACAGGTTTGCCCTTATGGGAAGGAAGGTAATAGAAGTTACGTGTTGGTTTTGGTTGGGGGGCTTGATTTCTTTCTTCATCCTACTTTTTTAAAAAAGATAAAGACTTGGTATTGACTTTGAAATAGGTATGCACTAAAAATGACTTTTAAAGATGGTATTGAATTTATTCTTTTTGAGTGCTGTTTTTTGTTATTTGGTTTTTTTTTTAAAGTATTGGTGAGTGGAAAGTGTTTTCCCAGATTTGTAAATACCAAAAACTGTGTGAACCCTTTTCATAATTTCTACTTCGTAGCTCTTTATCTGTTACAATGCTATTTTTGTCTAGAATTTGTAGAATTTTAAAAAAAGAAAAAAGTAAGCAAAGGGAACAACCATCATACTTGTTCATTTTGAATAATGCTTGCAGACAGGTGAAAAATAAGACTAGGGTAAAAAAAAAATTAAAAATAAGTAGTGTTTTTTTCATTTCAAACTTGGGCAACAGCTATCTGACAGGGAACTGAAATTATAAACCCTAATATTTATGTAAAAGGCTATCGTGAAATATTTTTCCATAATAAAGGAAATTCACTGAATATTAGCTGTTTGTACGACAGTGTACAACCCTTCCCCTACTACACTGAAAAAACCCATAGCAATTACATGTAGTTGCAGAATATGAGTGCTGAGCAGCTGTCATGTAGTTTAAATTTGAACAGGGAAAAAGATATTGTCTGAAATATATATATATTTTTTTAAGTAGAGAATAAAATACACATAGTTGCTATTAAATGCTGTAAGATGCATCAAGTTTTGGGCTTGCTAGCTCTGACCATGCATGTTTAATCATGTGTCCCCACACTTTCATATTGAAGAATAAGGTGTAATGTTTAAAGCAGCATTCAAATAGTTGATGCCTGTAATATAATAGAAAACAATAGCTGGTTCAAACCAGCTTCAAATGTTCTATGGATCAAAAAAGTAGAAAATCTGATATCTGCAGTATGTCCCACATACAGAGAGACATACATGTGTCTTTAAATACCAGATGACCTATTTTTGGCATGCTTTAGTTCCATAGTTTAGGTAACAGTCTTGGGATACTCTTATGCAGTTGGATTGTTGTGCTTCGATCTAAGAATGGCAACAAAGCTTTTTAAGAAGGAAAAGGATTCGCAAATGCTGTGCATAGTGTATATAGTATGTTAATATTTATAGTATTTTCTTATTTATACTATTTTCATATATCATATTTATAGTGATTTAACATTAAGGTTAAATTCATGCCTAGAAAAACTGAATTTGGGGCCTTCCACAGAAATGAGATTGGTTTTTTTTAATGGGCAAAACCCACTTCCATTTTCTCTTCACCTTTTCCAGCTTCTGCATAACTTGACTGACTGATAAATGCGCATGGACCTTGCGTCCAGTGAATCTGCCATCCCTTCATGTTTCTAGAGAGCTCCCAGTCCCTCGCTTTTGCATTTATTGGCTCTATAGCAATATGAGATATGGTGAGTTGCCTTTCTTAGAGACAGCGAAAACACAGCGAGACCTCAGTGCCAAAGGCATACAGGGCATCTGTGACAGAATGGTGAAAGCACTTCCAAAACCTCATGGCTTGCCTGCAAGAATGTCTCCCCTTCCCTTTGTAAGAGGATTTTCACTGTTCCTACATCAAAAGGTTTTGATGATCTTAAAGGTCTTTTCCAACCTAAATGATTCTATGATTCTATGATCAAGTGGTGGTGGGGTACCAAGTGGATGTTCCAGAGTATTCTCCCATATGGAGTCAACTTCAAGCTCAGCTTTGCCTTGTTCAGAAACTAGAAATCATCCATCTTTGTTCTGTGGTCTTACAGGAGTTTCCTGCAGTGCAGGAACCATTAGCAGTTCAGTACATTAGGGCCGACATTGGCTACTAGTATTGAGGTGAAGAGGGGAGAAGGAGAGGGTATTCTCACTCTTCTTGTTGCCAAAGTGCTACAGGTACTAATAAGGGAAGAAATGATCTCTGTGTTAAAAAAAGGCAACTGGTGGAAAATCTCTGATGAAATGAGAGTCAGGACTGCAAAGTATAAATACTCAGCCAAATCCTTTCAGCATACTTCCCCTTGCACATGATCTGTTCAGGTATGAGAGAGGCATGCTGAAAAGAGTTTTCCTTCAACAGAATTGAAAGATGTCTTCCAACAGGAACATAACCCCTTTGTGTGCCTCCCTCCCCCTCTGTCTTCTCTTGCAGTATGCAAATCTTTCTTTTTTTTTTTTCTCTTTTCTTGCACAGCTTGATATGTGATTGGTTCTCTCTTTCAACACAAATGACTGTAGATAGATTTTTCTATTTATATTCGATATCTATGCCTTAGTTCTCAAATGTAGAGAGAAAACAATATAGTTCTGCCTGTAGGAGGTTGAATTTGTAAATATATATTAGTTTGGAAATACAATGAGAGATAATAAAATATTCAAAAAGCAGCCTGCTCTTGTGGGATATTATTCTGCACAGCCAGGGAGCAGATTAATGACGCTACACAGAAAAAAATAAGATATGCACCATAAAATATGGATTGGAGTGGCAATGTGGAAACTAAAATTCCAGTCCTGGCAGCCTGTGAAACACGTGCATTTTTACAAAGTTTGTCAGCTCTAAATAGCAACACTCAAAAGCAGTAATTATTTAATTGGGAGACATGGAATTTTCTTTCCCAGGCAGCTAACCACCAGCAACAAGGATTGTACCCTATTATAGGTGTGAGTGGTATTGTCCTCTTGAGTAAGATTCAGGGCTGTCTTGGGTGAATTTTGAAGGTGTCGTCTTTTTTTTTTTTTTTTTTTTTTTTTTTTTTTTTTTTTCAGGAAAGTATTCTGTAAAACATACTGTCAAAAGGCTGTGTATGAGCATGTAGCAAAAAAGTTATTGTATTTGTCTTAATTTCCATTTAATTTTATACTACAGAACAGAAGCTGCAATCTTTAAGTGCCTTCAGATAGGAGGAAGTAGGAGAAAAGTGTAAGAAGCGGAGATAGTTTTGCTGGTCCCCAGCCTTATGCCTAGGACACTGTACTACTCTGTGGTGAACCTGTGAGTTCTCTGCTTTTTCTGTTTGCCAGCTGGCTACTGACCTCTCCGACTGCGACCTTTTGTCTTAGATTCATGCAGGACAATTTCCAATGTGTTATAAAGATGGGAAGCGTGGTGTTGTATCTTAATTACTTTTTCAGTTTGGATGAAATTTGGCATAGAGGTCTTCAGCCCAGTTTGCATTTTAACACTACAGGCAATAAGATGTGGCATTGGCAATAGAATTTTGCAAGTGCATGTGTCCTTTGGGCAGTGCTAATAGCACTACTTGTGGTGAAGCTTGCTTGAAATTTCCCATTAGAAAATACTTCTCAACTCTTGCTGACAACATTCCCAAAATTCAATAGCGTGGTTTGAAAACTTCCCTTCAAGACTACTTCTTTAAGCTGACTTTTCCCCCCTTAAATTTCAGCCAAAGTGGGTGTGCTATTTTGGGAATAAGGGTAGAAAGGGAGATCTTTGTGCCTAATGAAAAAACTGTGATCCTGACATTGAAAATTGACCGACTCCAAGATGCCAATTCAGGATACAAAATTTGGTGGGGAGAATAGCATTGGTGTTTTGTGTCAGCAACCTGCTATTTATTATCGCTGTGGAGAGCCACTAAGATCTGGCAAGTGTAGATGCATTTGTGAAACCTGCTTATTTTGCAAAGCCAGGCAGAGGCTTCCATTTAATATTATCTGGATCTGCACTTCCTTTGTAATTGCAGCTCTGGACTGCTGAGGGCCAGGCAGTGTCTGTGTCTGAACGCCTGAACCCAGACAGCAGGAGGAAGGGAGGATATTTTTCTTGTGCTCTAAATAATACATCTGTTAAGCCCAGGCCAGGTAGGGGGAGGAAGCAGCATGGTGCAAGAGTAATAGACTGGGACGCAGATGGGAAGAGTTAGAAAAGGACAGAAAAAATACGTGTGTATTCAGAAGCTGTTTGAATTATGGTTGTACACACAAACCTGTGTTTGATAGTCCCCTTTTTAGGAATGCTAGACTTTTCAACTTTTTAATGTAAGGCTTTTTAATGCTCTCTCTCTTTATATATATTTATAAATGTGTGTATGGGTATACATACAAACACACAGAACTATACATAGGCCCACAAACATAATTAGTTTGATTTAATAAGAGGAAGAGAGTGTTATATACAGTGTTAGAACTAGGTAATAAGTTTTAATAAACTTTTTTCTTTTCCTGGTACATTTTTGTATGTGAGCAGCTGTCTTATACATTATAATCACAAAGCATTTCAGTTTAGTTGATGTATTTTTCAAGGCATATGAAGATTTTGAAATTATGTATTGTTACTTTTTAGCAATTTTTAAAAAATGTTTTATATGGAGAAAACTTTTTAATTATGAATGATTTTAGTCTCATGTTATCGTAGTCTTCTAAGTCTCACAAAATCATAACATATTTCAAAGCATAAACGCAAGCATTTTTTTTTACAATCCTTTTGAAATTTTCTTCTGTTCTCATAGTGACTTGCCTTCCTCTTCCTTCTTCTGAATACATTTCCTCTGTGCTGCTGTATCAAAGAATTCTTTTTCTTTTTGCTGATTGTTTATATATTTGAAGATATTTAAAGAAGTAGTAAGAGCTCTGTACATATAATTAAAGGCCTATGCATGGACTTCTACTTTTGAACTTCAGTTCTCCTTATGGGTAGACGTAAGCTGTTTCCTCATGCCAAGTAACGATGATAAGATCAAAATGAGATTGGCTTGATTACTGATAGGTACGCATGGTTTTAAAACTTGAATTGTCTAGTGCATGGTTTCTGGATAATCTCTGGGAGTTAAGAATATATGTGCTTTTTTGAATGAGGTACAAATACAATCCTTAAGACATTACTGCAAATAGCAGTTATATCAGAGTGCTAAATCTTCTAGAGCTGCTCAAAAGTGTTCTGTAGCACCAGGATGGCATTCTTTAAGTGCCAATAGGTATTACAAACCTAACTCCCACTGTATGGGTGTGTTTTAAGGTGCCTGATGATGGAATGACCCAAATTGTTGGTGACTTTCACAGATCTTGAGTGGAGAATAAATTCATAAACACAAGAACAATTTACTAAGGGGAGTTGAAATGGAAATGAAACAGATGTTGGCAGAGCAATAAAACACCCCATGAGCTGTGTATCTTTCTGAGGCAGATCTATAACTGATATAAATTATTTTAACTTGATTTGTAGTCTGAAATGAATGGAGCTATGCTGTCTTACATTAACTGAGGATCTGAACCATTCGTTTTTATTTTTATTTTTTGTCAGTGTCATGCTTGCAGTGATGTTCTGTGTGGATCTGGAAAAGACACTGAGAGATATCTGTGGAAAGCAACTAGGAAATTATATATAATAATTTAATAACCTTTCATCTTTGTTATATTTCTACAGCATAATAATAAAACAGAAGTGCTAGTATAATGTAATGGTAAATTCTTATAAGCCAAAATCTTTATAAAATACTGGCAATTGCTCATATTTGTATGAGCTAGAAGTATCTGGAAACACCTAAATACAAAGATTGATCTTGCTTGTGAACTGAATATAGGTGTCCTCCTGTGGACAAAATCTTCCACTAATATAAGCTGATGTATCCCATTTTACCCCACTTGATGATATGAAGAAGCATGTTATAAAATCTCCTCACAATTTGCTTTCACATACATCCGTATAAACTCATTGTCTTCATCTTCTGCTTACAAAAGCAGTTGTGCAACTTCACTGTATTTGGTACTATTGCATGGAGAAAAATGAGTAGCAATTCTGCGTGCTTGATGCAGAAAAAGAGAGAGTCCTGTTTGCATAGTACTAGCTATATGGTTCTGCAGATTAAAATGCAGCAAAAATTAGTTCTTTGGATTAAATAAAGTAACCAGAGTTCCTTGCAATCTCTGTGACAGGATAGGGTGGTTTTTTGTTTGTGTTTTTTTTTGTTTGTTTGTTTTGGGTTTTTTTGTTGTTGCTTTTGGTTTTGGGTTTGTTTGTTTTTTTGAGAAAGGAGGTGTCATTTTTATACATCTATACCATTATTTCCGACCAGAACTAACTTCTCTTTTAGTAAACTGAAATCACATTTAATTCTACTGAAAGTATTACTGCTTTGTTGACAACAACAAACCCCAGAGTTTATAACAGCAAATGTATTTCTGTATTAAAAACAGATTCCTGTTTTACTGGGGAAAGCTGCTAGTTGTTTCATGAGTAATTTCATAGACATCAAACTGTCAAATCGTCACAAAAACCTGCTGCTAGTTCTGCAACAATTACAGTGAAAAAGGAGAGGGGGAAAAATGAGGGTTTCAAGGGAAAGAGCTTTCTTGGGAACTGGATCTGCATGTTTAGAGCAGAATTCCTAACACACTAGCAGAGTTCAGTCTGCAAATATTGATGCAAGAAACATAAGAATTTAAATGGATGAAAAGTGGGTAATTTGGTTTCAGTATGAAAGATGATGCTTACCTCTTCTACAACTGTATGAAAAATGTCAAACTGCCACTGATAAATTAATTTAGCATTTTTTAGAACGTGGTGGGAAATGCTTCTGGAATAGGTTGACTAATTATATATTAGTTCTGTGAACCACCTGCCTAACTTTTTGCAGAACTGAAGATAAGGTCAATGCTACAACTACTTTCCTTTTGTGTTTGTACTGGCTTAAGGAACTAATGTTTTTAGGATTCAAGCAATAGCAGATGTGTATCACATGAAAGATGATCAGCTGAGCAAAATTATTCCGTGGAGCTATCTGTTTAGGAAAAAAAGAGGATAAACTTGGTAGCTAATGAAAAATAAGTCTCAGTTAGTATAGTGATGCTGTAGTGGAGATAGTAATAGTAATAATTTAGAGATAAAATCAGCAAGAGAAGGCGGCTCCTGAATTTATGAAGACCGACTTGTATAGTTTTTAACTGAGTAGGCAAGGCTATTTCTATAAAGTATTTATAGATAGGTATTTATAAAGTAATATTCAAGGATAAACTGACCTAAATGTTCACTGTTAGCAAATCTATAAATAAAGATTTTTCTCTGGTTTAAAAATAGTTCAGATTTATCCAGGTAACTTTGCCAACCTGTTGGACAGGTGCCAATACACAGGGTTTTGTGTTTGTGTATTGGTGTTTGAGATGCTTCTGCATTCTTTCTTTCCACCTGTTTGTTTATTTTGGACTCTCAGTTTCTTTCCCTTTTGTTCATATACGAACAGTGAGCTACGCTGGAGAGAACTACAGCTTGTATGAAATAAACAGAACAGTTTGACCACTTTCAGACTGAAAAATGAGGAAATCTCAGTTCCATAGCATATAAGACTGGCCAAAATGGAAACCCTGCTGGGCAACATATGCATTTTTATGGCTTATTGTCGACCTCCTTTCTTCTACACACAAATCGATAGAAGAAGACAGGATTAAAAGCTTAGTTATGTCAGTTCCTTTTGGTTCCACTATTTTACTGCTGTTTTATTAAATCAAGCTACTGACCAAATGTCTAGTTCCCCCTTCCTGTGAAGGGTGTTTCTTCATGCCTACAATTGATTTTCACACTTTGATTAAAGACTATTCAAATCTTTCAATAGAAAACTCAGGTGTGTTTCATGGACTTAAAAAAATAGAATAAAATGAAAAACTTTTACATTCTAGTCACGCAACACAGCTAACTTGTTTACTTTTACTTTAATATGCATGTCTTTACATTAGAAAAGCCTTTTTCCTGACTGGTGTTTTGAGAGAACACTGCCAGAAGTGATCTCTCCCTTTGCATACCTGCATGTCACGATTCTGGGAGCTGCTGCCCATCTGTTGACACTTTGCTGTAATGGCATGTTTGGTGATAGAATATCCTGAGCTTGAAGGGACTCACGAGGATCATTGAGTCCAACTCATAATTAATTAAATATTTAAATGAGCCTATCCTGTAGTGTGATACAGCAAAGCAAAACTAATGACAAAGCATAAAATAATTCAAGTTAAGCAGGAACAGTGTATTGGCTGAGCTTACTCACTCACCTTCAGTAATGGAATCACCCAGTGTTATGGCTATTGTGATACATCCTGCAAATACATCCTGAAATACATTTGGCAATGTGTGTAGGAACTCCTTCATTTACAATGGTGTGGATAACAATAATCCCTGGAACATAGTGTCTATGTTTTACTATCGGGTTTTAGCCATAGTAACACTGACATAACGTAATGGAAGACCTGAAACATTTCTATGTATGAATGTGGGGCATTTGTGGATGCAGATGGTACTCAGAAAGCTTACTTTTGAGATTATGAGGTCGCTAAAAATGTGTCCCATTTCAATTTTAATATTTTAGAAGTTTACTAACTCGCATCCTCTATTGTAAGGCTTTGATCTTGTAAGTACTGGCACTGTGCACAGCAGGAGCATTTGATTTAGGGTAAGTGCATACGGTGACTGCCACAAAATTCAAGTGAAATTAAACAAGCAGCTGAGGGCTCTGTATTATTAGAAATCTTGAGCTTCTTGTATACCTCTCCTTCTCAGCAATATTAGATAGGAAATGAATATGGAGTGTGAAGAGGGAAAGGGCTATATAATTATGTAAGCTCAGCCTTCAGCTGACAAAGGAGATGCGTGCTTACATACTTCTGTTTGCAGCGTAGCCACCCCACAGTTCTTTCCTGAATGTTGCAGTGCAGTTCTTACCTTATCTGCTTTTCTCATCACCTTTTAACTTAACTGTACATCCCACTGTCTATTCCTACATGGTGTAAGAATGATTTCTAGCTAGTAATTTCTGCCTACCTCCCTCTTCCCTTTCTGAACAATTATTTGGCTTTCTTGGTTATACCACTCACTGTGCCCCAGCATTCACAAAGGCAAAGCAATTAGTTCAAAGACCCAAGCACATGCTATACACTAGAAAAGCTGCTATTATTTGCAATCACTTCATTTGCTGAAACTAGAAATTCAAATATCTACAAAGCTTTACTGCAAATAGTATTCACAGACCTTTATGCTTAGCTTATTCTCTTGTTTTAAATGGTATGTCTGCATTCAGTCGACAAACTACCTTTTTGTGAATTCAGCAGCAGTACTTTGTCATCCTAAAGCAAATTACTCAAAGGACTACAGTATGACAGCCATTTATCAGCAGTGCTACTGTATGGGATTGCAGCTTGGTTTATATCTTCCTACCACAGAAGTGTCTGCTTTGCTTTCTCGGTATTTTATCCCTTTGCTTATAGGCATGGTAGGAAATGAGGATATTTTACTTATAGCTAGTGGTGATTGTTATTTTTATTCACAAAAGACGAGGACTGGGAAGTTATTAAGCTTATTCTCTTGAGTGAAAAAGATAATCATCACTTCATCATTTTTTCGTGACTAAGATTCTCCATTTGCTTCACAGAATTACTGTAGTTAAAGGAGGACTGTGTTTTGGGACTTAAATTAGCATGACCATTAAGGAGATTCAGATCAGTGGCTGCTGATATGATATGTTTAGTACTGTTTTATTCTCATGGAAATGAGTTATTTTTCTGTACAGTGCCCACATATAAGAGAAACATAATTCCATACTAACATATGAATAGCTGTTCATTACTATAATGTTCTAAGGAAAGGTACTTTGTCTCTTTGCAATGGCATATGGCTGGAGGTTTAGGATACAGAACTACAGCTCTTGAATAGCTTGTACTAAATGAGCTTTTTCAGCTATTATTTGCAGTATTGTGAATAATCTTGTAGTATGAATAGAAATACCACTCTACCATAGTCATCATTAGCTAATGCTTTTCATATATTAACATTTACATAATAAAATTACATCAACATCTTAGGCACTCCATTAACTAACTTGATTCTAGTTGTCATTCTGTATTTTGGCATTCGTTCAATCCTGTTTACAAAAATGAAGGGTTTGAACGCCAGTCTGATTTAACAAGTCATATGAAGTACCTACTAAAATACCACTCTCAGCAATATTTAAATGATGAGTAACCTTGTACATCAAATCTTCCCAAAGGGAACAGTGCATTTGACCATGCATTGCTTCAATTTTTAAATTCTCCTTAGCGATTAATTTTCTCAAAATTGGTAAATGCTAGCAAAACATGCACAGCAAAAAGGAACCCCTCACAACCCTTGCCTATTCACAAATCCTTCTCAAGTTATACAATATCCTTCTGTTTTTGCTAAGCTTTGCAGTAAAATGCTTTTATTTTTGTTTTTCTCTCATTTAAATTTCTTGTAGCTTATTAAATTTTTCTGTTTTAAAGTACTGTATGTTGCTTCTTTTCCTCCTTTGTTTTGTTCACACATTTTTGAACTCTCCAGTGTATCAGCTGATATGAGCAAGTTTATTTTTTCCTTTGCTTGACATCTTTTTGCTGTTTTAAGGCTTTCTTTTACTCTGGCACAACAAAAAACAAGGAAAAAAGTAATATCATTTTGGAAATGAAATCACCATGCAAAAGAAATTTCACAGAATTACACAAGTTATGGCACCTTACTGAAAACTTAAGAGATCTAGATGCAGATATTCACAATTTTAGTGTCCAGTTAACCAAGGTCATTCAAATAAACCCAGGGGATTACTCCCATGATTAAATCCTTATCAACATGGGTGAAGGATCAAAATGAATAAGGCATAACTGGACCACAAATCTGTTATGGTTGAAGTATTTTATGGAATGCACCCGCAACTGATGTTAAAATGAAAAATGAATGACCACAACGACTGCCCTCCTACAAAAGGAAAGAAAGTGGGGGGTTTTTATGCATTGTACAGGTTTAGGGTAATTTTTTGCTTTGGACTCCTGTAAAAATAGAACAGCATAGAAATAACAGAGCTGCAGCTGCAGCATAGAAATAACAAGGAAGACAAGGTGCCCCCAGACCACATGATTTTATAGGAAAAGTGTTTGAAATTATACTGGATAAGTACGTTTACAGATTGGGGAAATTATGGCAATTTACTTTTCTCAGGGATGATGAAGAAATATCCCTGATTTCTCTGCCATCACAAAAGTTTTCTCTTGGTAAGATTTTGACATGACCCATTGCTGTTTTTTGGATAATGTATTTCAGATGAATGCTTTGCATTTCTAATGATATTTTGCTCATGTCAAGCTTTTCGAAATTAAGAGCTTAATTTCTTTTGTGCCAGAAAAAAATTACCAATATGTCTTTATCTAACAATGATTGGCTCAGAGACCACATCCTTCCTTTGTCACATGAACTATTGGCTAGTCAAATGATTCTAGTGTTCCGGTGATCCATGACCATGTTTGAGTGGTATTTACAAGATAAAAGTGATTGGGTAATGGATTTGAGCAAGGTTTTACTTCAGTCTAAACAAGTGATCCTCAAATGGTCTGTGCTCTACTTGGAATCCTTGTTGGCCAAATCTATAAATACTACACAGATGATCTCAGTGTATTCCGTTTAAGCAGAACGTTATAAGTATCAAACATGTGATGAGGTTGAGTTTCTTCAAGAATTCTTAGAGGGTCATATGGCAACTTTGGTAGGTGGTTTTTTTTTTTCTTCTTCTTCTTATGCAGGTGTGATATTTAAGAGTGCTGAGTGCCTTCACTCTGTATATGCGACCATTTGTCTAGACGGGGATGTTCCATCAGATTAGTTTGCTTATGTTTTGTCCAGCAACATGCGATAGAAAGCATATTGATGCTGCTTAGCCAAGTTTGCTCAGGTGCTTTCTATTGAGGGTTTTTGCAGTTGTTTAAATTAGCTATGAAATGTTCCAGATAAATGTGCTCTAGCATGGTGTTCTCATTATCTACTATAGATACTGGAATTCTTACCACTGTACATTATGGGATGTCACTGCTACCTGAAGAAAACTGGTCAAGCTTAGCAAACCTTTATGATTCTCTCTAACATCCCATAATTCTCTGTGTTTCGGAGCAGTTGGTTAGCATGTGGAACCTGCTGTAGAGCATGAATAAGATGGTATACTTGCAGGTGGAGTGAAACAGTGGAACTGGTTTAGCTTGGCAGCTTTGTCTATCTTTGCAGAGATGCATCTACAAACATAGGAACAATTTGAAGATAGGATTTAGCAGATTTTGTTTCAGGTTTCAAAGCATCTGTGGAGCAACATCTTGGGGACTGACTCACATGACAGAATGGTAATGCAGAACTGGGGGGCCAACAATGGCATTGGAACACCAGAATGAAAAAGACTGCTTTTCTGTGATTGCTGTTGGTGTAGTGGGAAAGCATCTATGGGCCTAAGAACATTGTTGGGGAAAAAAAATAAAAACGCTTTTTCACTGTTGCAAGTCATGGTTGATCAAGCTGGAAGATTAGTCATTATCTAGTTCTGAAGGAGGAGAATGCCACATCCTCTAGGAATTCCCGTGTTTTCAGGAACAAGGAAGAAGATTTTGTGTTCTTCTGCTGTTGCACCTTGTCACTCTTGTAGAGTCAACTTACTCTCTTGCTTTTTGAAGTCTTTCAATGGGTGTTTGGACAAGAGACAAGGGTTGTTTAACTATACCATAAGTGGTTGCAGAATGAAGGCAGAATGTTTATTTAGAAGACTGAAGGGTGCATGGTAATGCTTTGTGACAAGTCTGAGTGCTACTCAACAAATGGAGTTCTTCTTCTTCCAGGAAGAGTTCTGTTCTACATGTGATGTCTTTAAGAGAACATCATGTGTGGAAACAGGCATTGCAGGGTGAAAAAAAAATCACTGTTCTAATGTAATACTTCAATTACAAAATGCTCAAGATTTCACTCTAACACTGAAATTTAACTCAGGACTTTAGAGACTTAGAGGTGCTACACTAACAATTTTACTTAAGATGTACCAGTGGAAACTTCAGTTTTCTCTATTTTTTCACTATCTGTTTTTTCTTGCTGCACTTTTACCACCCCATTTTTATTTTAGAAACTGTTAGAAAAGCTGATCCACAGATATCTTTCATAGTGCATAAATTTCTGTATTAATTTGTTTTGTTTTTTTCTTCCTCACATACAAACTATACAAACCTTATTCCAACAATACTTTAAAATGAAGCTGTTTGTTAGTCTAGTGAGGAAAGGTGGACACAGCTTTCTCAGAGCCAGCATGTTATGTTGCTTGATGATTTATAACACTGTGTGGTTTGTAAAAAGACAAAATGATAATTTTGTGCAAACAAGACAGCAATGCATAACGCTGCCCACTCTAAGACTGAAGTAGTTTATGCTTTTCTGCCCAGTTCATTTTGTCTTAGTCACAAAATAGTATAAACAGTTCTAGCCTGGGCTATAAACTGTGTAGCGTTTAACTGTTGTGCATGGTAGAGTTTTAAGTTCCAAGCCTTAAACAGTAAAGCAGATTTCAATTCCTAAGGGTCTTACCATATTTTTAGTTAGGACTAAAATATAACAGTTGCCTGAGGAAGAATTTTCAGTTAGAAAATATTTGAGGTAGGCAAAAGCCGTATTTAAATTTTACTAGAAAATAAGAATTCAGCACCAGTTCTCAGAAAATATAACATGCTAAGCCACAGGATATCTGTCTAAACAGTGTTACTAGGTGGGCCACTGAAAGTATTTACTAGAGCTTGTGATACCTGCCAGACAGAGCATATGGGCTGGAAATTCTTCTGACTCACAGTGCAGCAGGGTGAATCTTTGCCACTACTCATCTGGGATTCCAAGAGGAAAGGTAAATTAAAAAGTTTGCTAACCTGTTCTAATGAAGCTACTTGTTAGTCTCTTTTCTGAGATTGTCAACTGTACGACTCTTGTGATTGATACACCTGCCTACTGAGATGGACAGCAGAGGAGTTCACTTTGTTTTGAACAGGCTGTCAGACAGCTATGAGATACTAATCCTTCCAGTTGCTCTAAATGAACAGCCATCATTGAAGCCTGATGAATGGTGGCTAATGGAAGGGGGAATCTCTGCATTTCCTAGAACTTTGCTGCTTCTAATTAATGTAATCTTTCCCTTGTTTAAACCATGCTTGCTTGTGCCAGCAAGAAAATCTAAAAGAAAATGCTGTCTATTGAGATGGACATTGCAACTATTCAGATAAAGTCCCCTCCAACCTGGGCTGTTCTATGATTCTATGAATGGGGGCCAGGTAAACAGCAAGGTGTGTTGCATTGATACTGAGAGACAGGGAACCGCACTTGCTTGGTGCCCCACACAAGGAGGCCAGTTGCTCTGCGTGTGTGCTTATGCTACTGAAACAGAAGGGTGCCATTCAGTTAATTGGGTTCCTTGCTTAAGATGATGTTGCTTCTTTATAGATATAAGGAGGTTTTATACTACACACAGCCTAATTATATTTTAAATAATAAGTTCTCAGATTTTAATTTTTCTGTGGCTATTGTGAAGGCTGGACAAAGAATATTTTATAATGGACAAATAACTGCCTGCTTCAGGAAGCATGGAAAATAGGAGCCAAATGTAAGAATGAGTAACAGCATTTATACACGATTATGATTCAAGGGACAGAGTCAGAGAACAACTTCAAAGATTCCTGTTAGTCGACAGGACATTTGGAACAGGCTGAGATGAGAAAAAAGCATTCCCTCTGCATTACAAAACTCTGGCATTCTCTTTCAAACTGCTAATTAGGAAAAATAGGTAGCACCCACAGATAAAAGCACTGCATGCGTCAGTCTTAGAAATAAAGGCATGATTATGGAATTCTTGGTATTAAGCATCTAGATGTTAGTTGTCCATAATCTTGTTTGTGTATCCAAGAAACAGAATTTAGAAGTGTAAAAGACTAACTTCTCTAAATCATAGTCCAGAGTGGGGTTTTTTCCAGATTTGAATTGTTTTCTATTTAAAAGACTGATTTCCCCAAACATTTTTGTGGGGTATTCCTACCTTAATACTCATGAATGCAGACTTATTTTACAGTCAAATGATTTTCAATTCACAGTATTGTAATATGTTTGATAATTACAAGCATTCTTTGAGGATACCTGTTCAAGTTTACAGACACATCAGCTCTTGCTAAATTGAAACAGAGGGAAAGGCATCTCTTTGGTATGGACAAAGACTTTCAAAGTCCTAAAAAAAGCTTGACTGAAAAATAACTGCAGAACAATAATGCTTATTTTGATATTTTTTTTTTTTTATTAGAAGTGTTGCAGATATGGTACAATCCAGACAGGATAACAGTGCTTTGGAAATGTGCATGCTAATTTATGAATTTAATTCTGTGTGTGTGTGTTTGTGTGAAATATTGCTTAACAGTATAGCTTTTGATGTGGCTGTTTCTAGCAGCAAGATTGTGTGAACCTTGGCCAACAACACTGAATAGTTCTAGCCCAATGAAGCAAAGCATGGGGATGGAGCATGGAAAATCCCCAGTGATCACATTGAAGCAGAAAAGTTAATGGCGGTTGTTTGTTTTTAAGAAACAGCCTGTTCTCTCAGCAAATGAGATGTCTGGTGGAGAAGTAGAAGTGAGAGAATTTTTCACTTCTATCAAGTAACACTGACAAAATTCTCAAGATCCTCAAGGCTGTCAATGGTTTTGGGGAATGACTTCATTAAAGGATATATTGCTTTCTAACTCACTTTTTCTAAGAGTAGTAAAATGAGGGTGTTTCAGAATTTTCTTTGCATAGCCTGAATCAATTATTTGAAATATTGTATGGCTTCTTCCTGTGAAGATGCTGTTCTGACTGCAGCTACGCAGGGCTCTGGGATAATGTTTATGATAACATGCCAAGAGATGTGAGAAGACTGTCCTAACTCTGAGACTTAGTGTAGTTGTAATATGGAGCCTGTCTCTTCCCGGAAACAGTAACAAATAAGAGATTTGACCCTTTGTTGCATATGTGGATGGCACATCTGTATTTTGTCATACATATCTGGTCTTGCTGCAGTGATTATATCTGCTTAGTTATCCTCTTAAAGAATGTCATAGTTTCCCTTCAAAACTGAAGTGAGGTGAACCATCTCAAGCCCATTATTATGCTAAAAATTTGTCTTATATTTTATCCCAATTGAGATAAAATGCTGAGCTACATAATAGTTACCTGTATATTTTTTAGGAAAGTGTGGTTGTCAGTTTTCAGTTCAGGTAAATATGTGGAAATGTTTCACATTGAGATTTTTATATTGCTTTATCTAATGAGAAAGTGTCTTTTATTCTTCTGTGGGTTAATTATTCTTACATAATACCTTCAGGCACAGGAGTTGTGAAGATGGCTGATAATCCAGGAAGAGAGGGTCAAAAGAGTCTCCTGAACAGATAAAGTTTCCTGAATGTTCATATTTACAGGGAAATGTAAGAAAGATGTTTAAATTTGAAGGAGTCTCCACACCTTTTGGAGTCCCCTAAATAGTTATGTGGTATAAAAGCTAGCATCCTTCCCTAAGCTGAAGTTCTTTCCCAGGAATGGGTGTAGACCAAGCCCCTGACTGTGACTTCTCAGCCAGATGCAGAGAGGGCGGAGTTTTCTTTCCTTTTAATTAAGCATGATTTTCTTTCTGTCCTTCAGTGTGTCTTCCTATTTTATTAGTGGTGATGACTGAATTGTGAATGGTTGTGATGTTTGTAAATAAATAGTTTTACTTGCTTTCATTTGGCTTGAGGTAAGTATGATTTCAGACTAAGGGGCATTGTATTCCTGTAAGGGTAGTGGTCCTTAAAATTTGGGCAGTCTTCTAGTGCCCTGATTTCCAAAACATTTCTCTGTGGCATGTAAAGGATAGCTGTCCATACCAGATCTCTGTTGGACTGTTTGATTTAGGAAAGAATAACACAACTACATGTGTGGAAAAAGTGCGTTCTGATGACCTATGATAGCCACAAGAATTTGTTGGCATGTGGAAAGGTAATTAGGATCCCAAGAGTGCAGGAGAGAATTTGTGGCACAGGAGCATAACATGCTGAAGTTGTGTGTAGAATGACTAGTGACAATAGTGTTAATCATGTGTGTTGGTAGCATATAAAAATATGCCTGTTGCATTGCTTCTTTTTGTGGTAGTTGCAGAAAAAGAGTACTAGACTGAAAGTATGCAGCAAGAGGTATGGCCAGAATTAATTTTGACTTTGATAACTTCTAGTATCTAACAATGTACAGTTTGTAAATTCTGAGCTGTACATATCTTTGCGTCTAACTGCAAGCTCTAGTTGGATAGTAAGGCTGAGCTTCAGTCCTTGTATTTTCATCTTGGACTAAAATATTTAGTGCAGGACTAAGGCCCTTTGGAATGGTGTAAAGGGAAACAAGGCAAAAAGCAAAGCTGCAGTTTACTGAGACCCAGACAAATTCTGAGTGTACAATCCAGAGTTAATGGGATCTAATGCAAATGTTACTGTGTGACCAGGTGGCAGGAGCACTCCTAAACACATGTGGAGTCAGTTTGAAAATATAAAGGACAGATTAAGCAAGGGACAAAGGACTGCTTTTCTACTGGGAAGTTCTGGAATATCAGCCTAGCAAGGTGAATGCAGTGTGGGAGGGGATCATGAAATAGAGAAAGCAGAAGACCACTTTTTTTTTTTTTTTTTTTTTTTTTTTCACCATTTATACTTCATGAGGGTTTACACATGAACAGCAATAACTTTGTCAGAAACCTTGTCATGTAGCTGGTGGATTATGGAACATTTTAATTGCACTGCATTTGGTTGCCTTTTCCAAGACCACTCCCCTGTCCTCTCGGCATATTGTGCATCAGTCAGCACCTTCTATTTATAAATAATAATATATTATTATGATATATCAGCAAAAGTTGTTTCCACATCTTTGCAGTGAGTGAGTAGTATAACGTGATGTATTCTAAAATGCTTCCTTGTAACTTAATCACTATGCATGAAATCTCACAAATAAGAAGGCCACTTTTTAATAAAAATTGCTATTACCTATTTTATTGGGCTTATCAAAGCTACCATCCAACGCAGATTTTTATGGAGATGATCTCTTTTAATTCTCTTGCTCAGCAAAGTCTCAGGTGAACTACCAATATAGGAAACTAGCTGCTTAGAAGATGTTTTGCTCCAGACGTTTTGTGTTACAGGCAGATGAATGGGAGACTGCATCAAAGAGCTTCATCTTTTTTCATGGTTCAGTGTTCAGGTGGAATATGAGTGCAACCAAAGCAAATGCTGTCAGCCTTACATTCATCTTGGGAACCTTTCCTCCCTTCCCTTGAGAGAAAGTGAGCTAAGAAAAAGGAATCGATAGAATTGCATCTAAAATTCCCTAATTATATCAAGTGATATTTCTGGAGGGAATTAAAAAGTGTAAGACTAAAATGAGGCAGATTTTTTGTTCTCTTTATGGTGCTTGTATGTGACTGCCTGTTTTAAGGTGCCTGCAAGGGAAAAAAGAAGACCCGGGGAACTACAGACCAGTCTGTGCCTAGTAAGATCATGAAGCAGATCCTCCTGGAAACTATGCTAAGGCACATGGAAAATATGGAGGTGACTGGTGACAGCCGACATGGCTTCACTAAAGCAAATCGTGCCTGACAAATTTGGTGTCCTTTTATGACAGGGTTACAGCGTTGGTGAATAAGGGAAGAGCAACTGACGTCTTTGCACTGGACTTGTACAAAGCATTTGACGCTGTCCCGCACGACATCTTTGTCTCTAAATTGGAGAGACATGGATTTGATGGGTGGACCACTCAGTGGATAAGGAATTGGCTGGATGGTCACACTCAAAGAGTTGGAGAGGAGACCAGTGATGAGTGGCGTTCCTTATGGTTCGGTATTGGAACTGGTGTTGTGTTACATCTTTGTTGGTGACATGGACAGTGGGATTGAGTGCACCCTCAGTGAGTTTGCTGATGACACCAGTCATCTAAGTTCACTAAGTTCATCTAGCATTCACTGTAGTAACAAATTAACTTACTAATGTATCTACACTTGTGAATAGCAACACGGTTAGCCCCCTCCAAAAATTGCCCAAACTTGAGATTTCACACTGGCAATTATATAATGAGGTTCTAACTGCATAGCTGTAGGAGCTAATTGAAGAGATTTTTCAGGTTATTGGCATATGAAAGTGGCATATACTTCTGAGACACTTCAGAAAAAGAAGATATATAAAGGTGGTGCTTCCATTAATTGATTCTCTTAAAATTGTATTTTCCTGAAGATACATTGCTAAATATTCTGCCAGATGTTGTTGATCTAAAATTCTTACCAACGTTCATGTGAATTTAGAGTGCTAATAAACTGTTTTTCCAAAGCAGCTTGCTTAAAGGAAGTAGTCATCCTTATGAGATGGATGTCTTGCAGCACAATCTCTTACGGCTGCTGTTGCATGTGGCTCTTTTGAGGCAAGTACTTCTTGATCTGTCATAAAAATTATGATAGCACAAACTGCAATTTATGAGGAAATGTAGCTACAAATGTACCTGTGAACGTGGTATATAATTTAATGGAGCTATTAAGTAGGAGTTGGCCCATCTATAGAGGACCAAATACCTGGCAGGATTTTCACTGTGAAGACAGTCTAATACATGGCTATGTCTTTCACTAGCAGCCAGATTTTTATCAAGAACCCTGTAGAGTAACAGTCCTGTTCTTCCTTGCCTGGCCTTTCCTTGGTTTGTCTTGGTCTGCTTTCAGGCCATGTGTCTTTATACTCTGGGAAACAATGCTTTTAATGTAGCAGAGAGACAGTGAATTAAATATGGGCATATGAACAAATACAAGGCAAGACAAAGAGAACAGAAGCACACAGTGTTACCACTTGTGCAAGTGGATCTCTTCAGGTGCTGACAAGGATGACCAATGTGAAGAGTATGATACATAGGAAGGCAGTGAGAGAAAAGGACATAATTTCTTGGCAAGAATAGGTATGGTTTTGCCTAACAGGCTAAGAACATTAGTAACAAGGTAATAATGAAATGCAAGGCCTTTGGCGCTTTCTAAAATGCATTGCAAGTACCCTTAAATGTAAACTGAATTTGCTTTAAAAAAAAAAACAAAACAACAAAGAATTATTAAAAAAGGGGCCATGAAACCATCATTACCAGTTAGTGGACATTTATCATGCAGGTACTGTGCTGCCAACTAGCATGAGGTTACTGAACAGAAGGTAACAAAGGGAGTTTCTTAAATAGCAACCCTTATGTTAGTTCATTGGGTTTTGCAACTGCATTCATGTACAAATTTCCAAACATTTCTGAGACATTCATTATTTAACTCAATTATTCAATCTAATTTCTGTAGGATAGACAAGTATGTTTATTTTAAATTGTGGTAAAGAGGAAGAGAATGCACAATGGCCATGTAATAAGCCTATGGCAGATCGAGAACAAAAATTAGAAGATAAGAGTATAACTTAAGATTTCTGATTCCTGCTCTAATATTAGGCACACAGAATATTTTACAGTAAAAAAGGTTGTATCTAGTCTTTGGTGTCTGTTGGGCTACGTGGCAGCTAGGAGAGGGTATGTATAATCAGAGTTTTGGTTATACATGTTCACATTTATTGTCTACCCCAAATCGGGCACCTGTTGTTTTCCATTTGTAATTTTTTTGGTTTTAGTGTGGGGTTTTTTGGTTTTTTTTTTTTTTTTGGTTTGGTTTGGTTTTTTTTGGTTTTGTTTTTGTTTTTTTTTTTTTTAATTTTGGCATTAATCCTACAATCTGTTCTTAATCTAAAATTCTAGAATAGTTCTGCCTGGAAGGAGATGGTAGAATTGGGTTGATGGTCAGTTTTATTTTACAGTTGGGCAAATACAAACCTCTGCAGCTGAATGGACTTTCTTCTCTGTAATGTTTTCCCAATGAACCTTGAAGACAAAATTGTAATTGGATGTAACATTCCTTTGGATGTCAAAGGACTAGAGGGCTAGACCACAGCTTAAGGTTTACAAGTCAAAATATTTTTTTTTCATGATAGCCATGATAGTTATTATGAAATCAAGACTTTGTGGTGGAGGAGTAGGACATTTCTGTGTAAGGAGAGTTAAGTTACCATTTGAGAATATTTCTGTTTTACAGCATGGCTCATAGTACATTAATATACCCCTTTAAAATGCTAGTTGCTCAACCAGAAAGGTCCATCAGTCCAAGCCATTTTATATGGGAATTACATTTATAAATTCCTGTATTGATATTTTTCTTTTTTTTCTTTAAATAATTCTTCCTTACTGATATCCTCGAATAAAGAACTATTTTTAAATAAGTTGTTGCCAGCCTAGGGTCTGGCCTTTATCCTCATTCCTTAACATTAGCCTGAAGGTTTAATTCAAGTTGTATTTAGTGGAATACTTTTGTAGTCCTTCATTTACATGTATGCCAACAAGCTTAAATGCACTGCAACCTTGGAAGACTTTCAAAGGAAGTAATAATTCCTCTGAAATAGGTCTTTTGAAAGCTTTATCTTGTTCTTTCTCTTTTTGTTAATCTTGGAGCCCCTTAGCATGTCAAAGCAATTTTTCTAATGTCACATCTTCTAGACATTAGCATGAAAGAGCTTTAAAAGATGATTTGAGAAAGAATAAATGTTGAATGAGCATTTATTATAGAGCCGTTTATGCTACATTTGCATTTTGACTATATTTTTGACGTGAAATGTTTGAAAAGCAGGCTAATTTGAAAGTCAAAAGTCTCTAAACAATGTATACTACAAGTCTGTTTACACTGAACTGTTTCCTTTGTGCATTAATTTACAAAAATAAGATTTCATTAGGCCTAAGCTGATTTGTTTATAAGGATGAGATTAAACTAGTCTCATTAGTCTTAACGTTGAAATGGTATTCCCTTTAGAAATTTGGTAGTGATCAAATGTTGCTCTTTAAGTTATGTTCAAGAGAATAGGGACAAACTCATCAGTCAAGTGATACTGATCTTTTTTGTGTCTGATTCCTTCCAATTCAGTGATTACAGAATTTAATCCAGGTCTGGAATGAGAAGGATAGTATTTATTTATTACAGTACTATTTTTTTTAAATTTTGAAAACATCGCAGACTGAAATTGTCTGTGTGTATAGTCGCTAATAGACTGAAGTTGTGCATAATTTGAATTATTTTGTTTATCTTTGTGAGACTGGACGGATAGCATTTGGAACATTGATAGCAGTAGTTGTATACTACCAGGGTAACACATCATGTGTCATCCATGTGGGTATGTTGTCCAAGATATTCTGGAGAAAGTA
The DNA here is from genome assembly GCA_034008185.1 of Gorsachius magnificus. NCBI lineage: Eukaryota > Metazoa > Chordata > Aves > Pelecaniformes > Ardeidae > Gorsachius > Gorsachius magnificus. The sequence continues at coordinate 31,447,222 of CM067088.1, read as the reverse complement.
CCTGAAAAATTTTCTGTTTTCAGGCATCATAATATTCTATGTAAGTTGTTTTAAAAGTCCATGCTATTGTGGGGTTTCTGGAAATACTACTTTGTAGACAGCTTGCTAATTACCAAAATTTAAAGAAAAGTAAGAAGAAAAGAGGATCTTCCTTCCATTTTTACATTTCCAGTGAAATCTCAGCTTTAGTAGAAGGATCAAAATATTAACAAAGAGGAAAAGAATAAGCAGATTGATAGCTGTAATCTGTAATGGTAAAGAAAAAGATACAAGGTAAAAATGGGGATGGTGTGAGCACCCAGCAAGCAGTAAAAGAAATCTGGATGAGCTATACCTTCAGATAGCAACCCTACATGGTAGTCAGGACTCCAGTCATAGCCCCCGACTCTGTGTTATGGTAGGAACTTGAAGAGCTGCTGATCTTTTAAATCCGGAAAAGAAATTCCCTCTTTTCTATAGACATCCAGTAGTCACATCAGTCATCACACATATTGCCTTTTAAAAATTGTTATGCGTATTCATACATATTAACTTTAGTTAATATTATTTTCGAGAATTACTGATTTGGAAGGTGTTTTGGTTTTGGTTTGTTTTTTTTTTTTTTTTTAACTATAGCAGGCTTTATCATAATGATGGGATTATTGCTTTTTCCTGGGGGACACCTTGTGTTGTAATTTCTGACATGTTCTTGTCACTGGGTCCTCAGTACAGGAAAGACTCAGAGTCTGTGTTGGTGCAATAATAAAAGAAGGCGTAGCATAGAGAAGGGAAGGAGTGAGCATTTAACCACTGCATAAATCCCATAAGGAATATCTTCGATTTAAGTAATGCAGTAGTGAACCCACCTTTACCTCATCTTCACTATAGATTCAACTGTTGTTGCCATCCAGAGAGGAATTGCAATTTCCCCAGCCTAGAAACCTTAAAATACTGCTAATTACCCATCATTCTCATGTCAAGAAAGCCATAATCATTCTAAGTATGGCTAATGTGCAATTACACAGAAGCTGCCCTCCTTAAACAATCCTTTTTAAGTTCTCACAACATACAGAGGGCAAATCTTCTGGCGCCAAGTTGTAGAGATCAAAGGGACTGGTAGTAGCAAGGATTCTAAAGTGCCAATAATATCAGAAAACAGGGAATCCACAAAAATGAGCAACTTCTCCATGGGTGTTCTTGGAAGGAGTATTTTTCGTTCCTCTTAAGATATCTGGGTTACTTTTTTTGAAAGCTCTGTTTAAATATATATTCTCAGAGCAGTGACTCAATGAAGAAGATTCAGGATACGACTAAATACAATATGGCCTAGTGTAGATGTGTATATATCTTCAGGTATAGAGAAGATGTCTGGACTATTTGATTAGGTGTTTATCTATTTACATGGAGAGCTATATACACACACAAGTGTTTAAACATACATATAGTAGTTGTCAGTGCTATCTGAGTGTCTTATAACAACTATTCTAATTTTTGAAGTGACAATCTAATTGAGGGGGGATAGCAGGGAAAGGTTTAAATCTGAAATATAACAGATCTTAAATGGATCCCCCCTGACTCTTCAGATGGTATTTGCTGTAAGGGAGTACATAAAACACAAGCGAAAGATTTACACTCTTACTGTCATTCTCAGACACACACACATATATACAGGGGAAGAAAAAGAAACTCTTTATTTGTGAACTTTCTGAATAAGTTAAGAGTGTTCTCATAAAAGTAAGATTTTTAAAAGGGAATTGTTGAAAATGGCCCAAGAATAAAACTTTTGAACGCTGTCTCCTTTTTTTCCTTGGTATGAATAAAAGCTCTAGCCTTTAACCTTTTCAGGTCTTTCTATTCATTTTCTGAAGAGATTTACATGAGAGATGTTCTTTTTTGTTTGAGTTGTTTGATATAGGTGATGATCATGTAAGTGCAAGGGCCTATCTTTCTCAGGATCTTAGACCTCAGCACTGAGCTAAAAGCTCGCTCTCAGCAGTGGATAGCAGATGAAAATACCTCTGTCCTACTTCAAATGTTATTTCCCTGGAAGTTTTATCATTTCAGGGCTAATGCTTTACTACTTGGGTGCCTCCAAACCCTAGCCTTCAGAGAAAACTGTAAGAGGTTGTATAGTACCCTGGGCAATCCTAAGAGGACATCTACTAGTATGAAGTAGTTGCCTGGGGGCTGAACTTCATCAGTCATGGTATCTGTAGTAGTCTGTGTCCCTTTTCTTTTTCTATATATGCAAGTGAGTTTTGCCCATGCATTTAGACATGAGAACAGAAACGTTCTTTAAATAGGAGACTTTTAGGGAAAGACAAATTCTGAAGTGAACAGTCCTGTTGTCCAAGTAAATTCATGCCCTGTGCATGCCTTTTGTAAATGCACTCAATACTAAAGCATAGCAATTCAAGAAGCAGAATGCTTGTAGTGCTTGTAGTTGGAATTTAACATAAAGCCCCAATCACTTCCATATACTAGAGATTTTGTGGCTTCTTTTATGTGAATAAATAATAATAGACTAGGCAAATGCTGGCCTTCCTGAAGTCACTTAAAAAAAAAAATCCCATTCTATTTACTAGGTCTAGGATTTAATATATTGGCCCTAATAGGTTTTTTTTTTTTTCAAATTCCAGCTAAATTATTTTTTCTGCTTGCTGCATACTTACCTTGCAGCTTGACCATTTCTTTCTTTGTAGTCACTCAAGACTTGCTTTCCAAAATCTACTCCATGTTATTTCCTCTTCAGCAGGAGGAATTACTGAACTCTTAGGAGGAGCAGTTCAGCAATTTCACCATGTTTCACAGTGCGTTGCATAATGATCTGCCTTACATTATTTGCTTCTCTTCCCCCCCCAGCTCTCACTTACTGTATCAGGGATTGCCCAAGTTTTTGTTTGCACTACTATCCAGAGTAGTAGCGGCAGTGACCACTGATCTGACAACAGCTACTACTGTATCTTGTCAAGCTTACTTTGAATACTGTGATAAGAACAAGTAGTTTCTGAACCTACCTGTGACAACTGAGTAAAAAAGGACTTTTCCAGTTATGATCATCTGCTCTAATAAAAAACTTTTCTAAAGAAATGTTATTTCGCTAGAAATGTAGAGACATAAGGACTAGGAAGCACACAGAACTTAATTTTCAGAAAGACGGGAATTGGAGACTACAGAGGCAGCCTCCTCTGGCAACTGCCTTGTGCTCCCTCTTGAGCAAACCCTAGCATTACAAACAGGGTCAAAGCTCAGTGGCTAGCAGAACCTTAGATTGTATTTACACATTTAGATATGAGCCATAATATCCTATTTTATAAGATAATGTCTGCAATTTCTGCAGATTTGGATGGCTTCCATCCTTCTTAAATTATCGCTTCTTAGATTATCACTTTTTACTTTTCTATTCTGAATGATCCTTGGTGTTTCAGGTTAATTTAATCCAGGTCATGAACCCATTCTTTCATAATGTACTCTCTTGATCTTTTTTGACCTTCTCCCTATTTTTGTTTTCCTCATGTCATCCTGCTTTCCTGATACTAATTTTATAAGTTCATTCATGTTCTTCAGAAAGATACTTTTCAATACATACATATTTTCAGTAGTCAAATGTATGGTCCCATTCTATAAATAATTTACTTTCTTTCATGCTACTTGTTACTGTTGTGTTGTTGTTGTTGTATTAATTCTGATAATTTGTGCAAAGCTTAATACATGAAATATGAATAAACAGCAGTAAACACTGAGGCATCTTAATTTCTTTCTTGTGAGCATTCAAAAAAATAGAATAAACCAGAAATTCTGCTCCTCAGATGGATGCTTCAGAGTTATGAATATATCCTTGGAAAAATGAAATAATGACCATGGTCAGGTGAAAATACTAGTTCTACATTTTATATGTTGTAGTTTTTATATTGTTGCTTTTACAGCTTCCTTGCTGAAAAGAAATTTAGCTTTTGGATAATAAAACAACTCTGTGTAAGATAGGTATTGTATTACAGTGCCACCTTCTACTTAAATTTAGAAGACTTAAATTTAGAATTTAGAACTGTGCAAATAGTGTAAAAGTTTATCAGGTGATTATTTTACAAGGAATCAGATTTGCTGAGCCTTACCTTTTTGCACATTTCTAAAAGTTACCGCTGCCAGTTAATTCTTCTGCAGGTAGTTTTGTGGTGGGTTGACCCTGGCTGGATGCCAGGTGCCCACCAAAACCACTCTATCACTCCCTTCCTCAGCTGGACAAGGGACAGAAAATACATCAAAAGGCTCATGGGTCAAGATAAGGACAGGGAGAGATCACACACCAATTACTGTCACAGGCAAAACAGACTCGACTCAGGGAAATCAGTTTAATTTTTTACCAATTGAATCAGAGTAGGGTAATGAGAAAATAAAACCTGAAGCTTAAAACAACACCTCCCTACCCCTCCCTTCTTTCTGGGCTTAACTTTACTCTTCATTTTCTCTACCTTCTCCCCCTCAGCAGTGCAGGGGGACGGGGAATGGGGGTTGGGGTCAGTTCATCACACGCTGTCTCTGCTGCTCCTTCCTCCTCAGGGGGAGGAGGACTCATACTTCTCCCTTGCTCCAGCCTGAGGTCCCTCCCATGGCAGTCCACTACAGACCTCCAACATGAGACCTTGCCACAGGCTGCAGTTCTTCACAAACTGCTCCAGCATGGGTCCATCCTCTTCATGGGATGCAGTCCTTCAGGAACAGATGGCCGGCCGGCCCCGACTCCCAGGGTCAACAGCCTCCTTCGGGCACCCCCCTGCTCTGGCATGGGGTCCTCCCTGGGCTGCAGGTGGGGATCTGCTTCCCCGTGGGCCTCCCTGGGCTGCAAGGGGACAGCCTGCCTCACCAGGGGCTGCACCACAGGCTGCAGGGAAATCTCTGTTCCTCGCCTTCTTTCTTCCCTGACCTTGGTGTCTGCAGGGCTGCTCCTCTCACGTATTTTCACTCCTCTCTCTGGCTGCAATTGTGCAGGTTTGTTTGGGGTTTTTTTTTTCCCCCTTCCTAAATACATTATCCCAGAGGCACTGCCACTGTCGCTGATGGGCTCGGCCTTGGCCAGTGGTGGGTCTGTCTTGGAGCTGTCTGTTGTTGGCTCTGTTGGACATAGGGGAAGCTTCTGGCAGCTTCTCACAGAAGCTGCCTCTGTAGGCACCCTGCTACCAAAACCTTACCATGCAAACCCAATACAAATTTCTAGTTAAAGCTTCTGCCTAGTTGTGGTTTTGGAAGGTGAGGGAATGTTAAGTATAATGTAGCAAAATGTGACCCCTGATAACTGTGCTCTTACCTAAAGCACATTAAAAAAATCACCAAGGGCTGCTTTGTCCACTTCCCTGAAAATGAAAAAGAAGGGATCAAAAAGAGAGGTGCCCAAGAGACTTTGAACAGGTGATTACCTTTTGAGGTACAGGTCAGGAGCTCATGGAAAAGGCAGAAGTCAGTCTTCAGAATTGGTGAATCCCCTTCAAAGTTAAACAGCTCTCTGGTTTCTCAGACTGGTTTCTCATTGTTTCTGGCTCCCTGGTAGGAGCCCAGTAACCTTAGAACCAGAGCTAGTCTACTTCTGTTTTTTCTGTTTCTATGTTCTTGAACATGTTAAGCTATTCCAGATGGAGAGCAATGTCTGAGGTTGAGTTGTTGATCATCAGTTGAACAGAATATACAACTTGACCAGATGTTAATTAATTAAAATGTTCCATTCACAGTGCAGTTTGAGAGCGACATCAAGCAGGATGTGCTACACAAAATTGTAGTCTAGTAATTCTCCCTGCTGACTGCAGTCTTTTACTAACATCTCATCTTTTTTCATAACTCTGGATCCTGGTTAGTATACTGTTACTTTGATACTTTTGCTGGTATAAACAAAACTTTCGTGTTGAATAGCAGTTTGTGTGCTTCCATGGAGAGAATATACACAATGCTGATATATATCCAACCCCCATGGCTCCTACATAGTCTCATAAATAGGCATTAAGCTCTATTAATGCCTATTCACCCCTGTTCATTGACATGGAATACAAGAATGTGCTGGTCCTGCTATTTTTCCATGCTATAATTACACTGAACTCCAAATTTCTACACAGTGTAATGTGGTCTGCATGTGAAATAGGGCTCCAGGGATGCTGTTTTATTGACCATGTGACATTGACATTTGGAACACTGAGGTGGGATACAGATGGGTTTCTGTGGAACAAGGCTGGTTTACCCCAGCTTAGTATCTGGCTGCTGTTTTTCTTTGGGTCCAGTTCAGCATTCAGTGACTGAGCAAAGCTCCAAATTACTTCAATTAAGAGGTTAGTCTGAGTACGCACTAGTGTAGTAAGTCTTTTTAGGGTGTTAACATCATAAGTTTTATATGCATGTGGAGGTAAAAACTGTTTTCATATAGGACATTGGAACAAACCTATGAATTGTTCCCAGGCTATTCAGGTCAAAGGTCCCCCATAGCTCCCTGCCACCCAAGATGAGTATTGTTTGGGTCCTGGAGGAGGAGAATTCTGCAAGTACCAATATCTGGGACTTGTCTGTCCAATTAATAATCAGAAAAAAATTGCAAATATAAAGAGGAACTGGTAGTGATCCTACTATTAAAGCATTAAATATTTTATAGCATAAGAGCACTAAGTCAGACTTCACTAAAGCATTTGAAATTAGGACCTCTTTAAAAAAATACAGCAGTTGGAGGGGAAAAAAAAAGCTTCAAAGCTGCTTTTTCTCCCCCTTGGAAACCTGCTGGTGTTAGGATAAAATGAATAGAGAAAAGAGAAAGGTTTGCCTTCTAATAAAGCATCTGTTGCCCACTTTGAACATTTCTTACTTCTTTGTGAGTGTGTCTCTTCAGTTATGGCAACTACTGACAATGAAGAACAGAGGTATAGAAAAAGACAATACCTGTTATATAGCCAATATTTCTGATTTCATGTCACTTTGAACAGAATCTTCATTTGACCACATGCTGTGTCCAAAAGGAATTTCTTTGTTGGCTGATCCAAAGATGCCATAAGATGCTCAAAAAAGTAAACTGCAGGAATCTGTTCAATAAGAAAGTTAAAAACGAGTCTTACAATTCATTCAGTGCACTGCTATCTCTTTTAACTTCAGCCTGTTTTGGCATGCTGCATAAAAACTGAATTCAAATGACTTATGCTTTTCTTCCCTTCCTTTTAATGTTGTTAATTCTGGTCATGGACTGTAGATTTCCTTCATCTTGGAAATAAAAGGTAAAAAAATAAACAACTCCATACACATTAAAAATGTGAGAAGGAATAAGAGGTGCACATACCTTGCTGGATTGTTTAGAAACCTGTGGACGGTTATTATTGCCACTGAATTTTAGCTGCTGTAACCAAGCCTTGTGAGGGCTACCCTCCACAAAAGATTTGCAGCCTTTCACAGTAGGAGGTTCTCAGATTTGGCTGAGGTACTCACCTGAGTGATTCAGCAAAATTTTGGCCAGACTTCAGACACTTTATTTTTCTGTCTTCTATGAATGCTTATGATTTGAGGCCAAAATGGGAGAGCATTGTATTCTAAGGGCTACTTTAATTTCTTCCCAGCCAGCTCTTATCCTGCTTGCAACAGATAAAGTCAGCTCATGACTGCCTGTTGAAGCATTAGGCAAAGGCAAAGTAATGAAATATAATCTTAAAGTTTGACCTAATTCAGCTGAGTTTGATGAAAAAAAAAAGCTACTTTCATTTTAAATGGATATGGGAAAAGATTAAGTTTTAAATAGACAAACATTTGGATCTTAGAATTATTTAGAGTAGATAAGGTTGCGAAGATTACTTCCTTTGCAACCCTTTTTTTGGTACTCTTAAGCTCTCAAAATCTTCTCCTTCAGATTCTTTCCTACCTTAGCCTCAAATCTATTTTAGAATTTGAAGAAAAGCACTTGTAGGTTGGTTTAGCGTTGGGTTTGGTTTTTTTTTGTTTTGCTTAAAATTATGTATACTTTTTCTTGTGAATCACACTATTCATAAATGGAAGGAAGGCACCTGTGGGTCTGGACATAACTAAATTAAGAGTTGTAAGGCACTCTACTCAACAAAGATGTTCTTAATTACTCAGATTTAGTCAATGACACAGATTTCCTGTATGCCTGAATTGTAAAGATGCTCAGAGATGCTCACATGGTACAATAGTGAGAATCTTTAGCACATGGATGTAATTATTACAGTTGAATTTTGTTGCAATTGCAGTATAGTACTATTAGTCAGGTAGACTATTATATTGGATTTTTAAATATTCAGGCTAGCTTTAATTTCTCACTTGCAATGTCTTCAACATAAGAAATGTAGCATGCTTTTGGAAGGAGTTAAGGCAGGTTATATAGAAATTATATACATCAGACTCTTTATGGTATTTGTGTGGAGCCTTGTGGTGATAAAGAGAAAACAAGACATGCATGTATCTTGCAAATGTTACAAACAGTTGTTGTTATACAGACAGAAACTGAGGTTGATTCATTTAGTGTGGTCCATACCACAATGCAATACAAAAATTGGCATATGAAATCAAACATGCCATCAATGAAATTCAGTGTCAGAGACAGCACAGGATTTTGCAAGAAATAATCTTGTGCCGTGATCCTACTCTTTGATCTCAATAGGAGAGCTCATTGATGTTAATGGAGCAGGGTTGAGTCCTTGCAGAATAACCTGTTCCAACAGAGAAAGGTGTCTCTGTAACCCCTTCTTTAAGTGGTTGGCTTATAAACAGACTGATGAGGACTTGGATCCCTTCTAATAATAACTTAACCTACTTATTTTATGATGTTCTTGTAAATATCTAATTCCTTTTTCAATCTCATTCCTGTCTCAGACTCAAATTTGTCATTTTGCAGTGAGTTCCATGGGTTTAATAACTGTTTTGTTAAATGTTTCCTTTCACTGGTTTTGTATTTATGCTTTTTGCTCTTTAACTCACTTTACCTTCGTATGTATTTTAAAAGAGAGCAAACAAGAAAATTCAATCTGTTATCCATATCCTTCATTACTGCCAAATACCTTTTCAGGTCACCTCTCTCATTTCCTCCATAAAATAGGAGGATTTCCCTGAGTCCTAAGTAAGTTTACCTGGGAAAATACATGTGTCAGCTTGCAAAAATTCAGGAGAGATCAAAAGAATAGTCTGAAAATAGAGTTCCTAGAATATTTTCTGTTAGTTCCCTAATATTCTTAAAACTATTCTTTTGTTTCTCACTGAAAAATTAAATTACTAATTATACAAGCCCTGGAGTCATGAAGGAGCAACACATCCACTTCATGTAGGTGTTTGAGAAAAGTCTAGAAGATTCTGGCCCTTTGACACAAGCTTTGGAAACACAGGTTTGTTTATGGCATACAAGATGGGCAAATGAACTCTGTCCTTGTGTAAACTTCTCTGGACCAGTAGTTTGTTCTGCTGTGAAGCTGAACAGGCTTGCTCTGAGAAGGGGAAGGGTGGCAGGATTTGTGCTGACAGACCCTATTACTAACCAGATTTAAGCATTATGTTATGTTCCATTTCAAATGAGGGCACAGCAGATACTCCCATTTAATCATTAGCAACTTACCTCTAGGCTGGCCACCCTCTGTCTCATTTGAATTCCTTGGTCCACAGCCACTGCCAGTTTTCCCAAGGGGTTTACTCTATGAATTATGCATTCCTTCTCTCAAGTCATCAATAATGTTACTCAGAGCAGATGTATGTTCTGTAATTGATTAGTTATCTCTTCATGGCAAATAGAAGAGTTTGTGATCGAGTAAGCAGGTTTATAGATTCTCTTGATCAAAGCATCAGAATCTGATTATGCCTCCTATAAAGAATGTCCTTTGAAGTGGATCAGCACTCAAGTAATTCAATTATCTTCTTTCTGGAGAATTCGTCTTGAAAGGAGGTCATTTGCTCAGGTACAAAGAGGTGGAAGATACTGTTTCCATTATGACCCATCTGGTGATGTTACATCGGCCTTGGAAAAAAAGGAGTAAGTGAAGATTATTTATAGTATATGCAAAGTAAAGATGTCTTTTTTTTTTTTTTAGTTCTGTAGATTAAATAGAAATTATAATTTATCTAAAATGGATCCTGTATTATATTTATCTGTACCTGATCCTTCTATGCTTCTAGAAGAAATGAACGTTTCCCGAGTTTAAACTTAAACTATACTAGGACTTTTCAGAACACTATACAAACTGAAATTTTTACCTACATTTGCTCATAATTCTGGATGGAAATCCTTTTTCCAAACCAGACATCACTCTCTTCTTGTTTCTCTCCTTTTACATTGGGCTGAAAGTTTACAAAGGATATCCAGTAATCCAGGAATTATTTTTCCACACCTGTTCTTTCCCAGGAGTGTATCAACATTTCATATTTCATTATTAAAATGGATCAATGGTTCTCATTAGGTACCACAAGAACTTTAATACAAAGAAATGAAAAGTACTGCCAAATGCTACTTTAAAGCTGAGAACTCTAAGAAAAGTGATGGAAAAAAGTGAAAGGCATTTTTAATTTGAGCACCTTTAAAGATTAGAATGATGTTATTAATTTCCTTCTTAAGCATGAACTCCTTAGTGTCATTTATACTGTAGATACACATGAAGTTTGCAGCACAGTTCCCCAGTGCAATGGACAGGCACTTGAGACAAGGCCTGTAGAAGATCCTGTTAGTACTGAAATCTTCAGTTCTCAGTTAAGGAGAGATGAAATCAAAGTGGTGCATAATTGCTCTGTAGCATGATAGATTTCATCCTGAGAACATTGGGAAGACCCCAAATGGCTGGAAGAGATTTTTCCTCAGATCTGAAGATAGTATAAAAATGTGTGAAAAAAAAATAATTAATTTGTTCTTTTTTCTTCTACTCCACAACACCCCTGCTATAATCTTTCCTTTCTTCTTCTCAATGGGTAGATCAGATACTAGAAGGACTTTTTTTTTTTTCTCTTAAACATGGGTCTGATGGCTATAGAATCTGACAAACATTGCAGGGTTAAAAGCGAACATGAGTGACAAGAAGTCAGATTAAGAAAAGCCTTTTAAAACAACTATAAAAGTAACAGACTCCTGTGGGCTGTGGAATATTTGAATGGAGGGGAAAAAAATGAGATAATCCTTTATTCTTTCTTTCTTTTTTCTTTCCCTTTTTGGATTTTCTTGGATGAATTCCGTGGCCAGAATGATGCCCCAGTTCCTATCTCCATAACAAAGGGCAATGCAACCTGACAGGATCTAGCATGGAGCTTCCAGTTAGGAGTCTCTACCTCAATGTTTTCTCTCCTGTCTTTCTTTAGCCTTCAGGATCATGTCTCCTGAAAGATGTGAAGGTATCATAACACTGATAAATAGGTTCTCTTACACATTCTTTGTTATCACTGGACATCAGGGAACATATGGCAACAATACTTAATAAAGTGGTGGTACACATGGTATATCTTTGTAGTTAGTTTGAATTATATGAGGTTTCAGTTTAGATCTCATACCATCCTCTGCTGGTGGATGTTCAGTGGCCCTTGGTAAATCTGTCCATAGTAGAAGACAACGTGGTCCCCAGATTCAGTGTTTGTAAGAACTGACAAATCCTGCTAAGTACATGTTTCTAGTCAGAAGGCAGAATGATAAAAATGGAAACAGCTGAAGGAAAATGAAAAATAGCCAGCCTTTGAGAGTTTTAAAGGGAGCAGTCTCCTTAGGACCATGTGGAATTTCTGAAAGAATTCTTTAAACCTCTCACTGTGAGGAAATGTCTTTTTTTGTGAAAAGGAAGGCAGGCCCACAAAAGTATATTGAGGATTTAATATCTCTTCTTTCTTCTCTCTTCAATTGGTGTCACTTGTGTCTCCTCCTTGCTCTTTAGGCTTCTCTATGTTTGCCTACCTGTGGCCCCTTTGAGATACTTTCTGGGATAAGAAATGTTTCTCTGTACACTTTTGATGGGAATTTTCAAATGGAGACAAAGGCTTCAGGGTCCTTGCTCTGGCTGGTTTTTTTGCACATTAATTTTGTCTCTTTTGGGCGACCTCTGAGACTAGCCCAAACTAACTAAGACCTCCACAACTTTCCTTAATTTCATAATCTTCCATGCACACATATACATGTCCTTTTTGTGTTAAAAATATTTCTGAAATCGTGAAATCAGGAAATTTAATGTGCAAACTTAATTTGATTCTTCTATACATCCCCTGGCTCTGCTCTGTACCCATCTCACCTGTTGACATTTCTGATCTCCTGGGGCCATATTTCTAAGTATCTTAAAGTATGGTATGTAAACCAGTTTATCTGAATGGTGTGAGGATTCATTTTCCTAGTGGAGTATGGTTATAGCACTCTGTCTCCATAGAGCAAAGTTGATTTAGGTATATTTTCAGGAGAAAAGGAAATAATTCCTTTCTGCTCTCCAGACAATGATCTGCTCTTATGACTAAGGCATTATCTTGTTTGCTAGCTCCATAGTCTATAATTTAAAACTCATAATAGTCTCTAAGAAACAATAGCTCTTGATTCTGGTTTTGCATCCTTTTTTTCTTGGCTATAGCTATTCAACTGTAATGTTTTGTATATTATTCCTTTGAAGAAGTGCAGTGTCCTTCCTTATTCTGAATCTTATTGACCAAAGCTAGACTTGGTATGAAACACATCGAGTGGTCTGAAAGCAGACTTTCTTCCAGACACAGATAGTCCTAGTGGCCATACTTTGGCCCAAAAGAAGAGTTCATGCATCTTTTAACAATTATAATCCAGTTTCCCCCTTCCTACTGCAGGGAGTGCTGAAAGCTGTCTTTGCTCATAGCAAAGGAAATAAATTTTGTGTTCAACTACTTTAAAGTCTGGGAGCAAGCAATTCATGCCATCATTAAAATCCTTGAAGTGACTTCTTGGGCTTCAGGGCTGAAGTTACATTTGTTCCAAAGAGCGTGTATAAATATTTACAGGAAATTTTTTGATCCTGTTCCATTGTGGTGGTCCTTTTGCCTGCCTGATGTATGTTTCAACTGTGTGGACCTGGGCAAAAGGATCTAATTTAATTTTCATATGTCTGTCTATTTTGTAACTGAGTAGGACAAGACAGGGCTGCCTGTTCCCAGGTATCTCTAAAGCACCTACTGCAATAGCATCCTAGCCTTGGTTAAGGCTCCTAGATGCTAAAATACATCTAGATGCTAAAATACATCTAGATGCTAAAATACATCTAGATGCTAAAATAAAATTAATTATAATAATGAATATAAGCTATTAATTAGTAGTCTGCATTTTACCAGCACAGTTGAATAGGATGCTCTTCTCTAGGAAGCACTTAGATAGTATGGGAACAGCAGAATGAGACTTCATTTTTTTGGTTGTGTGCAGTGCAGGCTATATGCAGGTCAAGCTCTGTTAGGACTGTTAAGCCTGTTGAGTCAATACCTCATTCTCCCTTACAAACATCTCCTATGAAGTAATAATATGTTGTTTGGCACAGTTGACCTAATTTAATTGTGTCTTCTCGGCTGAATCCCATGATAGTATTTTTCTCAAAATACCTGTACTGTGAGAGTTCCAGACTTACTGCTAAAGCAAAGGTCCATTAACTTGGTTATTTTATTTTTAAGTACATGGCTACATATGATATGAACCTGTGTAAAGTGTTTTGAATGGGAAAACTATAATAGGAAAGGAAAAAAAGAAATTACTTAATTGTTTCTTTGCTTCTACTGCTGCTGAAGAAGTAAAGTCCATTTAGTATAATGACGATGGTAGTTGCTTTACAGTATGTGTGTGACCATGGAGTTATTCCACTGAAAGTCATGGAACACTGATAAAATATAGGTATGTGAATGCTGGAGCAGTAGCCAAGCAATGAGGAAGTTAGGTGGATGGGACTATTGGAATGGAAACAGCAATCATTAAATATAAGTGTCAGGATTTTCACATGTGACTGTGACTTCAGGCAGTTTTGCAACTGATACTAGAAAGAAAAGAGAAAAAAAGAAACATCCTATTAAAATAAAAAAGTTTTCAAACTTTACAGACCAAAAATATAAGCCATTCAAACAAATCACTGAAAACACTCTTACAGTTTCCATATGTTGTACTTCTTGAATAGATGTGGTTTGTAGTGGCGTATCAACGGAGTGGCAATGGAGCATCTGGACTGACCAACTGGGAGTGCCTGGAGCCTAGCTGGAGTAATGCTGCTCCCCTCTGTGTCAGGGGGGCTTGAACCTGTGGGCTCGGGAGCCCTCTCTGATGAGGGCGAATGAAATGAATGCTTAATTCTCTTCTCTCCTTCTTCTCTTCTCTTCTCTTCTCTTCTCTTCTCTTCTCTTCTCTTCATCTTACACAAACTCTGAGTCATTAGTGGACTGCCTGCTGTAGAGATCTCCGGGCTTTACACAATCTGGCAGTCTCTCTGTCACTGGGAAGGAGATCTGAATCAAATCACAGCAGAGAAGAAGAAAAATTTCTCTTATGAGAGCTGTCACCTTGCTTTTAGAGATGGGTAGAATTTGAAGGGGAAAAAAAGTATTCAGAAAGAATGTATTTATTTCCATAATCCAGCAAACTTTCTAGCTTGAAATCTTTTATCATTGTACAGGGAGTTTTCTCTTGTCTCCTTCTCTGTGACCTCATATACAACTTCACACACTGTGATGTGAGGGACGACAGTAATCTTAATCCATCCAATCCGTGGGATACAGTAGCCCATGACTGCAATAAATCCTATGAACAGCTTTGGAATTAAATAATGTTATGTTGATATCAATTATAAATATTTTAAGTATTCAGCGGTTTCCAGTTATATATTCAGACTTGGGTTTTCCAGAATAAATGGAGCTGTGGATCTGATAGGAGCAGTGCTGTGGTATGTTTCTGTTCTGTGTTCTATTTTAAAAAAATACAATAAAGAACTAATTATCTTGAATTCAGCACTGCAGCCTGGACTACAGTAAAGATTTGAATTATATCTCTACTGTGGTGAAATGTGTTTGGTTCTGTAAAAATTTTCCTGTTCATTGTGAATGTACAAGTCTTCTTGCGATTTTGTTTCATTACTGAAATTGCTTAATTTCTTTTTCCCTTTGTCTCTCTTCATGTGAAACTGGGAAAAAAAAAAAAGACAAACAAACCCACCAGGCTCTGGTGCCAGGTTGTACTGCTAGAAGCCCCTCTGGCACCAGAGTGAGTACCTAACTCAGATTCTTGCACTTTTGGCAAATCAGATCAGTATTAACTGCAGTATGTTTTTCTTGATATGAAAATGCTTTTAGCAGCTTCGTTAACACTTTGTCTTTCACAATGCTGTGTTCATGTCACTGTCAAGTGACATCTGAAGTAAGTTCATGATCTCTCCTTCTTGTGAAAATTCTATGTGCAATATGTGCTTCTGTTTCTACAAACTTCAGTTGCTTTCTAGATTTATAAGCTACAGGCCATTTCCAATCCAAAATGCTTCATTTCAAAATTAAGTTGTCTTCTAATTGATAAAGCATCCCTTGTGTCCTTTTGAAAAAGTCCGTCTCTAAAAGATGGAGGAAATGAAAACTCCAGTGTGACAGCAATTCCACCCAAGCTGTATGATTAACGTGCTGGGATGGATTCTCAGCTGTGCTGAGTTTGGCCTTCGTGAAGCTGAGCAGAGCCAGAGGGAGTGGTGGCACTGAGCCACCCTTCCAGTCCTTTGATCCTGGGCCAGCCAGGGGCAGAACTGGCTGTCTGCGTACTTTAAAGCAACTGAAGAGGTGTTTTAAACTGTGCGGTTATAATGGTGAGGTAGGGGCTGCTAGCCCAGATTGCTACCCCAGCCCCACTTCAGTGGTATCCTGGGCATTGCTGTCTTCTGCTCCCCAGCCTAGCTTGTGACCCTATCATTTGTCACCAGGAATCCTAACTGCATCTTTGCAGTTGCTGCTTTTGGAAGTAAAAAAGCAGCTAGAGACAAAAGTATTGCCTGTTACATTTACAAATAGAAGGAAATACCTCTTTCACCAGTACATTAATCCTATTTTGGAACAAACCCATTTTTAATTATTCATCTTTATTTCAATGTCTAAATCCATTCTATTAAGTGTTACTCTCAATCTTGAATAAATATTTTATTTTTTTAAATTCTATTTGCCATTAAGTTTTTATCATATTTGAGGAAATTACATTTGCATTTTTGGAAACCATTTGCATATTAGAAAAACATATGTTTCCCAGATTAGGGTGAAACACTTATATTTTGGAGTGAAAGTGTTTCTCTTGTTTCTTAAATCTATAAAATGTTACTTTCCTATCAGGAACTTATTTTGTGGTAGTTCTGTAGTGATTTTAATTCTGAGAAAATATTCTTCATTACTCGTGTTCATAGATTACATACTCAGGGACTGCTTAAGATTAATGTGTTTATAAAAAAATATCCTTTGGACTCTTCTACTGTTGTGATGCAATTTGCGGATTTGAAACTTCCAAACTGTTCCTTAGAATTTTCTTTTCAAAGGTAAGAGCTATTTAAAATGAAAGGTGCTTTTGAACTAGTTGTCTAGATTTTTCCCTTTGGATGAGACCTTTATGGAAGGAGGGACAGATGATCCTGTGTATTTGCCCAGTGTGTGGTTTCTGAAACATCTGGTGCTGGCTCTGTTGGAGACAGAGGAGTGGGGGGGGCGGGGAAGGGGGGAGGAAGCATTCTTCTGGAAAAACTGCTTTTTCTGCTTGTTTATTTTAAAATCTTACTCTGAACATCTTCAGATTGCTCTAGTTCTGAAATTTGTGGCTTTCTCTCCAGTTGATATTGTGAGTTGTTCTGTCCTCGTAACATGTAAGTGTAAAAATAATACAAAAATATGAGAGCTCTATGGTACACTGTTCCTGAAACAATACTGTTCAGCAATCAAGCTAGCAAAGTCTGCATCTTAGTACAAACCTGTACTTAACTTTCGTGTTTGTGAATTGTGACTGCATTACCTTGTAGCTTTAATATTCTGTTATCCTATTTATGTTTTAGAGCTCACTGAAGGGAAAAAAATCTCAGCTTTGACAGTCAAAGAAATAGTATTTTTTTTTAATATGGGCATTTGAATAAAATTTTTATCCTAAAATATTTTTTCAGCTTTAATATTTTGCTAATTGTTTTCAAGGTTTTGTGGGTTTTTTTTAAAAAAACTATGTTCACTTTGTAAAATGCCTTTATTTCACTGGGTGCCATCAGAACACCTTTAAAAGGCTGCGCAAAGTACCTACTGTCCCTGCTGCAAGACCATTCCGTTCAGTCCACGCTTCGTGAAGTGTGAATGCCTTATGCCTGTCTGCTCTGTCCGTGCATGCAGGGATGTACTGCACAATACGCCACCACCCTTAATGGCAGAGAAAGTCCTACTCCCAGCCCTGGCATATTAGATGGCATAAGGGCACAGCCTTGCTTTCTATTGTCTTAAACCACTAGAAAACAGCGATTGTAGTTTAGATGTTTGAAATCTTTGTGTCTCACTTCATCTGAAAAAAAGCAATGCATTTCCCTAATCCTTTTTCAGCCTCTAGGTCTGAAAGGAAGAAGTTCCATGAAAAATAGGGGGTTTTTTAAGAAAAAAAAAGCCTCAAAATATATGAAAAGCTGTGTGGCGGTGAAGTGCTAGTGCTTTGTTGCTTTGCAGCAGGAACATCAAATTTGGCAGAAACAAAGATGCCTTCAGATAAACCTTTTTCTGTTCCCACTAAAAACTTACAAGTTATTAATTGCTGATAAAAAATGTTTATAAACAAAATTCTCATCTGTTTTTCCCTAAATGGTCCAGTTTTAGGGGACAGAGTTTTGAAACCAGATTTGGAGGTTTGGAAAGAAAAGGCAGCACAGCTATAGGGGTGCGTGGATAAATGCAGGAAGCTGACTGGAACAGGGAACTTCGTAGAAGACTGAGACCCAGAGAGAGTGTTTTGGAGGGAGGAAATGGAGTTCAAAGGGAGATTACAGGCTGGGGACAGGCAAGAGAGACTTTTAACTGGACTTTAACTCCTCTAACCAGTGCTCGGTGCTAACCAGTCCTGAGCCAGTTTTAGCTTGAGCCCTATCCTGTTCTCTGCCTTAGAGAAAATAGCTTTTGTTCATTGTCAACAAAAACCGTCAGAGTGCGTTCACAAGGGAGCAGCATCCGTTGCATGACTGGAAGCCCTTTCATGCCTTTTGTTCTCTATTTTCATCACTGTGTTAGGAATATCTTCTCCTTCGTGACTCTTTACAATTCCTATTTATGGCAGCGGACCAAAATTTTTCCTCTGTTTTTTTTTTTTTTTTTTTTTTTTTAAATTTTTTTTATTTTTAATGAGCTTCCAGTGGGATACCGTAAAGGGCCTAATTCTGACATCAGGATTTGAGGATATTTGGTACTTAAAATAATCAAGACCTTAGAAAAATTACTTCTTGTAGTAGTGGTAAACCTGACCTAGAATATTTCTGAAAGAAAGTCTTTTCTGTGAGATATCAAGCTAACAAGATGTGTTAAACTCATGTGTCGCTTTTTGAAATCTTGAGAGTTTAGAAGTGGGAAGCTCTGTAAATTCACAAGAAAGATGAAAAAGGAAGGAAACAGAGGAACAAGAGGGGAAGGACAACATAAGGCAGTTTTTCCTAACCCTCTGTGACCAAAGCAGGCTCAGAAAGTTACAGCCTGTCAGACTGAAGGAAACAGCAGTTATTTTACTCAAGTGAGTAAGATTTTAAAGAAGGGAAAAATAATGAAGAGCTGTATGTTAAAGGTTTCCAAAGCTTTCCAAGAGCTCCTCTTCTACTAGTTACCTTCCTGTACATAAACCAAAATGGCCTGTGCTCTCTTGAAAGATTTCTCTAACACATAGTTCTAGAAATCTTTAACTCCAAAGTGTAAATCTATAAGTATTTTTACAATGTAAAAATAATTCATGAATAAGGAGCTGTGTACTACTTTGAAATTTTCATGTATTATAAGAAAGTAATTAATTTATCTTTGAGCAAATTCCAAAACCATATGAATCTTGGACAGCAGAATGAACCTTGCTTGTGTACTACATCAGGTATCTTGGATGGGTATTTATTTTTTATTATTACATAAGTAATCGTTTGGGTGAGTGCCTTAGTGAATACCAACAGTAGGTATTCTGCAGTGGGAAACAGCTGTGTGGAGATTGTAGAGAAATACAGACCCTTCTAGTCATGCTTGCTCGTGTGCAGCCTGGCACTGTTCTTTCCTGCTCCAGCATGGCACTTTTTGGGCACAGCAGGCTGGCACACAGCAGTGCAGACCAGGAGAGCGGCAGCGAAGCCGTGCTGTCACCAGCCACGTGCTTGTCAGCAGTGTCCTTGCTCTGAGCATCCTCTCTAGCACAGATAAATGCTCCTCCCACGACCAAACACCCCACTGCCTGTCCATTACATGAGTCAATGCATCAGGATTGCACTGAGATGAGAGGATCAGCCGTACAGTATTGTCATCCAAAAGTACTGAAAATTAAACATATTTTAAATAAATAAAATTAGAGCTTTATTTTCTGGTTTGTGGGCTTGTAGGGTATACTTGAGTGACTTTTCTCAGAAACCGCAAAGGCTAGATACTTTCCTCCTTTTTCGATTCTTATGTTATTAACTGGCTCCAGATGTTGTAACTCTAAGAAAATAAGTACTGGGAGAGTTGTAACTATATTGTTCATGTAGCAACATTGGGAAGAGCGATACAAGAGGCTGATCGTTGTTCCTTCTCCGAGAGACAACACAATTAGGTGTAGCTGAGAGAAGCAAAATGTGGCCATTGAGGATAATGAAAGATAGTTTGAGGTTTCTTTTAGACCACTAACTACAGAAGGGTCATCAGATTCAATGGGAGTGAAAGAAAAGTAGGTATCTCATTTTCTGCTTCAACACCATGTACAGAGGTGCTTTAAGGGAGTCTTTACAGAATGCATCTTTGAGAGGCCAAAGTTTACTGTAAGAAGGAGAAAACTGCTTCTAGGATAATTTGCACATACATAAAATAGATTCAAACTTTGCATGCTCTTTATGTGAGAACTGAGGTGTTTTATCTGTATGAAACCACATATTGCTGGTCTTGCACTGATGAATATGGGCTCTACTAATGCATGTGAATAGACATACTTGTAGTGAAATTTTTAAAGCACAGAGGTTAAAAAAGATGTCATTAGAGTGATGGATTCTCCAGAAAACATTCCCTTTGAGAAAATGTGTCATAGTGTATATTCTCCTCTATAAATTGTACTGGGTTGTGGTTTAGAGAAACTGGATATTAGAATTGGGTTTGCTTCCTTGACTGTGAGAAATCCTGGCTTAATAGCAAAATTCAAGACAGTATGTGAAAAGTGTGAGGAAATCAATGTATCAGGTCACGGCAGACACACTGTGTTTATGCAATTTAATGCTTCCTTTTGGACTATCTTATTAATACAACTGGGTTTTATCTGATTACCACACCAATGTTCGAGAACATGCACAGACTGACATACATTGAACTCTTCTTTTGTTAAAGCATTTTGAAAAATAGCAGGATATGAATTAATTCCATGAAAACTGATCAAGTGAGCTGTACTTCAAATGCAAATCCCTCCTGAAGCTGAGGATGACAGTTGCATTCACTAACATGCAGGTGTGTAGGTGTGCTTGAAGAGATTATGATACAAGAAACAACGGAATTGTAGTGAATTAAAGCAGTGTTATCAGATTGGGCTGGGGCTTAGATTTCTTTATTTGTGAGGAGAGCAAATCTACATTTAATTTCAGGGAGTTTAGAAATTGCCCCAAGAAGCCTGGCTCAGATTCCCAAGCGCTGTAATCTTCTTTGTATGTAAAGTGTGCAGAAGGGGTGAGGCGGCACCGCAGGAGCTGTGTGGGAAGCACTGGGCAAACCCCCGCGTGGAACAGCCGCAGAAGTACCTGCGCTCTCTCTGCCAGCCCTGGCCGTGCCTGCCCCTGTGTGACATGCTGGCTGCCGGCTGCCCTGCCCCATGAATTACGCACTATTTATACGCTATGAAAATCAACTTCCAGTTAAGACTGCGCTGACACCACCTAACTCATACTCACAGAATCTGGGGCACATTATACACAGGTGTCTGGTATGAAAGGCCAGCCGTGAACTAGCCATTCTCCCACCAAATCCTTTCAGTCAGTCAGTCTCTAATAAGAAACACTAAGGAACGTGTTTCCAGCTCTTCTCTGGGTTTGGGCAACTTTTGAAATGAGGCTGATTGTCTACATGTGTGTTGTTCCGTTGAAACTCTGTCAAGAAAACAGTCTATCTGGCTGGGCTTAAAAGTCAGCTCTGATCCTGTAAACCACATAACTCTAGTTTAAGCTGGAGTTTGAATTCCATTGGTATTTTAGGTGCATATTCTACTACAATGCGAAAAGAAAAACTAAGCCATTTCATTCAGTCTGAGACCCCATTGGGTTAATGAAATGTTCTTAAAATAAACAGCTCACTGATGTATTTGCTAGCTGAGCAACCAACATAGTGATATTGTTTTGAGAATATAGCCTACAAATAAGTGGGCAGAGTTGACAATTAATACTTCTGTGGGTAAAATTATATTTGCCTATTTGTATAATTAAAAGAAAAATAAAATGCTCTTTAATGCATTTGAAAGAGAAAAGGTGTGTTTTGTTAAGAGCTATTCTTAAGCCTTTCCCACCATTAGAAAAAAGGTTACGTCGTATTACAAGTCAGTTTTCCTTTAGCAACAATAAGGAAGTTCTTAAAATGAATACAGGTTTACCTTATTCATCATCACAAATTAAAATCATGCCTTGTTCTGCCTACATTAGCATCTGATTGTTAACGTATTTCTAAAGATAAGCTTTAAGTTAAAAATAAATTCTGTGAGCCTTTTGCTTTTGATCAATTATTTTGCATTGTCCAAAGTGAATGAAGTTAATAGAAATACATTAAACTACAATTCAAATTGGATGCTAGCTGATCTGGTTTTATTTCTTTGATAGCTTAAGTGACATATTTTGTGCTTTCACTTTCCCCATACTTTTCACATGCTCTAAGGCTGTTTTTTGCCTACTGGGACTGAAGTTTTGGAGAGGAATAAAACAGTCTTTTCCTTGCTATTTACTTTAAAGAAGAAAGCTACATGGAGGCTCTGATATTTTTGGTAGGCACATGTGGAAAAAACATGTGTAGTTGTATGACTGATCCAGCAGATTTTTTAGCTGTATATTGTGGTATGCCATTTAGGGGAACAATCTGAAGTATGAAACAAACTTGAGTATGTGTGAAAGTTCTGTGAAGCAACAGGAGCTTTACATGTGAAAATGCCCTACTAACATACCTTGTGTGTAATTACGCAGAATATTGCAGGCATCTCTATAATGCATGCATTTTACTTTTAATCTAGTCCAATCTGCTATATCCATGAGAAGATACAGACAAAAATGTATTGGCCATTTGCCAAGATGACTTAAGATGATGAAGTGGCTAATATAGCCCAAGTAGATGGAACATCACAACCGGGTCACATAGGGCTGTAGTAATGTCATGTATTGTGTGTCTAGCGGCCTTCAGTTATTCTCACTTTCATTATAAGCTGGAAACTCTTGGGATAAGTTAAATACCCAAAAGGTGTTTGGCATACATACAGCATTTTATTTTATTTTTACTTTTTTTATCTTTTGAATGTAACTTCATCAAATAGTCCCAAAAGGTAAAAGTACTTGTTGAAGATGCTGCAAGAATGTGCCTCGTGCTTGTGTAACCAGTTCTGTTTGTGTATTTTTTTCAGACAGTGCATCAGTACTTCAGGCGGCTTCTTCATGCCTCAAGGTACCTCAAACCTCAGTGCACCTTAAAGCACCCTTAGTGCGTGGTGCCACACAGCATCCCGGGCCACCTGGAAACAGAAGCATTTCAAAGCAGCAGCAACCACCTGTTATGTTTCTGACATCAGTGAACTGCAACAAGAAAAGGTAAGAGGAAACTAACCTGTGGGGCAGAGAGCTTAAGAAGCAAGTTCCCAGACTTCTTTCTGTGCTATGTAAATAGAAAGCACAGCAGATGCACTCCATATCTGCTATGATATATTAACATAAATGTAAAGGAGACATTAATGCTATGAAGTAATGTTGGTAAGTTAACTCTTAGTGTGTCGCATCACTCAAAGTATTACACTAACTTCAGTGGAGATTAGATAATTAGATAATTAGATAATTGTTGCTGTGTAGATGGACACGTAAAACAATGTCTGCCTTCTGTAGAGTGCTACCTTAGCAGCTTTTTTATGATGTGATGTGTTTGCTGGTGTCATGTGATGTGAGTTGCTGGTTACATATAAGTTCTCTGTTGACTTTCTCCTGAAACATTCCACAATAGTTCTGTGCAATACAGTGATGTCCATTAACACTGGAAAATCTGTGATCAACAACACCAGGGAAGATTTACTTCTGTTTTACAAAGGAAGCAACTGAAACACAGGCTAAATCTTGCCTAAGTCATTTAGTGGCAATGCTAGGAAGAGGAATGAGCAGTCTTGACTGTGTTCATTTCGACAAATTGCAGAAATTGCTACTGTGCATCCCTTTTCCTTATACAACTTGACTGCAATGTAGAGGATGATATAAAGATTTGCCTAATCTATGGACAATTGCAAGAACAATTTGAGACTCCAATTAGTGAGTCAAGGAAAGGAATAAACAA
The DNA here is from genome assembly GCA_034008185.1 of Gorsachius magnificus. Lineage (NCBI taxonomy): Eukaryota > Metazoa > Chordata > Aves > Pelecaniformes > Ardeidae > Gorsachius > Gorsachius magnificus. Next base: position 31,423,609 of record CM067088.1, on the reverse strand, counting down.
TAGCTTCTTACATTGATTGAAGGAGACATAATACAGCTGAAAATGGCTACTTATATTTTGAGGAAAATGTGTGTAGTTCTTAATATTATCTAATGTAGAAGAGGGCAAAGAACCAGATCTTCTATGCAATTGTGGAATGTAACGTATATAAAAATAAACGTATATAAATATATAGAACAAGCAGCAGTGGCTTTAAACTAAAAGAGGGTAGTTTTAGATGGAAGAAATTCTTCACTATGAAGGTGGTGAGGCACTGAAACAGGTTGCCCAGAGAATTCACACATATCATACCTGTACAGGATTGATAGAAATTCTGAAGGTAGGTCTTATCTGAGATACTCAGCACGTCTACGAATGTCCTAACTGTCTGTTCCTTCCATTAGGCTAGTGTGTGGGTCCCAGGGGTGTAAAATAGTTAAGTGATAAATATTTGAGCACTTAAACATTGCTTTAAGAATAAAAAGATGGGTCAGTTTCAGTGGAAAGTTTTCCTTTTTGAGGTAAAAGCCCGTTTTTCTGTAGAAAAGGTTCATTTTGAAGAAATAACAGCTTAACTAACCTAAAATCATCTCCTAAAAGAATCCAGGAAATATTTGCAACTAAGTGTCCATTTACAACACATTGTGAACTCTTCCCTTTAAAAATTATTCCTAAAGTTCAAAGTCCCCAGTTTGGGGGGTGAATGTATATTGTTGTCATTATTGTTGCTGTTAATGGGGAAGAGTGGGAAGAACCATGATTACAAGTTTGTTTGCATTATTCAGTGTAAAGCCATCTGCTTTTTGCTGTAATGTGAGAGACGTACAACTAGAGCAAATAGAGACACAACCATCACTACCCTAACAAAGGTCTGTGATTTCCAAAGGGTATTGATTTCTTTTTAATACTTCAAAGAAACCAACCAACCTTCTCCATCCAACTGCAGGCTCAAGACTTCCGAGCTTTTCTTTTAAGGCCAAGTTATGAACTGCTGAGATGTAGGGGTTTATCACAGAAAGCTCAGTGCAAGATGAGCTCTGACCATAGTACAATTTAAATTATTTATGCACAGCACTGTGTTCAAACCATGTGCACATTTGTCCTTGTCAGTCAACAAGTGTTCTATTAATCAAACAGGAACCCTGGCGCGTTCATTACAAAAGTAAGAACATTGAATTTGGGATGGTATTTTTAGTGCTTTTGACAGACAGGGATTATTAAGCTGTCACTCCCTCTTTTCTGCCAACTCCCCTATCTTCCTCCCCTTCTTCTGCAATGCATTGTCATTTTATTATTAAGAGCACACTAATAGTTAAACGACAGGAACCCTAAACCCCTGACTAGTTCACTGACATGACAGGTTATTTTTTCCCTCTATTCCCTGTCCAAGAACCCCTGCTGATCTTCCCAGCATGCAGTGCTGTGTGACCCTTAACATCTGGCAGTGATTAATTGTCTTAGTGTCATAGCGATCGCCTTCCTCTCTCTGATCCTCACTTGCTTTGTTCTCCCTTTTAAAGCCAGTGTGCTGGAACCTTTTCTTCCCACTTTTAAATCTGTCCAGTATCCAGGATACTGTGTGTGTCTACTGCGATACAACTTGAAAGAAACTGAAACAGTCAGTTATCTGGCCCTGAAAGTCTGGTCATGGATTCAGAGGGTTTTCTGTTCACTGAAGGGGTGTGCTTGAAAAACAGCACTAACTAGAATGACACAGATCTTGTTGAACTTGATCCGGATCTCAGGTCCCTTCTAAGCAAACAATGCAATTATGGGAAACACAATTTTCAGCAGACACATGCAGTATTGTGTAGAAGGCTGTTGGCTGAAACCTACACAACGTTACATAGATTAAGGGCCTGACACCTCCTGACAGCAGTTGCCCCTTTGTGCTCAGCTCACCCTGCTGCACCACACTGCTGCAAAGGTCTGAGCCCTATCTGGGCCTGAGCTCTTCTTGCTCAACTCCCACTGAGTTAGGCAGGGTTCCTCCATGTGTACCGAGGACTGGTGTATAGGCTTCACCACCATGATTGTCTGGGGTGAGAGCTAAAACAGAGATCATTTTTGCAAGTGAATTTTATTTCATACCTGGCAAGTACTCACACCTGCTTTAGGTGCTTGTATAATAAGAATACTGGTGGAAGAGGAGAAAACTGTACCACTAAGATAAATGTCAGATGTCCTGTTCTGCTCTCAAACCTCACTAGGCTTCCCATGTGATTTTCAAGAATAATTTTAATCCCTGCCTCAGTTTCTCCTATTGGAAAGTAATGACAGTAAGTGCTTTGAGGTATGGGAGACTGAATTAGAGTTTTCAGAGACCTTTAATTTTCCTATATGATTATGAAGTATTGCTAGGCAATTGTTTATATCTGCATAATAAAGACCAGCTTCCAGGTATGGGTGGAGCTGTGTAAGAGGGAGGAAGGAGGCCATGTTGTGCAGAAGTTTTTTTAGATTGCTTAAATTCAGGATGCCTGTGATCTATTCATGGTTTGGCAACTTGCATGGGTAAATTACCAACTGCTCTAAACTTCCATTTCCTTGCATGCAAACAGAGGATGAGCTAACAGTCGTCTTTGCAAAAAAACCTTAACCCTCTTAACATGTGAAGATGAAAGGTAGAAATAAACAATCGTTTTAAATCCTGGTTGAATAGCAGAATACATGCACTGAACTTAAACTACTGTTACATTTATATCTTAAGGCAAAATATCTGAAAGACAGTTTCTCCTTCACTTACCTATTGAATGTGGAGTTCAGAGTCACTCTGTCTCCCATGACACTCACTCCTCACAAACAGATTTCTCCAGAGCAGTATTATGTTCTAGTTCTCCATGTATTTCAAATAACTATAAGGCCATTTATTTTCTATTTCACACCAAAATAGTAAAATGGAGTGCATGGCTAGTTCTAGTTGCTAAGCAACACTTTGTAACGTGCATCCTGCATTTTGCTGTGCCATTTGGCAATTCACACAAGATCTCGTTTGTTCATTTCCAGTCTAGTAACATTGGTTGCTATATTTCAAGTGCCAGTATAGATCAAAGTATTTCCTAGAAGGATAAACATGTTAACTGGCAGAGAGTGAATGATTAACATCAAGCACAAGCCTTTTAGTATAAAGGACTTGGCATGTCATCCATTGGCAAAGCTATTCAAATGAATGCCATCTATACCTAACAGATGTGCCACTAAGGAGTTATCCGCTTCTTTCCGAAGTACTGCTTGCTGTGCTGGTGTGACTGAATAAGGATGATAGCCGCTGCTGAGCTTTGTAAGCAACTGATCCAAATGCTGTTGTCAGCCATGGTAGTGTATCTGGAGATCTCTGCTGACTTTGCTTGAGCCGCTTCAGTTTTGCATCCATGTTACTAATGGTAGAATTACAGTTAACTGCTGCTTTCTCTTTCTCTGCCCTTTATGTACACTTACAAACAAACCAGAGTCTAATGTTTGACTATTTAATATTCCTTTTCTCCAATAAACTCTAAGTGTATGCCTAACGACAGTTGTCTTTAAGTAGGGAACACTCATCCCTTGTGCAAGGCAGGACATAGCTGGTTTTTGCTATGCTCTCTGCATTTCCAAGCTTCTGATTAAAAACTGCAGATGATCTGAACCCCTTTGTTAGCATGCAGCTTGGAGGGGAGGGTGGAAAGAGCATTGTTTGGGAAATGCTTTTAAAGATATATTAGAAAGACAACTTTTTAAAGCTGCATATAGCAATTTTTTTTTCCCCTTGTGTCTGTCTTGTCATTGCTAGCTCCTTATGCATTTGCGTGGCATCTTTAATTTGCAACATGTGTCAGATTCTTAGTGGTACTGTATACACTGGACCAAACGTCAGATGCTGACAAACATATTCATTTAGTACTACTAAATGAGGAATGTTGTGGTGCTGTGATAAGTTTGACATGGGTGGCAACAATTTTGACTCAGTTACAATATTCCAAACCCAATGGAAAAGCTGAGGAGAATTTTAAAAGAATTGTATTCCTTCTGTAGAATGCTAGAGGATAGTTCCAAGAAGTGAACACTTCCTATTACAGCCTCTAAAATTAGCAGATTATCTGAGTAATTCTTATAAAACCTTATTGGCTTAGCCAGTTGTGTGACATTGTGAGTATATTTTATAGAGTTCCTCTGGACGAAAATTTACCTGCCAGCAGTACTGGTGGAATAGTAAGTGCTAGAAGTTATTTGTTAATTGAAGAAGCAAGCACAGTACTCTCTTGCTCATGCAGTCATATTATTATCTGAATCTGACAGTATGGCCAAGGTCAGTCAGGGGATAAATCTGTTCATACTGGTTTTTTCCTTGATCATATACCCTATCTCAGACATGGTTGTGAAGAAGAGGATGAAGAGAGAGGTAAGGCAGAATTGCCTTGTGTGATCAGAGAGCAAAGGCAAGAGGCAGATTCTTTACGCTGCCAGAAGTGCGTACAGCTGGGGAGAATCAGCCCTCTCATTTCATGGCAAATAATCGGTTTTGTATTTTCTGTGGCAACCATTAATATACTACAGCCTTAGCTCCAGGCCTATAGGTAAAGCTATTTGCCGTGACTGCTTTTCTGTTTGTCCCCAGAGAGCTGAGGATTCTCCAGCAAGTCCATGGTGAGCAGAGTGATGTTCTGTCCTGTCTGCGATACAGCAGCCAGAGCAGACTCAGGCTCATTATCCTGTAGCTGTATTGGTAGATACTTCTAACTGATACAGAAATACATTAAAGAAGCTCTTTCTCACACATGCACAGCAGGAGTGCACATAAGTCAAAAGATGGTATTTTAAAATTGACACGTACTACCTCTAAATCATATTCCCTGTTGTTCATTTTGCTTTTTCCTAATATTGGAATCATTATACTGATTTCTACTGAACAGACTTTAGTTAAGCCATGATGCTGAAGTAGTATGAAATGAGAACAGCACCTCAATAATACTCTAAACGCCATAGTTCTTAAATTTTAAGTTTTAATTTCCAAACTGCTGAAATGTTGATTTGGGAGCTCATCAGTTGCTTCTGGAGAGCAGTATGTTTTTTGCAGAATATGGCTATAATAATTGTGTTTAAAAATAAAATTACATGTCATGGCAAAAATATTTTTAAAAGATTTAAAGTGTTTGTAATGGTGCGAAGAAAACTGATTTGTATACTCTTGGCCCAGATTTATGCAACTGTCTAACACTGATTATAAGCTTAAATGCCCGTAATGTAATGTCATCTTTTCAATCCAGCATTTGCTTTTGAGAGTATCTAACACTCCAGTATAAAAACTGCAGGGGTTGAGAAGGACAGGGGATAGGGAGTCATACTGCTCCTTTGTTATTTTATGCTGCTTTGGGCCTCAAGTTTAAGTGTCCTGAATTGCCTTTCTGTGTATACCTCTATCTTTGAGACTCAAAGTAAGAAATCCATGCTCCTAATGTTTGCCACTGTGACCTGCCCCTAGACTGTACGCTTAAACCAGCCTTAAGTAGATGATGTGATGACAAGATGACATCTTTTTAGTGTCAAATGATGGTTTCCCATGGCAGACACCCACCAGTGAGGAAGCAGTAAGCTGTAGGTGGGAGCAGCCGCAGCGGTCCCTGCACTACTCATGTCAGAGGACTTGACATGAGAGGGTAGCAGGGTCTTTGCAGAACAGGTCCCCCACTGCCACGTGCATACACACAGTGCACACGAGCAGCCCCAAGGCAGTCTGCAAACAGAACTGAAACAGCCCAGCACTTCCTCTGTGCTATGTGTACGCCCCTGCAAAAGGCTTACAGAAGGCTGCTGCTGCCCCTGATGACACCTGAGCAAAGCAAATCAGGGAGATTTTCCTACAGACAGACCAAGGCTAAAAACAAAAGCTGGAGATGCATGTATCTGCCTCACCCAGGCACTTGGTAAGCATGTTTGCCCAGTTGCCAGAGCAGCGCTGCCTGATGTGGGTCACGCGGCCTGTCCTGCCCTGTGTGGGCGTCAGCTTGGCAGCAGGAGGCAACTTATGTTTGGAGCAGCAGCTGCTGTTGTCTGTGCCGTGGGTGTGACTGCAAAGGCACTTGGGCATAGTTGGTCTCGGAAGGCAGGACTCAGGACAGCATCAGCTGTAAGGCTGCAGGCAATAATACTAAGCTCTGGTTGTCATTTTAACTGAGTATTATGTAAATCAAATAGAGTAGCTGTTAAATTAAAGCGTGAGAAGGTAATGCCTGCAGGTAATGCCCGCTGCAGCCAAGGCACTGGATTGTAAAGAAATACGGAATTTGTTATTTCCTTATTTCTTTCCATGGGAGATGGAAGTAAAGGCTTGGAAAAAAACCTAATTATTGACTTCCTCAAGGAGACACACTGATAGTTCCCCACACACAGAATTTGACAGTGTTGGGCAAGCCAGTGAGACAACAGAGCTGAAAAGCTTATTGCAGAGAACCTTTCCAGGGAAAAGTAGACCCATTTTTACATCCTGTGGGAAGTAAGTAACATTTTCAACAGGGTTTGAAATAATGAAGAATTTCTCAGAATGGAAAATTTTAAAAAATCTCCTGCCTTCAGAAACCTCCATATGAAGTATCTTGGATAATTAATCAAATACCAGTTCTGATATTTCATAGTAAAATCTCATTTGGAATGTAACATGTAAATTTAAAAATGTTTCATCTTATTTAGTGTCTATATTCACTTTGAATGTTACTTAAGAAAATCTCAGTACAAAAAAATTAAAACACTTTGCTAAGGTTAATCTATCCATTACATACTGTTAACTATTGCAATTAATCAAGTTTTTGAGGCATAGCAAAAGGATGACAGTTCTAGATTAGGACTACATTTTAGTGAGATTTTCAATTAAATTATTTTAAATTGCAGGTTTAGGTTTGTAAAAATTTTCAAAACCCCAAAATATCTTCTCACTTAAAAAAAAAATCATAGTTTTCTTTAAAAAAGAAATTCTGCCATTCTACCAGAATGTTCACGTACTGAGAAAACACTTCAGGCATGAACCACTGATGGTGCTGTAATGCAAGGTGATGCTGATATTCTGAACAGTTAGATTAGCAGTATTGCTGGGTACACTGTGATTACCCTAACTCATGAGAGTTTTCAAGATTTAATATTTTTCCTGGAGCTAGGTTGAAAAGCCAATCTAAATATTATTCAAATGTAAAATCTCCTAGAAATTTGGACTGAGTATATTGAGACATTCCAGTTTTATTAAAAGACTTTCAATGTTATAAATTCAGTTTAATCTATGTTTTTGAAAATCTGAATGAAAAAGGGAACTTTCTCATTGGAAGATATATTCTTGTAATTTCAGTACCTCTCTTCCATTTTCCCTCCTTGTTTGAACAGATTATTTTTTTTTTAAGCTTTTGAATTTTTAATGAATTGACATTTTCAGATGAAAATACATTGTGAAAATATTCCTAGCTATCTCAATTTAAACTCTATGTGTATTTAAAATATAATTATCAGTAGTTGGGGTGCACTTGGAGTTAGATCTCAAACTCATGTAGAAATCAAAATACAGTTTATATAAACATCCTTTCATCTGTCCCATTTTATAATAGATAGTTTACAAAATGTTCTTTATAAAAGTAACAGACAGCAAAGATAAAATCACGGTGGTGGAAAAATAATTGAGACAAAGAAGGAGATAGTTATCTTTCCTACAGATTTTTGCTCTTGGCTGCTTTTTGTTGCCTTGCTATGTGTTTGCATTAATGCCTGAAAAATAGTTTATGACTAGGTAATTCACAGATTAGACAGTCACTGACTGAAATAATTACGCTTCTAGGAGGCTTGATGCTTACTGAAGACTGAATTTAGTCTTTTACTTTGCTGTATTGCAAATTGTCAGGTAACTTCCTAAAGCCAGATTCTGATCTCATTTACACAGAAAGAAATAGAATATAACTACATTTGCTTCAGAAGAGCTACTCCAGATACACATTGCTTAATTAAGAACTGAACCTAATCTTTTATCATCTTAATTTGTGTATATCTTGGTATACGCTGACAGGAAAGCAGTCAATGGGGTGGTAATTGTGTCCAAGATAACTCTGAGGTAGATTTGCATTGAACTTTTTTAGTCCTTTGTGTTTGATAAATCCCTCTCCTACTTAACCAGGTGTGGGGGTTCTCTTGGGTGCCAACAGCCTTGCAGGAGGTCTGCTTTGAGCACAGATTACTCGCAGGAAATACCATTGACTACCACAGGGGTTTCACACGTGGAGCTCTTGGAAGCTGGGCCAAGCGAGCGCCCACAGATTAAATCAACATTGTGGACTTGACAAATGACCTTCTAGTACAGCATACCCCGTAACTACTTTTAGATATCTGGGACATCTTAGATCCGCATGATACTGTCTAGGATGCTGTGCTGCACAAATGTGTTTGGGTAGTATTTCAGCCTGTACCCAGAACACCGTTAACTTCTACGGAAACTAGCTTGGTAATCTTATGCGATCTTGGTAGCCTTAGTGAGAAAAGCTGTGTTGTGGGCCCCCTTGATATTCTAAGGAATCATAATGATTCATGTACAAACACACAGTTTATATTCTCTTCATAACCTTACCAGCAAGGGAAGGAAAACTTCTATCCCTTGGCAAGAGTCCCCAGTGTACTCAGAGCTGTTGGCTGCATTTGTGTGTTTATGAATTCTAACAACTCCATCACGAACGTTGTCACCAGATACCTGGGCTCTAGCCACAATAACTACATTTCCAAATGTTTAAGCATGGTTTGCTCTTAGGAACGTGCTCTCAACTGTATTATATAGTTACTATAAACCATAAGATACCATGTTGGGTTTTTTTTTTTTATTTACTCCCTAACCTTTCTAGTCAAGGATGAAATACACATGGCATTACTTCCAGACTTCTTGTGTTTTCTGTGTTTCAATGCTATAGAGATGGCTTTCTCTTTTTTTAAGACCTTATATCCTGAGATACAGAGCAGAGAGACACAGCAGAGAGACCACCACCACTGGAGTTAGTACAGAATGTGCATCTGGCATTTCAAAAATGTTGTTTGGCCTCCTGGAGAGAACCAGTATAATTTTTCATCTGGAAAGTATTCAAAGGATATTTGCTGGGAAGGAAAGTTGTAGCTGTGTAATACAATTATGCAGACAAAGGTTGCAGAGTCACTATCCAAACAAAGCAGGATTACGGCATGTGGGGGGAAAGCAGGATGAAAAAAAATAGTGATTCACTGTTTTGTTGCAAAGGGAACAAAATGTCTCTTCATATTGCTTTTGATCAATAACAATGGCCTAAAAGACAGAACTCTGAGGGAAAAATAACCATCTCCATAAAGAAAGGAAGAAACTTACTATATTTTTGTGTACTGTTGGAAGGATCACAAAGTGCCTATCAGTCTATCAGTCTGACTGATAAGTCAGTGAAAACTCTCCTTTTGGTTTCCACAGACACTGGCTCAATCCAAATCTGCATAAAGGGTTCTGAGAGAGTCAAAGGGATAACCAGTATCTTCTCCAGACTGAAGTAAAGCAGCATAGTAGTAAGAGCAGAACATCCCAAAGCAGCAACAGGGGAAAGAATCTGCTTTCTCTAGATCACATGGAAATTTCCAGTACAATGTTGGTAATTAGGATTTTAGGGATGAGACCAATTTTTGGCCTAAGGGATTCTGTTAGAATTATATATAAATAAACAAAACCAATTTAAATTTCAAGTAGGTGTAAAAAAAAATAATCTTTGAATAAGTATTGTGACACAGAAAAGAGCAAAAGAGCAGATGTTTAGATTTTATTCCTTGGCTATAACACTATTTTGCAAATCTCACTGAAAAATATTTGACCAGTCATGTTTTCTTTAAGGATAGTGAAAGCTCTGATTATTCACCTTGGAGTAAGAAGCAAAATTTCTGTATATCTCTATAGACTTTTGTTACCATAACAGCTCAGCTTCAGTGTGCTTATCTCAGGGAGACAATATGTAGATAGGAAGAGTCACCAAGTGACCCGCCTGAAGTCACCCAGGGAACCAACCCATTGCAGAGCAGTTAATCAGGCTGCCTAGTGATAGGCTGTCTCCGTAACTACTGGACCTGAAAACTTGCCTGTCCTGCAAACATACCTAAGTGCTGTATGTGTGTGTGAGTTTTGCCTGCCCACTGTCAGGTAACTTGTCTCTTTTGCATATTGCAGGGCGTTTCTTCATTTTCCATAAGGAGTCACTTCTAAGTTTGCTAAACGCAGGAAAGGGACCTCAATTCCATTCGCATAAGATCAGCTTTTTGGCAGCCATACAGCTCTCAGGAGAAAAACAGGAGGAAAAAAGGAAGAGCCCATTAGGAATAAGAAGATGTCAGGCTGTTTTAAGCACAGGAGTTGTTCAAACAGCAGTTCCTTGTTAGAAGTGTGTAATTTTTGGACATGTCCCTAGCCTAGACTATGTGCAGAACAGTAGCGTTTCCAGAAAGGAGTAGTGGGAGGGGTTTTTGTCATTAAATCACACAACATAAGACAAAATTTGTTTTTAAAACCCCTAAGTCTTTGAGTGCAGAAAAGGCATTGTTTCTGGGTGGTTATTTTTGTTACCTTATAATAAGTTTTAAAAATACCTGGCAGGTTTTTATTCTTCAGTTTTGGAGGAAAAAAAAAGTTGCTTCCAGGGTGAGATTTGGCATGCCAAGTCTCTGGCCAGAGCAAATTTTTAAAGCTGTATCATAAACCTCTGAAAATAGGAGTTTATAATAGAAATGCAGACATAGAGTTAATTATATCGTCATGAATGGCGCCACTATAATTAGCTAACTTCTATATGATGCCAAGTTTTAAAGTATTTTACTTTTATGGCACTGGATGTCAGAAGCTATTTATGTTAGTTTCTTTCATTTTTCTTTTATTGTCTTGCTGACCTGGCTCACCAGGTTAGGAAAATGGCTTGCAGATTTTTCTTCAGCTCTGAAGAACCTTTGCAGCCTTGATGGTTAGCAGATTCCTAGAACCTGGGGTGGCAAAGGGAGTAGATTCCCTCCAAAGGCAGACAGGAGGATGTCAGCAGATGTAGACTTCTCTGAATAACCTTGGACTTGTGGTTCCCATTGAAGGGCTTATTCTGAGATCACTGACAATCTCAGCTGGACAGGAATCTGCTAATATTTGGGTATTATATATACTTTTAAGGTGACAGTTTTAAAGAAAGATAAAATACAGAGAAGAAAAGGAACATAATCTGTTTTATAAATTACAGGTTCAAAACCAGACAAAGGTGCTAACAACAAAGCCAAGGAGATTATGGGTTGAGAAAAGCTCCTTCCTTAAGTTTCTGTTCCCAAGTAACTGTAGCCCTTTTGCAGTTCATTGCTTTTTAGGTGCTTTATAGCACACAGAGGGATCGCGGTTTCACCCATCACTGAAATCCAGTTTCTTCTGGAGTTGAATATGAAAACCATTACAAAAATATGACCAGGGCTATTGTTTAGGTTTCAAAGTAAGGATGAACATATTGTTCAGTTTAAAGAACCAGGAGAATCTGTGAATTAACCGCACATGCTCAAATATTATTTTAATTGATAATGATAGCTTAACAAACTTAATCATAGAAAACAGTCATTAAAATTTGAATGTCCAGGCAAAGTCGGTGCCTGGTTTTTAAGATAAGTTGAATTTTCAGAATTTTTTTTCAAAGTGAATTTAAAATTTTCTTTTATCAAAGAATATCCATATGCATATAATAGTATCCTTAAGTTACTCATTGTCCTTATTATTTAACATATCTATATTTATATATGTATGAATAAAATTATTATTAATGTGCTTGATATTGGTTTTCTCAATTATAACTGAGAAAGATCTGAAGGTGAAACTTCAGTTCAAATACACTGCACCCTGTAGGTTGTTGCTCTTTAGGGATGGTCTAAATTGTGCTGCCCTGGAGAGGTATTTTTCTTCGTGGATGATATGTAAGGTGATGTGTTAAGGCGATACTACTTCTGGGTTTTTTGTATGAGACCGTGTGAACTCGTACTGTTCTAGGAGTGTTTGGGCAAGTGGTTGTTAACAGTCTTTACAATCTGATAGTCCTGAATTATTATGCCCAATCGGCTGTTTTCTGCTGATCTGTCATCTAATTCCATCTCTTCCAAGAGAACTTCCTATAGTAATTTTAAAAGTACTTTGTTATGCAGTAATCAACAACACAGTAGGAATTAACATGGACGTACTTTTTGGGCAATCTCTTCCTTCTGTTGACCATGTGCTTGTCACCTTTCCATGACAGCTCTTCTTTTTATAATAATTTTTGGTTATATGCTATTTACTGGCTACAGTGAGTTCCACGCATGCTATTACCTTGTACAGAGCTGATAATGCAGACTAATGACATGAACTCAGTTACCACACATTCCCTTTTTCCATGTGGGCTTACTAAAGGATTCTCAGGTGGATCCTTCCAGCTCTGAAGTGTATGAGACATCCTGCTGATCACAGCAGAACTGCCCAAGTCAGTGAGTAATGAGGTACTGGCCACTGAGGGAAGAAGAGTAATTTCTGCTCAGACAGGGCATGTCAAATCAGTGGCCGCCAATTAATGAGGGGAAACAGTAGCCAGCACTGACAAGCTGGGATAAACTCACAGAGTTGCAGTGCCACATCCAATTACTATATTTTATTGTTATTCCCTGGAGATGGGGACCCTCTGACAACCTCCATGAAAGCTGAACTGGAAATCCTGGGAATAGAAAAAGCAAGTATGAGTAAAGCTCATGCTGATCTCCTTTAAAAAAAAAAAACAACAAACCACCAACACTGAAAAAGCCTTGTTTTTCTTTTCTGTCTGACTTCTGACTTTGCTACAAAGTCTGCACTTTGCTGCCTGGCAGGAAGTGTTAAAATAAATTGCTTTCAAATGAAAAGAGAAATGAAAGTTAGGAAAACATTTTTTTTGTCTGCTTAATTTTGTTGTTGTGTTGGAAGTGACACTTTTACGTTTTGACGCAAAGCATATTTTGATCTGAACTTCTTGTATAAACCAAATTGGACTATCAAGATTCCTGGGACTGCTTTAAAAAAATAAAACCTAAGGCATCTTTTTTCCATTCCAAATAAGGGCAACTACTAGTAAAGGAACCAGAGAATTAGTCCAAAGAGTGCAAAAAACATGTTGATGCCTGTGATATTTTACTCCATAGAGTACTTCACTCAACCATAGATTCCAATACATATGAGCAAAATAACAGCCTGGAGGAATGATTCATGTGGAATTATTTAATTCTGCTTAGCAGAGTGCTACTTTTAGCTGGGAAAAATGTTCTCATAGACTGGTAGGCAACAGAATATCCAGTACAAAGCCAAATGACATCACTGGCTTCTCTGTGTAACAAAAGGCCCATGGCATCCCCCCTTGCTGAGTGAAAATTAGCAGCAGGTCTTTGCACAGTGCACATACTTTGAGAGGAGGGAATTGTGTCATTGTTACTTGCTATTTCCGCAAGCTGACACTTATCTTGTAAGCACATCAACTGTTTGCTTTAGCTCCGCAAGCCATTTCCTATACATTATATCAGTTAGTCATGCTGTTCTGCATTGTGTGCAAAATTCCACATGTAGAGAAATCAAAGATGAATGAGAACTATCTAAATAATTGTTTTAGAATGGGAACAACTATTTATTTCTTTAAAAAGTGACTGTGTGGGTAAACAATTTCAGACTTTTGCTTCTACTAGATTTGAAGCCAGATCAGCACATCAAGCTCTTAAACTCCTTGAAGATAAAGTAAATTAGATCAGCTCACATTCTGCCAAATGACTAAATTAGAATGGTAACTTCTTATTTTTGCATCTCAGAAAGCACACAGAGTTATCAGGACAAAAACCAGAGCTGACTATAGTTGCAAACAGTGGAAGTTATCAGGGTTTTTTTTTTTCATATATATTTCCATATGTAAAGAAATATATTTTTGTAATCATTGCATCTAAGCAGACAACCACTTTTATTAGCAAATGTTTGTCTGCTGTACTGCTGCTGGGAAATTGTTGTATCCTTGCTAGGGAATTGTATGTGATCTAGTAGTTTTTTTCCAGCTCTAATATCATTGAAGGTTTGGATTTGGTTCTGTCTTTTTACAGTAATGTTTGCTTGCTGTTTGTTTTTATTTAATTGGAACTATACTGTCATGCAGTGCTGCACTGTACATCTGAGAATACACCAAATAGAACTGTAACTCCTCAAGCACAAGGGGAAAGTAAGAGGAGAAAAAGAAAGCAGAACTATAAGAGAATACAACATTCTTTGGCAAATAATAATGAATATTTTATTCAACTTGGTTTGAAAAATAGCATTGTAAGATTCTGTTAGAGAGCTAGAATATAGGCTTCTTTCAGTCTCTTGGCTCTATAAGACCCTGAAAAGTTAATTTCCTTAATCCATGGTTGAATACAAACTTAACATTCAAGATTTTCACAGTCTGTAGGTTTCTGCAATAGAAAGAGTTCAAATACTCAAGTGATACAGAGTTCACATTTTTTTGTTGTTCTCACTATCTCATTCCTGTGTAACTGTATTAACATCACTGCTCTTCATCTTTTCTTTATTTTTAAATACCCCAGGACAATATTATAAAATCCTCATGGAGGGAAATGTAAAAAGTTATGGCTTCAATTCACCAAACACTTAAGTGAGTGCTTAATTTAAAGCATGTGGATAATCCAAATTTGCTTCAGTCATTGGCTTCTGGACCAGAGCCAACACATTTGGAATGCATCCTGCATATTTATCCTACTATATACAAGATTGTCACACATGTGCAAAGTTGTTTGTGATTAAATTTGTCAATTACAGTAACTGAAATTTAACTTGAGAAAAATTTACAGTGAGTGACACTCCTGCAATAAAGGTAACATCTGAAGACAGAGAAATCTTTCATTTTTCAAAAAGACCCCTAGCATTTGAGGCAAAATATCTATATAAATTTTAGCTTTTCCTTTCTTGAAAAGTAGTAAAAAAATTAAAATTGTTTTGATTTTTAAAATAAGGAAAAATGATCAGATCTGTTGCCTTTGATATTCTCCAGATATTTCTTCTGATGCTTAAATGTACTAGAAATATCTGGAGAAACTGCAGCCAGTTTTCTCATCAGATTTCTCAGTAAATTTCTGTTGGATTCTGCAAATATTGCCCAGAATAGATTCTGTGGAAAAAGCTTCCATTTTAGCAGTTCATCTGAAAAAAATTTCATATTTTGAGATTTGATATTGATTGTTTGCAGTATTAAAATAAAGTTCTGATGTTCCAGAGTCTGTCCTTTGCACCTGTCATCCCTGGTGGGTGTTTTCTGAAAAAATTAAGGTATGGTCTGGTAGCTAAATGCCACCTAGCTCATATACCTATATTCAGACTCTGTGTGTGTTTCTGTGTGTGTACATATATTCATATATATTATATATATATATGAGAGGGAGAGAGGATGAGATTTCTTATTCCATTGGTAGCAACTGGCTGGTAGTAAACAGTAAATAAAATGCTCTAAAAAGAAAGAAGTTGATATTTCTAAATGATCTGGCTAGACTTCTACGTTATGTACTTTTATTCTTAAAGAAGCTGTGATCTCCATCAGTTGCTGTTCTGCTATGTCATTGTCTATATACTTTGTTATACAAAAGAAATACAAGAATATATTATTCTTTTGCAGAAAAGGTGTGTGGGCCTAACTGATAAAGTCCATCCTTTGCCATCAACAGGAAAGACTGATGTATTTGTATTAGTATTCATATTATTCATTTCAGAAACGTTGTTGAGGGTGAAGGGCTTCCAGGATGGCTAGAGTGACCCTACAAAATGTTTATTGTGCTACTCTAGGAAGCAGAAATTTCCTTTGGTTTCCTCGGATGGAATTTAGACTCTTTGTTCCCTAGTTCTCCGATTCCTGGACTATTCTCTTCAAAAGAAATTTCAGCTTTTTGTGTTATTTTTAAAACAGGAAGAAACATTTTTTCTTTGTTTTTAAGTTTATCACTGAAGGCAAAACTTGAAAGAACTTTTTAACGTAAGTATAAAAACATAAGCATCTGTTTTCCTATCACTGGTGAATAGTTAAATGCCTCAAAGGAAGCTCCTTTCCACCATGACTTGCTTCCATCCACACCTAAGCTACCAGCATGTGCTGTAGCCATCAGTGGTGCTGGGGGAGTTGACACTGCATGGGCACGCTAATGAGTGGAAACCTTCCTTGTGGAAACTTCCTCTTGGGAATGGTGTACAAAGCTAACTATTTATGAAGTTCTTTGAAAGGAGATACTCAGATAAAAATATTTGGTATTTGTGCAAGGTCACAGATTATTAGTATCTTCTAGTTTACAAGGGCCAGATTCAAGTCAAACAAAGCATGAGCACCAAAGAGATGTTTCCTATGGTGCTCTGATCTTACTTTCATTTGCATGGGATCTGCCCCAGAATTGGAGCTGAATTTTATGTCCTCTCTATGGTTCCTCTGGGGATTTAATTCCTGAAAGGAAGACCTCGAGGGGTACCTGAAAAGTTTTTTGTTTCTTTTTTTAAAAAGGTAATATGCTAAACATTGTTGAAAATAAGGATAGAATGCATTGAGACTCCAGGCACTTCCCTTCCTTTCACCAAGTTACTAGAAAGATGTATCAGTGGTCTTGAATGACAATTGACAAAAATCTCAGATCTGCTTTCAGGACCTTGGCATCTGTTGGGGTAGATGGCATATGTGTGAGAGTTTCAAAAGGAACAAATAAATAACAAATGGAAGCATTAGCATGTTCAGAATTATGCTTCACTACAGTACTGTCGCTATTTGGGGATGACTATCATATTAAATGATGTCCTACATTTTGACCAGCTTGCTTTCCTCCTCCTGTTCTCCTTCATAAGGTCTCTAATGGACAGAGTAAAAATTACCCTCATTTGTTAGTTCTGCTTTCATCTTCAGAGCCATCTGGTTTCTTGAATCCATTTTTTTTTTAAGTAGTAAAGTATAAATTATATGGAAAAATAAGGTTCCTAACAACTTACTTCTATTTTTCTTTTAAATCATTCAGCTTGCCTTTTCCTTTTAATTCTCCATGTGACCCTTTATGCAAAAGTTTTAAGGGCCATAGATGCTATTTTCTTTATTTACCCACTAATCACTGAATAAGAGAGTTAGATCCTGCTCAGTAAGTCAGTATCTGAAATCTCAGCACTAATTACAACTTTTCATTTGATGATTATGAATACTTAACGTTGTCAGCTCAGATTTGAGTCCTTCATTCTGAAGTCTGCAAGTCAAGACTCCTGTATTTAAGTGTTTTAAAGGAGGGACTCCTAGTTTTCATGATGTAGTGACAGATAATCATTACATTTCAACTGAACAATAATATCCTCTCTTTTATATCAGTGCAGCCAGTGTAGAAGTATAGGGTGTAAGGATATAAGACATCAAGCCTTTTGTTAACCCAGGAGTTACCTTTTGTTCTTCTTTTTAGACCCAAGGGTAATGATGATTTCCAATTAGCAGGAACCACTGTAATGTTAAATAAATGACTGGAAAACAGAGGGAGAGGGGCAGTGGAACTATCAAGTGAGAAACTGTAAACTTTGAATGAAGATTTGGGTTTGAAAATTCACCTAACCAAGCTAATTTTTTATCTCTCTCTCACATTCCACTTATGTATTGTGGCAACCTTTGTTTCCTTAGGCTAACTTGCTATCTGGAAGTAAACATCGAATTACTACCAATGTAAACTTTATAGTCATCCACTTGCAAACTGCAGTGCTTCTGACATCAGAGGTGCCATAAAGTATACCCACTTGAAAGGCTAGTACATGGCTAATTTATTGACATGCATTCCTGAAGAATTGCTGAAGAATGATGATTCTCTAGGCATGCAGTTTTGTGGGTGACTTTCAAATGGCTTTTGAACTGATTTAAAACATGCCTTTGGCTAAGAAATCCCTGGTTGCTCTAAAGTAAACAAGGTGACTAAACTGGTCACCAGCTATTACTGTGACATCAGGGTATTTTCCTTCTAAAGTGGGTCAGTGGTGGTGCAGGCAGAGGAACCTACTAAATTCATGCTGACAAACAGAACTTACAGAAACCTGGATGTTGACAAGCTGCAGCTGAATGCATAGAGAGCATTGGATAGGCAAAGCAGGTGGTTTATGTTAAGTGTTTCATACACAGAAATGTAAGATGCAACCTTTGTTCTTTCAGGAGACATTGTTTTACCAGAGATAAGATACTGAATTTCAAAGAACTCGAGTACTTAAAAACCAATGGTGAAACAGAAAACTAGTTTGGTTACTCATGCATGCTGAGAGAGCCTGGCTGTGGTGGGGAATGCATGTTTTATTAGCCTGATATTGGTATGACCGTGTTAGTTGTGCGACTGTAAAACCTTAATGAATTTTCATGCAAATTCCTTTAAAATACTGTCCTTAAAACTTTTAAGAAATTACATTAATGCATGACTTAACAGTCATATTTTGTAGGAGAAAATATATTACAGTTTTTTTGTAATAGATTTTGAGAAGATTTCTCCCCTAGCAGTTTCCTTAGGCGCAAGAGTCTAACCCTCCAGGCCTCACAACAGGAAACAGCATTGCTTGAAGTTACACTAAAATCACTTCATCTACCCACCCATCAGTCCATAGTAGCTACCTGGCTCACGTGCTTTAATAACTAGGCATTATACCATAACAATGTTATTTCTTTTAGGCAAAGTATTTAGAGTTTTATAGGTTAGAACAAGTGCAGTGCTTATTTCTGGAAGCGTCAGACCTGTGTGACTGGCTGGCCAACTACCGCCTTGTGTGTCTGTTGCAAGCAGGGGCTTCTGGTTTTCTGTCACTTTTCACAGAGAAGCAAATATGAAGTCTGAGCCAGACAATACAATTAATAGAAAAGTGCAGACATATTCTATAGAATTAAACAAACTTAGGTTAAAGGCATTGTATACAAAGTACTTTGAATCAAAATATTTTGAATGGTGTACTTACAGAAGTAATTTTTTTTTTAACTTAACCAAAGTAGGCATATAAAGATACTACACCTGCTTTTGTGTTTTGAAGGCTATGTATCTCTCAGTGGTAGTTGGTGCTGGGGAAAGGAGGTGATGAGGGAAAGAGAGAAGATCAAGGAAACAACTGACAAAATTGCATCAGTGAAGTGTAGATACGAGGTAACAGCTTGCCACTGACCTCGCTGACTGACTACATTCTCACATCCTTTCTATAAAAAATACTGTTTACTGGAGAAGAGCTTCCTAGAGCAGTGTCCCAGCCTGCTGACAGAACCGTGTTACAGCACAGAAGTAGCAATACCAGGATGTTGTCACAAAATTTCTAAGAATGCTCTGGACCTAGCACCTCAAAACAATTTCAATGTGTGAACTGCAGGTTTCACTAAGAGGAAATTAGGGAATGGGGGAGGAAACAATTATTCAAAGCTACCCACAATGTTAATGCAGTTAGGCTTGGATGACTTTTAAAAATAATTTTCAGGTTAACTGTATTAATTCAGCTATGCAAAGAGGGAAATATTTAAATACACTGGGCCACAGTCTGTTTTGGCTTACAGACTTGCTGTAGCTACTCCGCTAATGTCAAGCGTAAAGGATGGGAGTGTCCACATTTTGGAGTTAGATGCTAACAGCTGGCCAGATCTGTGATCTTTTACCTCTTGATCTTTTCTTAATCCTCCAAGCGTACACTTAGAAGCAACAGCTTTCTATGCCAAAGTGTAACTGCTGATATTTTTCCAAGCCCTATTTTCCAGCTCTAATAGTTCTGGTACAGTTAAGCTATATGTTTGACAACAGATGACTTTATCATCTGGGATGGAGCATTGCATTTGCAATCCAGGGGAAACAAAGTAGAATTCAGTACTTTCTAAAGGAAAATTGAGCGATTATTGTTTAGGACAAGTATACCAAGTTACTTAAATTAAAAAGAGAGACTTTTGTAATAAATTCCTTCAGTGGTCTTGAAGATAATTTTAATCTAATGTTATATTCTAACAAATTTACAAGCAACAATTCTGCGGCAACACCACTTTGTCAGAGATGCGGTCTATACTTACAAATCTCTTTAATTGTTAGGGGTAACTTCTGTTTACTTGAGCATTTTATTTGTGCTGTTTACTTTTTAGGGTCTGTCATCGATTAAACAAATCTTAGGGAATTTTCTGAAAACTTACTAGAGTATAACCTCTTCATGCACCCTTGTTCTGTTTTTCTAAAACTACACCAGAGTTGGAACCAAAGTATGTGTGTGGGAAGGACATATGGCTAGGTGGAGGAAGACAACATATGTCTTTAGTATGCACTTACCATGCAGTTAGTTTAGACAGCATCTGTTGTTTGTTTAAACAGCTTTTTTTTTTTTTTTTTTTCTTTTTGTAGGGGGCAGTGTGCAATCTGTTTAAAGGGGACCTGCAAAGAGAGGGAGGGGAGGGGTTTATGTCTGTTTTCTTCTTTTTTTTCCCTTATGTTTAAGGAAGAATTCTTTGGCTTGCCTTTTGCCTTAGAAATATCATGTCTTTGAAGCGTTATCTTTCATGGTTTTCTTGCAGGCGTTTTTGGATCACTGAGGAGCTGGGAGTTTTTGTCTGCTTTAAATGGAAAGGGGAGTAGGTGTGGATTCCTAACAAAGGGCATTTCTCCAAGATCTCCCAGTGAAATGCATTTATACTTCTGTGACCATTGGAGTACTCAGCCACCTCATGTGTAGTTAGGACCCTGCACCGCTGTTTGGTATCATGCACCTTATTTAACATATGCATATGGCATATATCGTGGTAATCTGTTATTGCAGTTCAGGCTGCTCATATTTATTTGGTGGGAGCAGATGTTCCTTCTCTTGCCCCCTGGGAGCCCCTGTTCAGCAGGCAGCTGCTCCCGTACCTGAGTGCTGAAGAAGCAGGAGAGGCGCAAGGAGAGAGGTCCACCTTGGCCCCAGGTTTATTTCAAGTGCTGGACTGAGAGAGCTGCCCTGAGCTCTCCAGAACTGCACCCTTCACTGAGCGGGCACCTACCTAAATCCATGAGCCTTAGCTGTCTCAAATTTGCCACTGAGACTTCCCACCCCAAAACCCTGACATACTTGGCAAGCTTTGAGTGGCTCCATGACCTCCCTCCCCTGCATCATGTTTTAATAGTCATGAGCCTGCAACCAAAATCAGCTATTAAAGAATTTACATAAAACCTCACACGTGGAGTAGGCCAGAACTTGGCAACTGTGGTGGTGTTTTGCTAAGCAAGTACAAATATAGAGGCAGACTCAATTTTGGCAGGAAAGAATTCCCAGCTAGGGTAATAGGCCTTTCACATGCGCAATCTCTCAGATGTCTCATATCAACTGGTTTGCCACTTGTCTTCTGATTTCCAAGCTAAAGTAGAGTAGGCAGACCTGGATTTCTGTGGTGCGTATTGTTTTAAGAATTCCCACACTAGAAAGAAAAAGAGGAGACAGGAGGCGAGGGGAGGGTCATTTGTCATGTAAGCATTATAATTTCTCAAATGAATACTTTTGGTATTTTAATTTGAATTCTCTTAGGGTCTCTTGGTATTATAAAAGACAATGAGTTCTCTTAGGAGCTTCAGTTTTAAGTTGGCCCTCAAATCGCACAGGCTGGATAAAACCCCACAAGTTTGAGTGCAACAGACTCTGGGAAGTCTGGCCCATAAGTACGCTTCCAGGTTCTGCAGCCTTGAGTGAGAGGGGCACACAATTCAATTAGGCAAAGGAAGACACATTTTAAAAATGTTTCACTATTGTCCCCACTTGTTGTTTATCCATTATTATTTTATGCAAAAGACTCAGCCAACAAGCAGAGTGAATACGTTTCATAATTAAAAATGAAACAATAAATCATGTCTTACTTTTAGTAATAGTGCCCTTGATTCTAGTAACTAATAATGGAAGTAACTTATTAATGGAAGCAGATAGGTTACTGTAGGAAACAGAAAGGAGAAGACAGAAACAATTTGAATAGAAAGACATTTGTCATTTGTCACTTTTTCCAAACCCTTTCTAACAGTTGTGGGAGAACTATCACACAGCTGCATCAAAGATGTCCTCCTTCTCTACAAGTTGCCTTTGCTGCAGAAGTCACATGAGGGAGCTCTAGGGTGAGTGCAAAATCAGCTGGAAAATGGTACTTGAAGAGTAATCACCAATAGTTCCCTCTCAAAGTGGCTTCGGGATTCTGCAAATGTCTATTATGGATCCAATATGGTTCAAAAAAGTTATCAGTGAGTATAGATGAAAAAGTATGTGCTTTGGATATACAGTGGTGAGAGGCTGCAAGGAGGTGGAAAGCAAATGTTAGAATTCAAAAGAAGTTTGCAGGCTGGAAAAATGTCCACTTTTTCCTCTCTCAGAGAAAATGCACTTCTAGCAGACTCAGGCAAAATACTGTGCAAATAATGGATGGGGACAATCAACTCTATAATACTTACTGCAGACGTATCTGAGGGTTGTAGTAGTTCACAAGCTGAAAGTGAGTCAGGTATATGTTTATTTTGTATAAGAGTATATTGTATAAGAAATTACTTGTTCTTTCTGCCCTAGTCATCATGCATAGAGCCTTGGCTGGAGAGTTGTATAGGTGTGAACAAATTGGAAGGGATCCAGAGGAAAGAGAGGAAAATTATCACAGATGTTGCAAACATGACTTAGGAGGAATGACTGTTTAAAAAAGACTAATAGAAGATGTAATATGCAAGTGTGCAAAAGCTGTGAAAAGAAGAAAGGAATAATTTATCTTCCCCATCTGTGAGGCACAGGAAGGAAAATAATGAGATTAGCTTGTGTCAAATGACTTTTGGATTAATGGGGGGTTTTGGTTGTTGATTTTTTTTTTTTTAAAAGCCCTCTCTAATAGTTAAGATTAAAAAAAAAAAGGCAAATGCACAGGGAGGTGCTGAAGCTTCATTTTGGACGTCTTTAGATAAACATCTGCCAGAAATAACAAGAGTATAATTGACCCTGCTCTGGGAGTAACACTGCACTAAGTACCTTTTTGAAGTCTTTTCTGGCCTTATTTACCACGATTCTCTACTTCTAAGTGCTTCAGACTCAGTACATAGCTTGCTTATTCCTGCTTCTCTTCTGTATATCTTTCTGCAGATCTGTGAAAGGCCAGGGTACCCAGTTTGGGCCCAGGATACTGCAGCTTTCCTGCACCAATAGGCACAGTGAATTTATTTTGGTAAAACCTAGTTTCTTTAATTTGAATTCAGTTTTCAGCAACTTTTCTCCCAGTGAGGACATCTAAATTCCACTTTTGGACCCCCTGTGCAATAACTACACTGCCAAACCTGCCTGGTTGCTGATTTGCCTATCCAGTTATAAGATTGGGACACCCTTTGAAGATGTGTATGTTTGAACACTGGTTTGGCTGCATTAAAGGAAAAATGAAGACATGGAACTATATTAAACAATGGTAAATAGTTGCTAGAGGTTTGGTTGAGGCCCTTTAAAGAACAAATGCAAAATTTATTTTTGGTCAACATTTAACTATTGTATCTGAGTATTTTTCAACTACCAATGTATATAATATGCCTTATATTTTAAGATTTTTTTGGCAGGAAGAATGCAGAAGTAATTTTAATTTAAGTAATTTTATTTATGCGCACCCCAAACATATTTGTATACACAGGGAACTCCGATTACGGTGTAATTAGAGTAACATGAGAGCCTTAAGATCAGGAGTTCAAATTTATATTTGTAAATATTCCACTAACTTCTAAAACACTCTTCAAAGATGTTTATTATCTCAATTTTCTGATTGATGGGGTTGTCATACTTTTAAATACAAACCACACTAGTATTAACAGAGAGAGAGTTTCACCTATATACAAAACCTCTATTACTTGAATGTTTGAATGATCATAACTGTTAAGATAATTGAAGCAAGAAACTTAAATATGTGGATGGGAGGAGGAAAAAGGTATTGAGCCCACACACATGTTTCCATTGCATCTAGATATAATCTAGATTATTATTATTATTTTTACTAAACACTAATAGCTGCTCATATAAAAAGCAAAATGAGACCACGGAGCAGTATGGCAAACTGTGGTTTTATTTTACAGGAAAGGTTTGGGGATTTGGGAGATGACGCAGGCTTTCAGATACTTGAAAAAGAACTTAATTTGTTTTATAAAGTGTATAACAACATCGATCCACCCAGTGCTGTCCAAAGAAAATTTTGTTCTATGTGATCAAGTTACTTATTGGCATGTAATGCTGGAAGTGATGTGCATGTAGCAGATTCATCTATTGATTCACATATTACCAATAGGTTATGGCACAGCTTAGTCTCTGGATATTGTCTGTTCTATTCCTTTCCGGAAAAAGTCTTTCAGACTAGTTGTTATTTCTGGAAATAACCCTTTTAGAGAAGCCTGGGAATTACCTTTTGATCCAAGACAAATGTGGAAACGGGATTTTTGGCAAAAACAGATTAGAAGTAACATTTCTTAAATGATATGATTTTTAAAATCTGTTCTTACTGTCTTTACTCGAGTATGCTACTGTCAGCCTTAGCTGGGATTTCTGTAATGATGTCTACAAGGACATCTTCTTGTTCTTTTGTTTTTCAGCAGTTGATTCCGGGGAGTATTTTATGGTTAAGTGATAATATTGAGAGTGGTTCACCTTTATACCAAATCAACCCTTTAAGATTACTCACTCTGGGATAACAGGTTAGGATTAGGTTTTGGGAAATGAAGGCCTTCAGAACTGGAAATCCAACCAGAGAGCTCGACCACCGGTGTGATCTGTTCTGCTCTGCTGGGGCTGGGGGTTGGGGTGGACACTGGAGGCCTTCAGAGCTGGGTATCCCGTGGAGGTGTGCCCAGCCTGGAGGCCTGGGATGAGGCCTGGCTTAGAGACGGAGCTGTAGCTCAATGCACGTTTGGGCTCAGAGGGACTGGGTCAATGACTTGAAGGAGAAGTTTCCATTTTTAGTGAATAAATACCCTATTCCAGCATATTTTTAGGACATTCTATTTGCAATTACTGTAGAAAGTCAATGTTGTGTTGCGGTTGAGGTGCCTTGTAGCAGAAAATATGTAACATTGTTCTTCAGTGAATTGTGGGCCACACCTGGTCTAATCCTGGGTGACTGCTGTCAGTTCAAATGAGCCTCAATTGATCAAACTTAGTTTTAATAGTAAGCAATGAGTGCAGTAAAGCTTAGGTAGCCACTTTTGGTTAGTTTGCAGATTTGTTTCTTCTGACATTTAAGTAAAGAAGTTTATTTTTGAAAGCTCTTGGAGAAAAGATAAACTGAAATTATTTTTTTTTGGTGGAGATAGTAATTCCATTTGCTAATGTATTCTCCAGTGCAGCCATATTGTCAATTGGTTAATCCTTTCAGTAGGGAGAGAAAGAGGACAAAATAGTCTCCTCTCTTGCTCCACAGAGACTTCCTAAAGCCAGTATGTTCCACTGGTTGAAAAGAAAAAGAAGGCAGAAGGTATGTGTTTCATAACACTGTTAGTATCACATACATGAAGGATGAATTCCTCACACAGCGAAAGAACCGAAAGAAACATCCTTAGAATAAATAGGTTTGCGGTAGCTCTGTTGATATGACTGAAGTGAGGTGGGAGAGAGATTATTTTACTAACAGCTAGGATTAAGTTTGTGGTTTCTAGAAAAGATGAATTTCTTGAGGCCTTCTCCCTGCTATGGGAGAAATTAAGTTGAATCTGGGCATGAAAACACTTGCAGCGGCTGCAGAGACAGAGGGCTTTTTCAGAGACGTGTACGTGTAGGAGGCGCTGGGTGCCAGTCCAGCCCTGGGGAGGTGGGTGGACACCCCTTCCATTTCTCCCTCCTTGTATTCAGGTTGCTTTGCTGCAGTGATGTCTCAAGAGTGACAGGATGGAGCTGAATCTTAAGTGGGTCTTTACTTGCTTTTTGGAGCTGTTTTATTTTTGTGTTGTAAGCACCATGCTTAAAACCTCCAAGGAAGGAGAGGGTTTTTCTCACCTTTTGGAGATTGTTTTTGCCCTTTCTAGCTATGGACATAGGTCTAGAAATTACTCTGGTAGTCATTGGGTCCTTGGCCTGATTAGTTTTCCTGTTCTGAGCCATAAATACAAAGATAAATAGTGCTTTCTTTATTCTGAGATAGTAGTCCTTCACAGTAAATGCTTTTCTAGCAGCATTACAAAAAATTGAATAAATATTTAGCAAACCATGTTTCAGAGACACTGTCAGAGCCATAGCTTCAACAGGAACTGGGGATGCATTGCTGTAGCACTTATGGTATGGGTGTAGCACCAAGAAATGAGACTGACTGAATATGAAACAGCACAGGCCACAGTTATTGCCACATATAATCTAATGTGAAAATCCAAACAACTGGGACTCGCCCAGCACGCAAGAAAGTTTAATGGGACTAGAGGGAACAGTGGACTTTAAGTGGTGCTGGTTTTGCTGAAATCTGAGTCTACGCTGGGGGTTGGGGAGTAGCTGGTATACTATCACCACTAAATTGCTGTTTATTGCTTTATGGAATTCTCTGCAATTCCTGCTTCTCCCCATGTTTTATTAATCAAAGTGAGGAATTGTGCTGAAAGTCACAGGGTGTTCCTTCTGTACAACTTGCTTGAGTAAGGGGCAGGGATTCACCGTGTCTTCCAAGGGGCTGACAGAGTTTCTGTCCCTTCCTTGTTCCCTCCCCCAGCCTCCATTTTATTGAGGGAAAACCACTGCTGGAACACACCTGTGGGTAGATGGGCTAGAACGTGATTTAGTGTTTAAATGCTTTTCACTCAGAGATGTGAGTACTATCTACTGCTCTTCCTGTCTGTCTTGTTTAATAAATTTGTCCTTCTTTGCAAAGGAGACTTTGATAAGGGGACACTACATCCTCAGCTGAATCTCTTGCCATGAAGGACCACAAAGCAGCTTGCTTCAGTTCATTTTACCTCAAATGGTGGCTTTTAAGAAACTGGCACTTAGTAAGAAATGCTTCTTGAATCGGTCTGGGTTTTTTTCTCTCTTAAATGCATCTTTTACTGTGTTCTTAGCACTGTGTCATATAAATGACACTTTTCATCCGAGGCTTTTAAACTGCAGTCTGTTATAATTTTGTTGAGACTAAGAAAATTTTACCAAAGATATATGGTTTTAATTAGACTAAACAAATAGTAACAAAATCATGGCCCTGATTCTGCAGGCTGATCCCACTGATTGAACCCAGCTCTCTCATGAATTCTTTGTGAAGCAGGGGCCTAACTTCAGATGCCTTTCTTCTGGAAATGAAGGAGCTCAGCTGCACCACATGATTAGTTTTTTAAGCAAATAACTTTTTGGCTATCAATGGAGGGAGCCCAGGAGGAATGACCTGCAGGTGTGGAAGAAAATTTAACTTCCCAACCATGCAGTACTAATTCTTTGTTCTGCTGATGCAGGATTAGAGCTCAATGGGAAAGAAAAAGATCAATGACATTTAAGGCTTTGTCTATACTGGGGTAGGATTTTTATGTTCTCAGCACCCATAACTGGGACCAGATTTTTCAGTACTACTTAACTCCCACTAGATGCTTAAGTATATACTTAACATTAAAAATAGCTCGAAACCAAATGTAGTGAACTCCTGAAAATCCATCCACCTATTTGGATACCTAAGTTCTCCTTCCAGAAATATCAATCTTTATTTTTTTCACATTCTTAATACCCCAAAATAGCACATAAAATAAAATAGTGTGGGTGATGCTTCTGTGAACCTAAGCTAGTTGCAATTAATGGTGTCTGGTCAGTGTGTGGAAATTCCATTAGCAAAAATCCCAAAGTAGACCCAATCTAAAGGTAAGCGAACTGTTTAGGAGAGAATTAGAAATTATTCAAACTGTTTCTCAAGACTCTATGGAAACTTAAACCACAAAACTCTTTGAAGTTTAGAACATTCTTTTATTAGTAATTCGTATTTCTGATTTCTGGGATTTGGATAGATCTGAATAGATGATTTAAAACATGATGATTTTAAATATGAATATTTTATTGCCTAGTTTTTTGTTCTAGAAGCAGCAAAGTAACTTGCTAAAGAAAGACTATTGTTTCTTTGGTTTGTTTTGGGTTTTTTTTTTCTTGTTTTGGCCAGAAATAAAAACTGTCTACGAATGTCTTAGGAAAGGTCTGTTAAAGTGCTTGCATTTGTCAAGTATACATGTATATTTGAAGGAGATTAATTTAATGGGTCATAACTCCTAAGATGGCCAGCACTCTGAGGTCCTATTAAACTAATTCTTAAATTAAAAATCTAATTATCCAGGCAAATTTGAACCAGTTGACAATACTACAGTCATATCTGGAGCTCATGTTTTTGAACATCCCTAGATTTCTTCTGGACCCAAGTCAGTGCTGTAGAATTTTGCACTCCAGCAGCCCCTTCTCTAAGTGCTGAAGAGGTGGGACTGCCCCAAAAGCATTGCTGACCTGACACCCGGATCTGCTGGTGAGACTGCTTTACAAATATTGCTTGTTTCACCTGGGTGAGAGAGGTCACAGTACTGTCATTATACAGTTCAGCTTTGCTAATGTGGCTGAGAGCCCATGAAGAATACTTTGCCATGTGGATAAACAAGTACAATGATCACAAACACTGTGGAAACACAGCCTGGTTGGATGGTGTAACTAGATTGACAGGTTTCCACTGCTTACGAGATTCTTTATGTGATGAAGGTCAGTTATTTTTAATTTTGTATTCTGCTGGAAAAGTCTGTTAGTTAAGATTCCACTTTGAGGGGCTTGGAAGTTGTGGGGATTTTTTTTGGGGTTTTTTTTTTGTTTTGTTTTGTTTTTGTTTTGTCTTGTTTTGAAGATATAATGAGGACTTTGCACAGGAAGCCTGCAGCAATCCTGTTATGCTGTGATTAATGTCACTGTATAATTCTGACAAGCTGAAGCCCTCCCAGGGTGCTCATTCATCATGGATCTCTCTATAGCTCTTATTTATTTATTGAACAACATGTAAGCACAGTTCCCTTTTTTGTTTAATGTATCATCATTTCAGTGTATGTGGACTTCAAGGTTTCAGTTTTGTTGACGATAATGAGATCATCCAGACAATTATCGTTTGATTTTCACTTCACTAGTGAGGAAGATTAAAGAAAAGTTAAGGAGCTTTGTCTGTTTCCTGTTACCCATTTATTGAGGGGGAAGAAAAACTAACTGTTTAAAATGTATAAATTATGAGACTTCAGATCATGCTCAAACAGTACGTGAGGAGACTGCATACCATTAGTTCACTGGAGTTTTGAATGGGTCAAGCTGGCTTTCTGCTTAGCTAAGCCATGATTTGGATCCCCACTTAAACAGCATGTATGAGTTAAGGGCCAATGCATATCCTACGTGTGCACCATGTATGAGTGTTTGTCCAGCTCATAAACTGACAAGTTCTTTACAGTGCAAATATTCATTGCGTGTGCTAGAAGGATCTGTACCTAGCATCAGCATTTTGTTAAGGCATCCAGGTCCCTGCAGGCTCCCTGCACTGCCGTCTTTCATTTGGGGAATAAAAATGGATAAGAAATTGAACATGAACTTGTAATAGGATGCCACACAAGGTTCCAAAATCAAGGACATGCAGTGTCATAGGTCAGGCTAGGAACAAGGGCACCGGTCACATTCTTTAACACATTGGAAACTGCTCAGATACTGCTGTGATAAGAGTCTGAAGAGAAAGTGGTTCTCAATACAGAAGTAACACTACAGCTACAAGAGACAGTACTGGTATGGACACTTTAAGATCAGACAAAAATATCAAGACGTTGGAGGGAATTCAGAAAAGAGCCACAAACATGATTAAAGAGCACAGAAAGATGATGGCAAGCAAAGATGAAAAGAACTATACGACGATTAAGAAGGTGCATAAGCGTCTACAGGTAATTGAAAGGTATAAATGTAAAGGAAGGAGTGTAACTGTCTGGGGTGTTATGAGGGCTTGTAACTGGGAGTAGTTGGATGAAATTAATCAAACAAAAATTTAGGTTGGGAAATTTCCAAACAGTGGACCATATGTTCCCTTCTGGCATAAAAATGTGTGAAGGAGAACAAAACACTCTAAAAGCCATGTGGCTTTTGAAGTGCAGCTGTTGTTCCACATTCTCTCCCCTGCTCTGTGAAACTAAGGGCCAGGGCCAGGTTTCTGAAGAGCACATACTATCAACACAAGTGTTAGAAAACCCAGGAAATCACTAGTTAAGCTTATCCACCCCTTGAAGTCCCAGTTACAAGTTGTACCTTTGCCTTTCAACCTTGCCCATTTTTACTTCCCACATGTCTCCTCCCTCCACCCAAACCATGACTCCCACTGAGAGAGAGTGTTTAAAAATTTATGGTTTTGCTTTGTTGGGAAAGTTGAGTGAGGCTTTGAAGTATATGATTAATGGGTGGACAGCCTTTCAGTTCAGGTTATGTTCAAGTGTGAGGTATTGAAGGATGGATAAAGAAGGGAGTGGTACAGTGTTTAACAGTGTAATAGTGTTTAATACCAGTCCTGATAAATAAGTTTAGTACCTCCTTCCCCTTCAACAGCTAATGTATGTGGCTGAACTTACCACATTGTATGAAGGACAGAGTCCTTCATGGCTTCTGGTTAGCAGGTAGGAATGCTGTACAGAAAGAAATTTATTTTCATACCTTGCTAGGATAAGAACTCAGTACATAATTTCTAGGTTATTTTGTCTTTGTGTACAATACAAATATGTGGGTTTTGGGGTGTTTTAGGGGTTTTTTTTGTTTTTTGATGTGGTATTAATTTGTTGGGTTTTTGGGTTTGTTTTTCGGGGATTTTGTTTTGTTTTACAGTTTTAAGAAGATCACAAGTAACTATTTTGGCAAACTTAAGAATAAGTCTTGCTTTTTGATGGGATTCTCAACCTTACATAGTCCTTGATGCCCTCCAAATTGCCCCATGAAATGCTTCCTAACTTCCCCCTGCTCCACACTCCCCACAGCTGCACTCCAGATTGTCCAGTGAAGAATTACAATGTCATGTTTGCGGGCTAAATCCAATCATTCATGTATTTCAGCAAGACTGAAATCTATTTGTTTAAATGCATGTCTCAACAATAATTATACAGTCATTGCTGATTTCTTCTCAATAAAAGTCCACAAAGCAGAACATGTCATACAGTGATGGCCTTTTGATTTTTCTGTTTGCATTTTTTGAAGGGGAACACTTTGTCCAAAACAGTTCTCCTATTTCTAGATTTTAAAGAGACGTTGGTCACTGGAAAGTAAACCAGCCAAGGGAGTTTGAAGGAGTTTAGAGTATTCAAAGCAAAGTCCTTTAAAAAATAAATGGAATTTACATTTTGCACTAAAACAATTACATTTAGGTGAAATTTGCTGCTATATAGAGGGGTAATTTTTGCCGGCTTACACTACCTCTCAGTTTGGTCTACAGCCATTCAGGGTAGTCTTCATATTTTTCTATTAGGTTGTAAAAGCTATAGACCGACTAAGTGTTATTGGTGATAAATTCTGACAATAGTGATTGCTCTATTTTGTAAACATGTAAGAGACTGTCAGTAGCTTTGAGTTTACTTTTATCAATATATGCAAGTAAATAATAGCATATTAACCAAAACCTAGCAACAAGTCTTTTTTTAATGTTCATTTTAATATTCTCAAACACCAAACAACAAAAGAAATAGACCTGCACCCACACTGAATTAAAATTTCATCAAAAACACAAAGGCAAGAGAATTCAGAATTAACTGAACCTTTGCTTCCTGCTGTGTTTCTAGATGTTGCTCGAGTCCCCTAACCTTGATTAGTGCCGACACCAAAGGCTGTATGTTATTGTAGATCAACTTGCACAATTACTGCTGACATCTTTAATCTAGATTTTTAAGCAGAAAAAGATATAACAGTCTAGTCTTTAGAAGCAGGAGCTAGACAAATTCAGAACTGAAGTAATGTGCCCATTTTTAACAAAAAGAGTAAATTAACCACTGGAACAATTTACCTAGGGACACATTGGTTTCTCTTTCACTTTAAGTCTTTATATTAAGACTGGGTATCTTTTAAAAAGAGGTGCTGTAGATCAAACAAAAATAATGGTTTTGATGCAGAAATTAATGGTTGAGGTTCTTTTGCCTATGTTACCCAGGAGATCAAATACAATGGTCATAATAGACTATTTTGGTTGTAATAGCTAGTGATTCAGTGAGTGAATTATTTATTCAGCAAAATAGCTATAGACAAATAAACACTGAGATATGTGGCTTTCATTTATTTGCTGTTTATATGAGATATGCTTATCTTCAATGTTTTCTGTGAAGAAAAGCAGTGTCTAGATTTAAAAAAAATGAGATTGACAGACAATTCAACAGACATACTGCTTTGCCTACTTTATTTTGGTAAATAGAAAGATTTCATTATTAAGTCATAAATTTTTATTTAGTTTGTTTAACAAAAAATGAGCTTACAATTGTAATAATTTCTATTACTTTGTCAAGATTTTCTAACTTCTAAAAACTGCCTTAAAAAGCGTTCACACACATAGTGAGGTATTTAATTTCCCATTTCACCAGGACAGCTTAACAGAGAGGTTTGATTAATCTCCAGACACAGAATTTGAAAAGAGCATGTATACTGAGTGTATGGGATTTTTGTTTTGTTTTATTTTGTTTTGTTTTTAGTAATAAATGCAATGATTTAAGTCAATTTGTTTAAGAAAGCAGACTGTGACTTGGTGAATCACCTTAATAGGTTTCAGAGATGACTTTTTAATTCATTGCAGTTCTTAAGCTATTGAAAGCAGAAAATGGATAAGTTATGTCTTTTAAAAATAGTAACAACAAACTCATGTCTAATGACTTCATGGAATGATTTCAAAGTAACATTGCCCTGGTGGAAAAATGGGAGCCGCCTGCTTTCCAAATGGGCTGCACCTGTGCCACTCTCATGGAGGTTAAAAACATATCAGAGAGTTTCATCTGTGCAGGGCCTTCTGGGACATGCTAAATGGATTCAGAAGTTGGAGAAGGATCAGCACTCCTGGCATTGTGTGCTGTGTTACTGTTGGTCCTTGTTTCCTGTTAATTGTGATACTGCCAGAGAAAGACTTTTTTCCCCTGTCTCATATAAATTAAAAAAAAAAAAAAAGACAGCCTGCAGGCATAGGATCTGATGCCTTTTCTTGCTGCAAAGATGCAGTCATCTGGTTTTAGTGCTCAACATCTAATAGCTGGCATATGGACAGAGCGCAGTGTTCTGTGTGGCTCCCCTGGCTTCTCATAATCAGCAATTGAGATCCATTATTTCAGCAGGTGTGCCAGTATCTGTGAGCAAGGCTGCCTCGCTCTGAGAAACTGAAGATGTGTGGCTGTGGCCTCTCACATAAAAATGTTAACAAAATTGTTACTGCACAGAACAGGTTACATCCCCATTTTACAAAATGGCAGGTGTCTTTGGGGAAACACATGGCATAAGACTCTCTGTTTTGTAGTGCTGTAAAACTAACTGAAGAATGATAAAATTAATGATAAACCCCAAATTATTTAGATACTATGCACATATATGCTCCAAAGGGCATATTTGTCTTCAAGAATGCAATTGTATGCTGAAAGCACGTGGCTTTTTCCTAGGTTTGTACTTCCTATCATTATCCTTCTGTGTGCTTGAATTAACATAATTGGTAGAAAACAGCTGTTAGAAATTTTACTATTGGCCAGGTTTGGTTGGATTTCTCTTGCAAAATACTTTCAACAAAGGGAAGCTGATGTACAGCTCCTATCATGTTCCACCTCCACCATTAATAGCAAAGTTTGAGTAAGATGTGTCAGTAACAAGCTGTTGGAACTAAAAGATGGTGGTAGCAGCAGGAGGTTGGTAATGTCCTGTAACATAGCTACTATGAAAGTGCACTTATCTTTAAAGATGTATTTAAATTGCAGAGTAGTTCCTTCCCCTACACACAAGGAATTCCAGCAGCATGTTCAGCCCTCACCAGCTGCCGCATTTTTAATAAGAAAATCAGAAGAATTAGTACTTATCTTTGTACATCTGTTTCCATGTTCCAAAATTACGTATCACATGATATGCAGGGAGGCTGAGTTAGAATTGCCTCTGGAAACTTTATAGTTTGTACATTTATTTATTTATTTTTAGACAGGCCTATTCTTGTTTCATTCTTTACAATTCACTTCGAGAGGCAGAGCCATTCAGTTGTCTAGTTACAGGAGAATTACAAGTCTGTTTTATCACAATGTTGGCATATAGCACTCCCATCTAGGAGCATGATCTTGAGATCATTTATTCCCTAGAACACGAGGACTATGTATGTGAATAAGCCTCTGCAGCATGGGGCTACATTCTTGCAAGCTTAATGAGACTGGGGGGGTTGAAAGAATGGAGAGCTACCATTTAGCCGAGGCTTTCTTTGAATGGAGGCATTTTTCTGCAGTGCTGCTTAAATCTATATTATCTGAATTGCGATGGCTATAGTGCATGGCTCAGAAAGACAAATAGCTAGGCCCCCAGCCTGGAAAGTCCATCTGAAATCAAGGAATATTAAGCATTTCATTCATTACAAATGAATAATCTTGAGCTCAAGGTCAACATTGTCTGTATATAAATGAATACGAGTTAGATGTAGCAACAAGGTATCAATCCTAACAGTGCAGAAATCACAGTTACTGTCTTCATTTTTTTTTCCGAGATCAGCGCTGACAGTCTATGGTGTATCTTAGAGCACATCTATGACTTCTTCATGCTAGTGCCAGCCCCATCGCTGAGCGCCTGTGTGTGCCTGGAGGCTGCTGTGTATGCTTCCCAGCTGCCTGATAGTAGGAGCTCTGAAATCACAAGCTCCAGGAAAAGCACGGGGTGATTGTACAAATCATCAGATTGACTATTACTTTTCCTCTGCCTTCTGAATTTTTTAACTATAAAGGAAATCACCTTTATTCCTCTAACTATAAAGGAAATCACCATTGACTAAATATCCCCACCAGGATACCTCTAGGTAGGGTGATTTCAGCTAGAAGGTGCACCATGGTTGCTGTGTACTCACAGAATTTGAGTCTCCAATGCAATGTAGATGTTATTGTCTCTAATTCTGCTGGCTTATGAGGCAATTTGCTACTTTAGACATCTTTCCTCATAGTTTGCCTACTCCTCTTCCATGCCTGTGTTCTTCTAGTTAATTCTATTCCCCTCATTGCTTTTCCTAAAAAGTTTCCGTGTGTGACAGGAAGCAGGGCAAACAGAATGTAGCTTATAAGGTGGAAGTATGGAGCCATACGGAGTGAAAGCAGCTGAGCTTCAAGCTGTGAAAGATATGGTGAAAACTGTGTCTTAATAAAGACAGAGGCAGAGGCAGAATAAAGACAGAGGCAGAATATTTTTCATGTGCAAATGACGGATACTTATAACTGAGGGGGTTTTGTCCCAAATCTATAGAGGAAAAAATTAGATGTGACCATATCCTTTGTAAGTGGAAAAGAAGTCAAATGCATTCAAATATCTGTATGTATGAAGAAATTTTTAAGCATCACTTTGGGTCATGAAACTGGAATCGAAATGGTGAAGCTGTTTAAGCTTTTGCAGTTTCTTTAGACCTCAGTGGCTATACACTGGTCATGCTCAGAAAGTAGTTTCCTCTCTTTTATTATCTAATGAACTCTCTTCTCTGATAGACTGTTACCTAGTTACTGAAATGGAGGGAAAATCAACTGTTTAAAATGTATGAATTATAAGAGACTATATTACATCCAGACAATACATGAGAAGTCTGTGTGCCATTAGGAGTTCTGAATAAGCTAAACTGGCATATGCACTTGGTTTGTCACTGAGTCAGCCCCCCACTTAGAGTATGATTTGATGGTCAAGGTGCATCTTAGTATGTGTTGGAGGTGTTTGTCCAGTCCACACACTGCAAATTCATTACAGTGTCAACTTTATACAAAAGAATTTGTATAAAGGATTTGTAGATAATTTTAGTCTCTTGCTAAGGTCACCATGTAAGTCTTTGGAGGGGGGAGAGGTGTTTCAAATAAAAAGCAAATGCTTGTGTAGGCAGAAAAGTGTTCTAAAAGAGCAGTATGCTTACTAAAAAAGTCCATCAAATCAACCAGAAATAAAGTAGAAGAATCTTTTCTGTTTTGAAGGCAACTCAGATTTTGATGTTTGCCTAGAAACAACTCTAGACAACACCTGGTTTTCACTTGCCAGCACCTGGTCAACAAGACTTTGAAAGCTGTTTCTACCTCTGTGTCTCTGCCTGTATTGCCCTGCATATATTTCATAGTATTCTGAATACAGACCTCTGTGTTAGCCCAACACTGCTTCGTATTAATGCACACAATTGTCATGTTTTAGTGATCTACCTATACTACATGAAGGTCTATGATATAACGCCTATCTGTGATTCACCCTCAAAAGGTAAGACATTCCTCATAGAATAGGTGGAATTTTTAAGTCTCCAGGACAGTATACGTCAAAACAACTGAGCTTGCGTGGCCTATAGTTTTCTCCGCCATTGGAGCAGTATCCTGTATAAAGGAGTTTGAGAAGGGGGGTGTAACATGTCTTCTGCAAAGGGATTTTTTGCACTTTATTAATCTGCTGCAGCTCAGACAAACACCCGGTTAACTACCAGCCATTGATCTAATCTGCAACATCAGGCACATTAAAAAAGTGCCACCAACAATGGAGCAGAGAAAGTGACTGAGCTAGAAATCCTATTCCTGAACAATTACTCCATTTGTTAGACTTACCTTGTTTAATAGAAATATGTTGAAAAAATTTTTATAAGGCAAGTGGTGCAGTGTAGACACAATATGCTGGACAAATTCACAGTTATGTTTGTTACCATTTAGAAAAAGCTGTGTAAGTAAATCCCTTCATCTCTCTTCTTTGGCTTTTATCTTTGGTTGTGAGGATGTGAAAAAGCCAGACAGGATAGAGAAGAGACTGTCTTCTGGGGAAATTCAGGAAAAAAAGGCAGCTAAAATAGCCATATAACATGCTGTTTTCCTTATTTTAATAGTGTTTCTTAACTAATGTTGTCATACTACAGTCATGTACTATCTAGTTGTACTATCTATTAGCCTGTGAAAAAAATCTGCATTGCAATGCTTCCTCTAGGTATTTATGTGTAAATTAAGTTCATTTCACATTAAGACCTGACTACTTTTTATCCATTGTTCTTGCCTTTTACAGTAAGCATGCCACTAGACATGCTGAGATATGTAAAGAATATTTGCACTATATTTGAACTCTGACTTGGGTGTTTAGGGACTAACTTAAGCTTTGTTCTTCTCACTTCTTACAGAGCTTAAACTACAGTACGTGATGTTTTAAATATGGTCCCTGAGCCAAGTTGTTTCCTCCCTAGAACATGCGTTAGGCATCAGCTCTCGCCCGTCATTTGCTGGGGTTGATAATGTGCCAAGTCTTGAAGTCTTGACTCAGTTCTTACTCTGACAAGGCTCCCATGGAAATCAATGGAAGTTTTGCCTGATTAAATACTTCTGGATTCCTCTCCAAAACACTTGGCTTATTTATATCAGGCACGTTTGGAAAAATCTAACATTTTAGCCCCTGTAAAGTAGGATTGTCAAAATCTTAACTGATGGAGGACATTCTGAAGGCAAAATACCCAGGGGCCTGCTTGCTGGCAGTGGAACACTGCCTATGTTTGAAAACCAAACCAAAACAAACCCCAGGGCTGTGGGACAACACATCATCTAAAAAGCTGTTAAACTTATCCGCCAGTATCCACGTATGGACAACATGAGACGGCAGTGTCTTCTTCAACTGCAAGGTGATCAGTTGGTGACTTGTGTTATTCAGAGTCACTTTGAAACTAAACAATAGGCCATGAGACATTATACATAGAATTTTTCTCCTGTTTGTGAAAATTAGAAAAATCAGCTGTGCAATGGATTCATACAGAAAGACATACTGTAGTTTAGTAAGCAATTCATTTCAATCAGTTTCAATGAATACCACAAAAACACTTCAGGTTGAACATAATCACCAGAAATAAACAGAAATTAACTTTAATGATCAGCTTTTAATGTATGAATATCATCCAACTCTTATTTTATAAACATGCTTAGGTTTTCATGAAACTTGGCTTGCTTTATGTCATACAATACATGTTGCTTTGAAAACAATTTGTGCTTTGCATCTGGAAAAAGAAGACGTTTGGGGGGTATAAGAAAAAGTAATGTCTATACATTCTCTATCATTCTGCCATGGAGTAAATCTAGTTACTTTGGGACACATGCAACTTTCATTTCTTGGTGAAAGCAAAGGAAGTGAAACACATTTTTCAGGCAGAGTAAGAAGCAACATCTCATGAACCGAAATTAGATGTAATTTTTTAATTATTCTACTAAATCTGTGCCACTCTGTGGAACATGAGAATTCCATTCTGTACATCTCAGTCCTGGTGGTATGACTGTCCCAGTCAGGCCTTGCAGTTCCATAGGGTGGTGTGTACCTTTGCCGCGTCTTTATTTGGACCAGAGTACATCCTTGTGAGGTACGTGTACTGGTCCCACTGCAGAATGCACTTGTCCTGCAGTGCAGGCACGGCTTATTTACAATAGCTGTGCCTATGTGAACCAAGATCAGATGGTGATTCTTTCCATTGCCTAGAGAGATGTGTCAGAGGAATAGGGGCTTGGCTTTTGGAAAGAAAGCATATCATATTTCTCTCCAAAGTCTTTCTCCAGCTGTCCAGGAACTGCACAGTGAGATTGTGGGATTATGTCTACCCTGTGAGATGAAGAGTTGTTAAAACCTACTGAACCCTATGACTCATGCTCTCTTTCCCGATGACTATTAGCCCAGCTGCAGTTTTGACTTAAGAGCATTCACATATTCAGGAGGAGTTGGCTTGTGTTATGTCTTGACAGCCTGTTTTGTAGCATGTATGGTTTTCTTGTGTCTGGTCTATCCAGACTTAGGAACAATAGCTTGGGTCCATGCTAAAATACCAGGCATTCTTCAGCAACTATAGGCACTGTTTCCTGCTCTGATACCTGCCTTTTATTTTCCTTTCTTTTACTATTAAACAAAGCTTACGATCTTGGAACTGATTTACTATTGCCGTGTAACCTGCACAAGCATTACGTTTTCTTGTGCCTCCCAAAAGTAGAAAGTTTGGGCTGAGACAGACTCTTTACATGGGCATGAGGTTTTTGCTATGAACTGGGGGTGGGCCAAGCCCTGAAAGTGCATATAAAAAGGTCAGCAAAGTGGACCATATACTGTGACAGAGTAGAGGAAGGGTAAGGGCAAAAAAGCTGTTTTGGGGGGAATTCTCAGGATGCAAGCTGCTGAGTTCAAGATGCAACAGGGCTAGGCAAGAGCCCAGCTTGCTGTCTGCAAAACACTGCTCCCCATCCCTACAAGAGCAAGTTGGGAGGGAAACTGCCTCCAGTCACCTCACAGCTGTGTTTGGAACCAGACTGCGCTGCAAGTTTTGAATGCTTCTTGCTTTAGTTCCTGTATGGTCAATTAGCAAGGGGAAGACATATGTCAGAATGACAGATGCAACAATAATGACAACTAAATCTGGGGAGTCATTATCTGGTCAAATGTTCTCCAGAATCTTAACTTCTATATATAAAGAAAGTAGTCCTGAGGTCTCCGAAAACATGAGCACAACTGCACCATGAAATATGAACAAAGATACTTCCTTTGAAGCAGGGTGGCATATTTTAAAGTTTTAATTCTGATTTTTTCACCAGTTCATTTGTCTTTCCACTTTCCTATCTAATACCCCTGGAAATGCCCCTGCTTCCACAGGGCCTATGGATGCTCCTCACAGGCTAGCATCACTCCCTGCTAAACCGGAAAAAGTTAAAAAGCTTTATGCTACTTCCATTCTCTGAATCTCTTGGAGTGAGTCTGTTTTATCTTCTCTGCCTTTCAGTTTGAATGCTCTTTTGGCAGGAACTGTTGGTCTGATTCTGATCTTATTTGAAGTGTGTAAATCAGAACAAAGCCCCATGCCTTTGAGTGAGATATGAGAGCAAACACCCTGGCACAGTTTATGGCATTATGTACTGCCAAGAATTCCATTCGGATTTGCAGCAAAAGGGAATTCTTAACCAGGTTCAGTTTATACAAAGGGCAGTTTGCTACTACAAAGGGAGTCCAATAAATAGAATGACTCAACATTGAAACAGAAGTGGAGGTAGGGATCACAGTAGTGAGTTTTAAAGGCATTTATTGGAAAGTCTATAGAAGGAGGAGGAAGTAAAAAAGAGGATAAGAGTCAGTTCAGCACAGGTGTGAACAGTCAGTATAAACTCATTTTTCTGGAGCATACTAAGCTGGTAAGACACCTGGTATTTTGACCAAAATCCTGTGATTATTCTTTCACTGGCTTATGTGACTACACTTAAATGCTTGGAAAGCGATGGAGGGATGGCGGCATCAGACCGAATGGAGAGCAGCCATGGTAGTTGAAGTCAGCATAAGTAAAAGCATCGTTTTAGAGAGAGTGATTTTCTGTTTAAGGTTCAGTGTTCTGGCCAGAAGTGATTTGGGCAGGAATACAGAAGAAAGCATACAGCATTTTAAAGTGAATAGTGGTAACACCGCAGTATTTGATTTTCAGTTTTGGACAGGCACAGCTCTGTTTCTCTTGATAACATCTTTGTAATTTGCCTTTGATCTTAGAAGTGGGCAAGGAGCTGTTTTTTAGGGGAAAAAAAAATTCTCTATTTCCCAATTTCTTCCATTGCATTTGTGCTGTCAATGCTTATGTATATGTATAGATTTACCTGCTAATCTATAATATCTTATTATAGCCATATTGCTTTAAATCCTGGGTGAACTGGCCTATTTTGGAGTGCCTTCACATGAGATATTACACCCCTAGAAGTCTAGTGGAAAAACTTCACTGGGATAGTTCTGATGGTAAGCTTTATTATGCAAAGAAATTCTCAAAGGATGCTAACGTTTGCTATCTCGACGGTTTCCCTGCACTGGAAAGTTTGAAAACATCCTCGAGATCCATTTCCACTGAAGTTGCATAAATCAGCTAACAGTCATGCATCTTAGCCTTGCTTTCTTCCAATACAATATTGCTAAAACTGAGAGAGCTCGGTTTGTTTCACTTCAAGTGAAGAAAGCACTTTTTCATCATTTATAATTCAACTACAGCACTTACCACCACAGAATTTTGTGGAAACGAAAAAGGTTCAAGAAAGGATTAAACCTATGTCTAATTAAGCACCACTGCTGGGTTGCAGACTCCAACTCAAGGAGTTCCTACATTTCCACTTGTTGAAACCAGGAAGGGTGATGGAGATAGACCTGTGCATACCTTGTTCTTCCCTTAACAGCATGTCATGCTTAGAAACATGATACTGAATCATTAGCTTGACAAAGTGTTGCAGACCCTGGACTTTTAATACTCATGAGACTCTTCCCAGAGATGAGCAGTGAATGGTTGAGAAGCAGTGCTCAGAGGTTGCACCAAGGGAAATTCTGTGCAGGTACAAGGGTAAAAAAATTTACAGGGGTTTGGACTAGATGACATCTCAATCCTTCCAATCTAGGTTATTAAATAATTCTGTGATTATCAAATTGGAAGGAACTTGGCAGTATGTCCAAATCACTGCTATTGCAGGAAATATCCCCTTTCTGTCTCTTCAGTCTCTTTCACAAGTTGATCAAATTCCCTCTTCAAAATAGTTGGTAGGGTCAGTGGAAAAAAAAAAATACCTAAGGAGCTTTCCAGCTTCAGCTTCTGTGCGCTGGTCTTTTCCTTTTCCAGGCTAGGTCCAGTCTTTGTAATTTAAATGGCCATTACATCGCATTGTTTTCCTCTTCACATAGGACTAAGGACCAGATACCATCAATCTAGAGCTAATGTCCTTTGACCCACACAGCTGGCGATTCCCTGACTGAGGAGACCTCTCTCTTCCCTCCAGTAACTTAAGAGTAGTAACAGTTTATGACAGTGTGTCAACTGCGAGATGTCTAACAGCATGTATTTGCCAAAATGAGACTTTGGTAAACCTACCAGAAAGCGATTAGGACCTTTTAATTAGTTTCCTTGCTTTGTCTCTTCATAAATATTGTAACTAAATTCCTTTTCCATTCATTATGCCTTCTGTTCCCAGACTACCAAAACGAGGATCCCGTCCTGCCTGCAAATCCCCCGTCACAGCACTCGCTCTTACCTCATTAGACAGCCAGATGAACTCTTGCTCTGCTTTACTGGTAGAGAAGCCCTAAGCTACTCAAGGCTCTGCAGAAGTGCAAACATCAAAACATGTTTCTCCATGGGGGAAAAACATCAAGAAAACTGTTATTTTTTTTCATTCTTAGTCTTAAACCTGCACTATGTTTTGCAGAACCCCAAATGTTATATGAATGTCATATATATTTCATGTATTTTCAGTATTCCCTCATACTTTTCAAGAATAATTTAGCTCATTAGTTTCCTTAGTATTGTTCACCCCTGAAATATTTTACTTTAGAGAAATTTTTTTTGCAATTGTCATTATTACAGCATGTGCCATGTCGGTACTATTATAGAGGTGTTCACTTGAAAGAAATACTTAATTTAAATACAATCTAAATGTTAGAAATATTTTTCTTTTACCTGGCTCATCACCTTATTGTAGTTCACAAAATATAGAAATCTGTTCATAGTA
This sequence comes from Gorsachius magnificus, assembly GCA_034008185.1. Taxonomy (NCBI): domain Eukaryota; kingdom Metazoa; phylum Chordata; class Aves; order Pelecaniformes; family Ardeidae; genus Gorsachius; species Gorsachius magnificus. The sequence continues at coordinate 31,381,000 of CM067088.1, read as the reverse complement.
CTTTAGTTCATAACGTTTTTGACTCTTAGATCTTGCGATCTGTACTTAAGTCACAAGAACAACACCATCAGTCTTAACTTTTTACACCTGCTTGATCCTCTTCTGGCTGATTTCTTGTTGATTTAATACTCTTCCAGATGACTAGACTTTGTCTAGTCTCCCATTTCCCAAGTGAAAAGAAGTGACTCCAAGGACGTCCACCCTCCCTGCAGCCTGGCCATGCCAGAGTTCCCTGCCTGTTGCATGCAGCACTTCTCTCTCACAGCAATTTGCCTTCACAGGAATTTGTTTCATATCCAAGTTTGGCTGCAAGGGAACCAGACTGTGGCTCTCCCCTTGGTTTTTTTTTTTTGTGTCAGTGTTCTACATATTTGGCCTTGTCATCTATGTTTACTCTAGAGCAGGAAAAGAGAAGCTGGTCAGAAAATGACACAGAGTTGAGCAGTTGCGGAACTGCTGCTTGTATCATTCTTTAACTGGGTTATCAGTTCACATTCAGAGAGCTGAAACCTGATATTCCTACATTAGAGGCACAAGGAGAGCTTTTGATTTGAAGTGTATGTTCTCCATATCTAACTATTTCTTTGTGATATTCATCTTGAGATTTCAAGAGGAAGGTTAAATTGGAGATTTATTTTATAGATGGCTTTAGGCTTTATGCTTGCTCTACTCACTCACCATGCGTTGGGCCTTTCCTGTACCAGTGAAGTTCTGAGCTCTTCTGCAGCCCAAGGTGTGAACTCCAGTTTTCGCTCTTCTGACCTCATTGTCAGTGTACTAGCATTTCTGCCTTCTTTGCCTCTTTGAAGTGTGAAGCTGGTAACCCAGAGGAGGCTGCCAGAGCATGGGGGACATCAGAATGAAAAAATACTGCTCCGAAAAGATCATCTTAATGTTGTGTCCTAGTGTTAAAATTCATGTAAGTAGCTGTCAGTGTATGCAGACCAGGAGCTAAAGCTGTTTGTGTGCCACGTAACATAGCAGGGGGAGCCTTTTGATTTACTGAGCGGCTTTGTCTAGATCCATAGCTGCTTCTTTGCATGCCTAATATTATCTTTACAGTTCTAAGAACAGATAAGCTGTTCTGACCCTCAACAGGATCATCAGATAGATCTTCTTAACAGCTATTACATTGATTATTTTTTTAATAGAAAATGCACTCACAATTCTGCATTAGCATTGGGATTATTTTCTACATACAAACACCCTCAGAAGAGGCTTCAGAGCGAATAGAGCTATTTTCCCATTTTGTTATCTTTAAATCAAAAGTTTGTCTGCTCTTATCATCCTCTCAACATCAGTTATTATCCCCCCATAGTCATGGGCTGTCATTGGCTAGGGCACTAGAGACTCATCTAGAGTATTAATGCTTTGTGGATATCAAGGTTTTGCATACTTGATGGATTGCTTTCAGGCTCGGTAAGTGTCCGGCAATGATAACTGGATAATTTGTGGGTTTATGAAAACATCTATGTGTTAGTACTTCAGTTAAGTGTGACTAACTTATTTCCAAGCACCCATTTAGTGACCTTCTTGAGGAATCAATTCTCTTATAAACTATAGATCTATTTCTGTTACGAGAAGCATCTGCTATCTGATCACAAGCTAATATTTTCCATTTGTTCAACAGCCCTACTTTTACATGTGACTCTGACTCTACTGATAAATACCTGGATTCCAATCAGCATCACTGCCGTGACACTGCTAATGTGTTTCACCCCATGCATGTTATACCTGAACCCAGTATAGTATCTCCACCCTAATGCATTCTAGGCTCTTAACTGGCCCAGGCAACTTTAACAATCTCTTCCACATAACTTCAAGATTTGTTTAGCAAATCAGGGGTGCTTCTGCTCCACTTTGTTTTGGAAGTTGGAAGTTCAGAATTGAGATCTGTTTTTCCTTCTCCTTTGTGAAAGGAGGCCATACCTTAATTTTGCTGCAGGCCTATCTTTGTTTAACAATCATGTAATAGGATGAGAAAACAGCTTCAAAAGAGATATAATGAAATATTCATTGTCGGTCATTTAGAAAAACTTATGATTGGGGTCTTCAGTAAGACTAAAGAATTCATCATCTAAACTAACACACAATATAGATGTTTGTCAGATTGCCAGCTTCAGCAGACTCTTAACAGCAACAACTTTAACCAGAGTATTTCGGTCTCTTAAAAGGCCCAGCAATAACTGTGACAATAATTCCATATCCTGCACCTTTATTTCAGTTTGAAATACCAGGACTTCCTTCTGTGATGGAAAAAGCATTAATCATGATTATCTGAAGACAAACTGCATATTGGAGTGCTTCATCTACCAGATGATTTCACTGTGGCATACTGTTCTGATACAGCATCCCTCTTGGGTAAGCATTTTAGCACTCTATAGGCTATTATTTGAAAGAACAAATCCTTGTTCCAGTCAATGAAGTGGGAACATTTTCAGTTGTGTAAATTCTGGGTGTACTTGTGCTTTTTGATGAGCCAATTCTTTCAGGTATATTTACCCTAGATATTAACAGGAGTTAACAGAGGCACAAGGAGCCATCTGGTTTTTGTCTTTATGTAGTTTTGTTTGGATGACTTTACCTGGTAATTGCTCTGGTTGGGATAGCATATGCGGTTAATTTTTCAACCTAGTGATAATGGACAAAGCATTATTACCATCCTTATATGTAAGCCTGTTTGTGGTTTAAATCTACAAAGCTATGGTAGCAATGCATGGTTTGTCTAGATCATAAATTTACTCTCCTGAAAATTTAAGAATGCCCTACTGATCTAAAATCTGTTGCCAGGAGGTACAGTACTACAGAACATAAACATTACCTCTACTAAAGCACCACTCTTAGTTCTGTCGCACGCTCACCCTCTATCACTAGACTCTGGGTTCAATCTGTAAAAACTTTGAATCATGGGGAGGCTAGAAAAGGAGCAGTCTGTGTGTGTGCATGTACGCATTGGTATGTATATGTGTATGGAAGGGATGAATGAACTTTTAAAACTGCCAAATCACAACTTGCTGACCACTAAAAGGGTTTCTCTTTCTCATCCAACCTATGCTGAAGTTTTCACATACTGGCAAACTCACAAATAAGCCTCCTATGCCCACTGAAGCTCTGTTTATCTACAATCATCTGGGGACGTGGCTAGTTCTTTTTAGAGGCAATTTTTTCACACTACCAGGTTTAATGACTTAATTTAATGTTTCAATTGTTCCCATTTACTCTTTTTTTCTACCAACGGAATTGATTGCTTTTTCTAATTGCACAAAAATATCTCAAAATACCTCAGACTTCCTCTTTCCAGACACAGATCAGGCTCTGAGTTGTGCTGCCTCAGCTCATAGCAATTGGTTGGCATCTTTTTCAGCTCCAGTTGCCTTCCTGTTCAGTGGGCTGCAAAAGGGAACGGGAAAGATTCAAGTTCTTTGGACAAATCCACAGCCTCTTGGAATGACTTTTGCTTCTTTTTTCTCCCCTGATCTTGATCTGCAAGTCCATATACATCTGAGTGTGTATGAACTGGTTCACTGCCTGTTTATCCTGGAAGACCTTACAAGTACTTGATTATGCCCAAAATACAAGTTTCCTCAAGTCCTTTGCCAGTTCAAGTGGGGTATCTTCCTTCCCTCCTGACTTCTACCTCTCAGTCGTGCTGTGGCCAGCTAAGCCGTATGCTGGCTGGTTCAAGTGTATCAAGGGCTGGTCCTGGATTAGAATGATTTGGTTTTTTGGAGGGGAAAAAATTTTTGCAACATCCTTGGCGCTACATCAGACTAGCTGACTGCTAATAAAACTCCTGCCATTTCTGACTGTCCTGGTTTCAGCTGGGATAGATTTAATTTTCTTCCTAGTAGCTGGTATAGTGCTGTGTTTTGGATTTAGGATGAGAAGAATGTTGATAACACACTGATGTTTTAGTTGTTGCTAAGTAGCGCTTAGACTAATCAAGGACTTTTCAGCTTCCCATGCTCTGCCAGGTGCACAAGAAGCTGGGAAGGGGACACAGCTGGGACAGCTGCCCCAACTGGCCAAAGGGATATCCCACACCATATGACATCATGCACAGCACATAAAGCTGGGGGAAGAAGGTGGCGGGGGGAGGGATGTTCGGAGTGATGGCATTTATCTTCCCAAGTAACCATTATGCATGATGGAGCTCTGCTTTCCTGGGGATGGCTGACCACCGACGGGAAGCAGGGAATGAATTCTTGTTTTGCTTTGCTTGCATGCGCAGCTTTTGCTTTACCTGTTGAACTGTCTTTATCTCACGCCATGAGTTTTATCACTTTTACTCTTCTGATTCTCTCCCCCATCCCACTGGGGGGAGTGAGCGAGTGGCTACATGGGGCTTAGTTGCCGACTGGGTTTAAACCACAACACTGACCATCTTCTGAGCCATTCATTTGAGTTTGACATTGTGCTGAAAAAATGCCAGAGCTTGCACTTTGGTTTAGCAGGGATAGCAACTTGAAATTTCTGTGTTTATACTTCAGATCTCATTGCTAACACCACTAATCCCTTTTTGACCTAAGGGGCTCACCAATTTTAGCTTGTTTCTGTTGGGAGGAGAAGTTGACTATGGAGTGAAGTATCTCTCTGGGACAAATCTGTTTAGTTACAAAGAATATGCACTGGGGCCTGTTTGCCTGAGCACAGCTGGGATTAACAACAGGACTCAGAGATCCAGGCCTTCGTCCAGCCAGCCCTCTACTCTAAAACTCTTTTTCTTAACTCTTCTCAGATCATGTTGCCTCTGTTTGCTTTGGATTTCTTTTTGCTGCCTTCATTTGTTCTTCCGCTGTTTCTTTCACATGCTCAAAGATGCAGCACAAAAATTCAGTACAAACCCCTCTGTCATTGCATTTTTTAATTGAACCCCAATTCAGTTTCTGCCTGCAAGGATCAGCCCATTCCCAAGTTTTTGCAGCCCTTTTTTTCTTTCAGCTGTCACTTAACCAAAGGAAAACTAATGGAAATTATATCACATTCAGTGGAATGACTTATTTGTCTGGTGCTAACCAGAGTATTTTCAAACAAGAATTCTCCATTGACATTCACTAGAGCAAACAGCTAAAAAATGGACTCACGTTTCTGTGGGCATATCCTGGAAGTTGGTGTGTGTCTGTATAAAGTTACCTATTTAGGAATTAACTGTGATTTTGGTCTTCTTGTGATGAAAGTTATAGATGAGTTTATGGAGGTGGAAGTAGAATGAATGCATTGTTTCAGTTTAGTAGAATGGTGCATTGCTTTTGTTCCTCTACCCAAGAAAGGACTTACCTCAAAAATGCATGCCTATGGAACTGAGTTGGGAGTGACTTGCTCTTGATTGTATGTTTCTTGGCTACCTTTTAGTGATTGGGGAAGAAGGTGGAGGAGGATGTATTTAAACAGAGGATGTTGCATCAAAGATTATGTCCTTTTTTGCATCAGCTGAATTGCAAGTACAAAGTGAGGATGGGCATTGAATTTTCAGCTGTAGTGGATAACCTCTAAAAAGGGGTGGAAAGGAAAGTTCTGTGACTGTTCAGCCTACAAGTTCTGGTCATCTCCAGCAAACTTACAAACTATTTAAGATACATGGTCTGTACTCTGTCTTTATTAATAATTTAAAATAATTTGTGATGGTTTCATCCCAGAGAAAATAGCAGATTACACAGAAGTAGTGGCGTCAAGAGCATGTGGTAGTATATTAAGAGGTATTTTTAAAGGTTCTACTGGGAAGGAAAGAATCTGCAATCAGGAAAGTTTCTATAGGACAATGCAATTTTAATATTTTAGTGGTTATGATCATATTTCATTTGACTTCTCAGTGTGAACAGTGCCTGTCTTTCCCTCAGTGTAGGGCACTTGCTAATTTCCATGGTCCAGAGCTGGAGCTGGCAGCTATCAGGTAACTTCCTTGTGCTTGACCAAACATAGACCGTTGCACGTTCAAATATTAAATTTTTATTTAATCAGTTATAATTGGCTCCATTATAAATGCTCTTTTGCTATGAGCAAAGGAACAATTTTTTATGGTCTCTATGATTATTTATTTTCCCCCTGAAGTCTTGGTACCATTCGTCACTCAGCACTACTTCCCCTGGACTATTATGTTCTTGGTAAACATAAAGCCAATTCTATTTTGTATAGTAGGATGCTTCTGGCAATCATTGTGTACTAAAAAATGTGTCAAATTGGTTGGAAAAAGTTCTTATTTGAATTTAAAATTTGTGGGGCACTTATTAAAAACTTGGTCTGCCCAGTAAGACCAAGGCACACAACTTTGACCAAATGCCGCTTGGGAAGACCTTTGAATGAGAATATTCAGATTCCAAATCATAATGGAGCTCATTGTCTTTCACGTTGTCAGTAAAGTGATCTGAATCTACATGAGTAAATAAAAAACCACAAAGCAAATATGTTCAAGAACACAATCTTGTCATCTAGAATTCGCGTGACATCCAAACATCAGAAGTGCACCCATCCCCCTGCTCCTCCTGAGAGACAATTCAGACTTTATCACTATTTCAGACCTTTGTGAAAACAACCATAAACACATGCATTTGGGTGACAATCATAAATATGTGAAATGTATTGCATACTTTGAAGTCTGTAGAGTTCAGTCCCTGGGGAAAAAAAAAAAAAAGTACCATATAAAGAGTTTATAGAAATGTAGGAGCAAGGGAAGGAATATGTGCTGAAAGCGAAATCCCCAACTCTGTAAATGTCTGACCATTTAAAACCAGGGGAATCACTGGAAGTACTTCATACTCCCTAACACATCCATTCTCATATTGGATGATCTCTGTAGTCCTTTGTACCCATTGTGGCAAATTGCCAGAAAAAGGCATACTTTAGCTGCTCCTCATTAAGCAAAAACATCTGAGGAAAATTTCTGAGAACCAGACTTTCAGCTGTATTTCTTCTACATTTTCTTGTTCTTAAGAAAGAATTTTTATTGCCACCAAAGAATCTTCCGCACAAATATCTCCAGGCTTGAAAGCAAGAATGGAAAGCATTGTTTACCGATAATTTGTAAAGTTTCATGTGAATTTTAGAGCATGTTTTATGTATAGAGAACGTGCACATCTGCCAGCAGAATAAGGGCTCGTGTCTGAACTGCCAACAGCAATAGACTGCGCATGTATCAGGAAGGGTTTGTCAACTGCTCCCTTCTTTTAATTTGCACGGTTAGTGCTGTGAGGTTTATGCAAGGCAGCTCTCAGGGGAGGGGACTGAAAGTTCTTTGAAGTCCTTTGTGGTGGCTGTCTAATCTGGAGAAGAGGATTACTTTCTTTCTGCCAGAAGCACATGACAGTTTGGTAATTAATGAGCATCATAAAGTTCTCTTTTTCTATTAGATACCCATTAGTAAACCTGGGATGGTTGTCATTTTGGACAAAACCATGCATATCCTCATTTTATCCCAACATCAAAGGGGATCTCCTACTGTCTGATGCTGAATGCTCTAATTGTGTTTGCGTTCGGTGGAGTTGGTGCAGAATGCATCTGAAACAAGTCTTGGCATAAACTGTAGGTCCTGTGATTGGACACACAGCCTGAGCCTTCCCAGAGCTAACAGCTTAAATGAGTGGTGGGTATCTCTATTATTTTGAACATACTGCTCTCTTCCTCTCCTGTCTGTCTGTTTATGCTATTTGTTTTCCTTTGAGAGTACAGGAATTAACATACTTTCCACATCCATATTATGCTGAAAAAAGGGAAAGCACTGTGTAGGGCCATTTCCCTTTCCCCTTTTGATACAGTGTTACAAAAAGTCTTTCTTTAGGATTTAAGAGCATTTCAGGTATTAAAGCTCTCTTGGGTTGTCTTTTTCACATTATTCTCAAAGTACAGAATGGTTTCCTGCTCTTTATATTTGGCTCTTTTATGCTGAAACAGTTGAAAAGTCCTAGTCTGTGGACTTTTTCTTTTTGAGAAAATGTCACCCTTTCTTCCAAAGGTTCCAGTTTCTGAATGCAGTGTAGTTTCTTCAACTGCATTTAATCTCCTTTAGAAATAAGAAGAATGGCTAAGCAGCCGGTTTTATATATTCTGAATTTAAGATTTTTTTGAAGGTCAGATGCTCATCCTATACCCGAAATCTATGCCAAATAGAGACAGGGAAAGAACTCAGAGATACGCAGGTGCCTTTTCTATAAGTGAGGTTGGACCAGAAAGCTCATCTGTAATGAAATGTGATGGCTTCAGAGGGACTGTACAGTTGTAAAGCCAAAAGAGGAATACACGTACTCAAGATTCCTTTTGTTTTGTTTTCTCTTATTTTATCTTTTTAATAGGATTATGTCTGTATTATTTGTAGTACCTGATGGAGACAGAATTCTTGTTCAGGGTTAGTCTGGATGCTGTATATTGCGACTGTTAACTCAGTATTAGCAAACAAAGTGTTATTAACTTTTGCATCTCATGTGGGCAAAAAGTCCTGATGTTCTAACAAAGCAACTGTAAACATTTTCAGTATAAAAATACATAAAATAAAACCAACTGGCTTCAGCTAGTCAAAATGTTTAGCATAATCAGAGGCACCCTGGAGTATTTCTGAAATGAAAGTTCACCTTCTTCACCGAAATCACTGGGAAGATGACTTAGGTAAATAAAGCATCAGATGAATCAGAATTGGAAAGTATTTTTTTTCAGATGATGTCTTAAATCTTTAAAATATGATAAAGTAATAAATATAATCATTATATTTGTTATAAGTAGGGCCTGGACTTTCAATCATGATTTTCTGAGTCATCTTTGCCCTTAGGAGATGAAAAGGATGAGTAATACCATTGAAGATACAAAACCATTTGTAAATATAATCCCTGTATTCTCTCATGGCTCAAATTGGAACTGGTCAGAAAATTTATTGTGGAACAGCTTTTCATTGCAAATAGCAATCCATATAAATGTTTCACTTTTTACAATTTCTATGTATTAAAAATATCAGAGCAGGATATTTGAATAGACTTGAAACAGAAGTTCTTTATATTCTTGGAATAGAACATTTTTACCTTGTTGAAGTGGCTTTTGAGCCCATTATTTAAAATTAAGAATATAAACTGTGCTTTGTAGTAGAAAAAGCCTAAAAATCAGAATGATCAGTTTCAATCCAAAAAGAACATGAAAAAAAGTTATGAAAATTTCAAGGGTTTTTTCCTCCTTCAGAACAACTAAAAAAAATTTGTGGAATTTCCTACAAAGCAGAAAATCTACTTTCTACACAGCTCTGATCCCAGCTATAAGCTTGACAAAAGCTTGGACCATTGTAGCAGTTTCAAACTCTTATATTTGCTTGTATTTACTTCAAATGAATGCCGGGAATTACACCTGGATTCTTTTAATTCCTAATTTTGTGGTCCTTGCAAAACCAGTCTCTTCTGCCAGTTTGTACACAAAAGACTGTTCAGTGTTTACTTCTAAGATTGGTACATTGCATTCATAATTAACTCTAGACACAAACTCCAGGCATGTTCCACAGTGTAGCCTCTGGCAGCCCATATCAATGTAGGGATGGGGCTGGGAAAGCCAAAGCACACCTAGAGTTGAATCTGGCAAGGGATGCAAAGGGCAACAGTCTGCTGCTGAATGGGGTGGTGGGCCTGGTGAGAGAGGACACAGAGAAGGCCAAGGTACTCAGTGTCCTCATCAGCTCAGTCTCTGCTAGTAAGACCAGCCTTCAGCAATTCAGGTTCCCGAGCCCAGTGAGAAAGTGTGAGGCAATGAGGACTCAACCTCAGTGGAAGAGTGTCAGGTTAGGTAACATTTAAGGAAACTGGATATACACAAGCCCATGGGAGCTGATGGGATGCCTTCACAAGGGAGCTGGCTGATATCACAGTGAGGCCATTCTCAATTATCTTTGAGAGGTCATGGCTATAGGGGGAGGTTCCTGAGGACTGAAATAAAGCAAATGTCACTCCTGTCTTCAAGGAGGGCAAAAAGGAGGATCTGAGAAATTACAGACCCGTTCACCTTGATCCCAGGGAAGGTGATGGAGCAAATAATCCTGAAAACCATTTCCAAGCATGCTAAGGACAGAAGGTGAGTGGGAGTAGTCAGCACTGATTTATGAAGGGGGAAAATAATCCCTGACAAACCTGGTAGCCTTCTATAATGAAGGGTGGATGTTGCAGTGGATATGGTTTATTTTGACTTCAGTAAAACTTTTGACACTGTCTCACATAATATACTTATTGACAAATCAATGAAGTATGGTCTAGATGAGCAGACAGGGAGGTGGACTGGAAAGTGGCTGAACTGCTGGGCTCAGTCTTGTAATCAGCAGTATGAAGTCCAGGAGGAGGCCAGTCGCCAGTGGTGTACCCAAGGAACCAACACAGGAGCCAAATACTGTTTCACGTCTTCATTAATGAGCAGGATGAGGCTATGTTATCTTCCAGGTTGTTAATCCTGTTTGACCTGATTTAAGACTGATATATTTAAACTCCTTAACTATTTGCCAGGATGCCATAATTCTGAGTATACATTTCAATTGTGTGAAAGATTAGCTATTAAAATATGAGACTTCATAGTAAAGAGAATATAGAATTTATAAACAGAAGTTACATTATCCATCTCATTGGTTTGTGCTACAGAAAAGAATTTGTGGAGAACTATAGGGTATTCAACAATAATCCAACAGTGGGGAAGAGCTGAAGTATATTCTTTTTCCATAGAGATTTATGCTGGTTTGTAGAATTTTAAATCCAGTTTTATTAATGCCTTCCCACTCTCAGTAGGAAATACTCGGAACATATGAGGAAACTGTCTTATGAAACAAGATTTTATTTTAATAATGTGGATATTGTTGTACAGCTACTCAGACATAAAGAGAATGAATTGTACCTCATGGGTCTCTTGAAATCAGTATGGAGTCTCCAGACCAGCTCAGTGGCTTAGTTGAACTCAGTGCAGAAATTTTCTTCCTCTCCTCCATGGGGACAATGCTAATTGAACTTCTTCAATGGGTCTCAAATGCTCATGATCCACTTTATTTTTTGTGGTAGGTAGTTTAAGAATTGCTGTACAAGATGCTGGTCTCTAATGGTGACTGAAAGCAGATGCCTGGGGAAGAATATAATAACAGGGTTAACATGTCATGATACTTCTACTGAATCATCTCTCGGTCTGTAACAAGTTGTTATTCAGGGAATTCTTGAGTTTGAGATGGCTTCTATGTATTTAGAAACTGCCAGTGGATTTCCCTTATGTTGGTTTGCCCAATCTTTCCCTGAGCCTGTGTAAGCTACGGTACTCCCTCTGTTTAGTTGGTTAGGAATATCAGAGGACTAGAGGTGAATAGAACTTGAAAGCTGTTCTTTCATGTGCTTTGTCTGCTGGAGCTCGATGGGAATGGTTGGTCTGGTCACTGGACAGCGCCATTCCTGTCTGCACAAGAGGGCTGACTGGAGCAGACCCAAAGATCTGAGCAGTTAGAAAAGCTTTTATTGATACCATGTTTTTTATGCTATTGCAACTTTCCGTGGTGACACTCTTACTCCTTGGTTCCCTCTGATCTCTTAGATGTTTTGCAGTGTGTAGCATGCAGGAATATAATTTTTGTGTTTTAAAAAAAAATCATCTTTCCCTGAAAGACCAGAGGGAAAAGAAACCTTAAGTCTTACACCATGTACAGGGAGTGGAACACATCTTGCCCAACTTTACCTACCTACAATATCTCCACTTGATCTAGTCACCCAGTCTCCCCTTATAGCCAAGAGAGGGGAATAGCCATTTCTTTTGACCTATTTTAAATGTCTATATTAAGATGAAACAAATCATGTCCTAATAGGTACTTTTAGAAAATGATTCATTTCAACTTAATATAGACGTATAAAGTAGGTCACATGAACCACCTATTTCTCTCCATTGACTGTAGAGGGAGATGAATTCTACCTAGTCAGTTTTCAGAAATTTCTTTGTATTTTTTTAAATCTAAATCTTGTTGAATAAATAAAAGACTGGATTGTTGTTTCATTAAGGCAGTATTAGCCTCAGTGACCCAGCCCACAGTTCTACAGCTGCCTCAAAATACTGAAGGAGTCCTATAGGGAAAGATTCCCTTAAGACATTGCAAGAAACTCCCACAAGTGAGGGCAGCAGGTAATGTAGTGAGGAAGCATGGTGTGTGTGGTTAACGTGCCAGAGGTCTTTCACCTGTCTGACCTTCTGCTAACAGAGCAGGGGCAAAAGGGAAAGCTTGCTGTGATGCACCCTGCCTTGCAGGATGCTGGCAGAAATGCTGCCTTGGTTAGACATGGTCTGGCACCAGTTCAAAACCGCCATGGCAAAATCACTGAATGCCAGGAGAAGAATTGGGGGCTTGTTAGTTTTATGCAAATCCCAGAATTCCTGTAGCTTCTGTCATGTATCTGAAAATAAACAATGCAAAAGGACACAGAATGTGGAGTAGAGCAGCAAAGTGGATCTCCATGGGCTATCTTCACTTCATTCAAACTAATGCAGCCTATCTGAATGCAATAATTATGTCATTAATGCCATAGGAAAACATTGCAGAGGTACAGTGAAGAGGCCATGTATACAGCACACAAATTAGATCAACATGCAGTGTGCTGGGTAGATGCAATTTGGTAGATTGTAACCCTGACAATTAATGGTAAAAGAAAATCAGGGAAGTATAAATTAAATGTTCAAAGAGTTTACTCGGTCATCTCATATCTGTCCATCTGCAAGGACTTCAGAATTTTCCTTGTAGAAGTGAGGATTTTGGGTTTAAGCTCACATAAGAGTGTCTTACCTGTATGAGCCACTCTTGTCATTCCATTGGATGCATTTTGTAAGAAAAAACTAAGTGAATTTTAAAAACAAAGCTGCTTTACACAGCAAGGTTTAGAGAATACAGGTAAACAACAAGAGCCATTTAGATCAAGCTGTTTGTGCTGTGCTGGTTGCACCAATATAGTTGCATTGTGCTAGCGATTCCTGTTTTCCCCACAAGGAATTCAGCGTGCGCAGGGCTCGGTCTGTGTCTCATCACCTGGAGCGTGTGTGTGTGTGGTGCTGGGTGGTGTTCATGGACCCTTCCTTCTGCTGCGTGCCTCCACCTCCCTAGGTCCATGGCCGAAATGAGTCTATCGCTGATTGAGCAGCTGTGCTAAGCTGCACAAATGCTGAGCATTGAGCCAGGTCCATGCTTTCTGTGCCCCTAGGATGAAGTTACAGAGAACCTGTAGTTAACAGTTTGGATCTTTTCTGTTTAAGCCTTGCGTAACTCACCACCAAGACTGCCTGTGGGCTACAGGCAGCCAGGGTCTGCTCTGTGTCCTGCGTATTGAAATGGAGAGCGGCTGTTGCCTTTGCCACTGTTCCTCACCTCTCAGTCGCTATAGGCATCACAAGCTTTGCATCAACACCATTCCTTAGTGTAAACAGAGCATCTGTGGGGAAAATCAATAGTAACCAAAGATTCCACATGTAAGCAACTTAAAAATAGACCCGAAGGTTTATTTTGCCATATCTTAATGTTCAGAAGAAGGCATTCTTTTATAGCCAAGTTTATTTTAGAATAACAAAATACTCGTGGCAAGTTACTGATGCCAGATTTGTACAGTGACATGGTGGCCCAGGCGTATTTTTTAGAGTAAAGTTTTCTTTCCCAGTATGATATGGTTATGAGTGAATTTGCCAAAACACTTTGGAATTGTTATAATTCACACAAAGCTTAAAAGATGGGTTTACTAACATTTTTTGTCCTTTTCAGATATCTATTAAGTTAAACACTTCTTAGACTTATTTGTAAGCACAGCACCAACCCTGCTTACTATAGCAACAGAACTTCAATAAACTTTATGCTTATTTTAAAAAAACAAGCAAGACTAACATAGAAGTGCTATGCTAAACCAACACATATTGAATTCAAGCCTTTCACATTTCATGAGAGTTTTGCAAAGGCTATCGTGTTGAAAATCAGGCCCAGGTGTCTGTCAAACTCTGTAGTTTCAAATCTGCTGGTTCCAGCGATGGAACCTAAATCTAAAATATAGGTGCAGATTTGATTCTTACATTCTTTTTCCAAAGTTCACAGCTTTGTCAATATGTGACAGTATAGCTAAGTGTGTAAGACTTTACCAGGCCATAGCTGTAAATAATGGAACAGTGATCAAGCAACTTTCTTTCTTCTTCCTCCACTCCTCACTGTGGGTTGCCACTTCGGTCAGAAGTGGCTTTACATAAGCAGCATGCTCTGTGTGTTAGGTCTGACTGGTCTTATTCTGTTCTCATGCCAGTTATTTTTCCAGATGCTTTTCTTAGGAAGAAAAGGAACAGCAAGTTACAAAATGAAAAATGAAAACACAAATCTGGCTTCTTGTAGTTTAAAAATAAACTCCAACAACATTGAGCAAGCAGCAGTGGAGTGGAGGAGCTCACCTGGCTTATCTGACAGTAGCCATTTGCTTTAATGCGAGACACATTTATTTTGTCCACATGCAGTGAGTATCCTCTAGAATAGATACGAAAAGTAATAAGCAATTGTATGATTTAATGGTGACCCTTGGTGCCATGCCTTAAACAGACCTATGTTGTCAGCTGTCAGGAGTGGGGCTCTCTTCAGTCATCAAAGCATTTAGCAGAGTTTGCAGTCTGCTGTTTACATTACTGGCCAGTACTTTACTCTGCTGAATACAGTTTAACTGTTCCACCACCCCTGTGATGAGTATTCTTTTCATTTGGCGGCAGCAGCAGTCCTCACGAGAAAAGCCTTCGAACATTGTTTTTGGACACAAACATACACAAGTTATTAGAACACAAGATCAAAGGAAGTGTCCCACTGTCTTCCTTTCAATGCTCCCATTGTGTTTGTATGCTGAAGCCTGCTAGAGAGTTAGAACCAGAGAAGGGGGGGGGGGGGGGGGGGGAACCTTTGTACAAAGGTACTTGTCACTGAGAGAAGCCCATAAAAGATGATGTGAGAAAAGACACCAGGTGGAGTATAACCCCCCCTTATTGTTAAGAAATGCAAATAAAAATCCTCTCCTGTATTAAAACTTTCTTCCTTGTCAGTTCTTAGATGCTAAAGGAAAGGTTCCGATTACTGAAGTCATGGCACTACTACTTTTTACTTTGCTGCTTTTTTTTTTATGTGTAGCACACTGTACATGATGTCAGCAAAAGTTATTTTTCTTTCTTTTTCTGCATATTGTTATAGTTGTTAGCAAATTTCATCTCAGCAAAATATCCGCTGGAAAAAACACTCAGAAAAATCACACTTCAAAATATCTCAAGAATTGTCTTTTTTATTGAAGGACATCCACAGTATTTCAGATTTGAAAAAAAAAATGCAAGTCCATTTTATTTGGCAAGGAACTGTGTTTTCCTTGGAGAAACTTTGACAGAAAAGTTGCTGGTAATTCTGTACAATCTCTGAATTCTTTCTGGTGGATCTGCATTCAGATTTCAAGTGAACGGATTCTAGGTCCAACACACATTAAAATCTACTGAAAGAGAAAATTGCTTCTAAAATGCTGGGAAAGCCCAGGTCCAGCTTCCTTGGCTATAGAGAGATACATGGTAGCAAGAGTCTCTCACTTGGTTTTTGGCATCACCTATCATTTTCACCTTTCCAACTTTTCTGGTGAGCTGAAGTCTGCATTATTGAGTTGGTTATGCAAAGTCCTTTGAGAGAAAAGGTGCAGGACAAAACAGGTGACAATTAGCAGTTCTCCACAACAAAGCATTTCTAACAGAGAAGTCTTCCAGCTGCATCAAAACTCAGGCCTACATGATGGGTTTTCTCAGCTTTGAAGAGAGGTGAGAGAGAAAATACTTTGATGATGGAAAATGTATCCACTGGAGTATGGAAACATAGTGTTTTAATAGCCTGGGACTGTGAAGTTTGCCAGGTTTTTCTCCAGCCCATCATCCTAGGCTTGCAGAAGAAGTACAGGGGTAATCTTGAAGAAGGCCTGGAAAAATTTCACATGGTACCTGAACATGTGCAATATCTGGCACGCTCACACAGAAGGACAGGTGATGTAGTGAATGTGCTCATTTCTGATAGACATCTTTCTGCTGCACAGACCCTGTTTGAACTTGCTGATCAGTCTTTCTTCCCTGCTAGGGTCAGGGCAGTTGCTGACATACTGAAAAAAAACAAAGAAAACCTGCGAAGCAAGTAGGTTTGGAGTTGAAAGGATGCCACAGTGCAGACTCATGCCAAAGCTTTGAGGCAATAAGCCAAGGCTGCAAAGTTGCTAAAGCTAGTAGGCGCTGACATGCCAGATTGCAAAAATGCCTGAGGGAAAAATGCTGCAAAAACTGCCAAGACCATAGGTACCAAAGACAAAGACCCACAAGCTGAAACAGCATCTTGTGACAAGCATCCCATTTATGTGTCTTGGGAATGAGCAATAGAAGAACTCACATGGTCACCAAAACAAAATTTAAATGTTATTAAAAGGATCAGTCATACCTGCAAGACCAGGATTGTGACCCTAAATGCATCACCAGCATAGTAATTTGAAGCAATTGTTAAAGTGGTATTGTTGCTCTGGGCAATTCTTTGTTGATGGAGTAAAAGAGGATCAATTGGAAGGTGGTTGAAATGGAGGTTGAGTGTGCTTTGTGTCCCTCTTTGTGATTTTGAGGGGGACGGGGTTCAAATTTTTGTATCAGCTGGGTCCTGGAAATCTTCAAAACTTAGATATATTTCAAATTGTCCCTGACAATGGTGCTGAGAGCACCAGAAGCATCTTTAGAAACACGAAATTCTATATATTTTTCCTTTCATAACTGAGCAGCCTTTTCTTAAAAAACTTCTGTGAAACCTAGACAGATTATTTAATGCAGAGGAGGAGCAGTGTGGTTTGCACGTTGCTGCCTCTGTGTGTACAATTTTTTGAGAATTACATGGTTTTTTCCACTTTAAAAAGCACAGTTCAACCCTCACTTCTGCTGGAGGTGGTCTTGCATGACCTGCGTGCCACTTCCATGTGGAAGAGGCTAGCACCCATCTGAGACCTTGGGAGGCCCATGCCAGACATCTTTCATCTTCAGCCTGATTGGGAACATGGCAGGAGAGGGGAATAAAAGGAAGGAGATAAAGCTGAAGAACTGGAAAGCAGTATCTTACCACTTACCCTGTTACCCAGACAGGAAAATCAGTGTGATTCATGTCATGACTATTTACCCCCCTCCCTCTGCTCCCACACACAGGGAGCAGCAGCCTGCTGAAGGGGGTTCACTGCTGCTGTCTTGCCTTGGGTGCCAAGCAGAGCCCCACTCTGCGGTGGGTGTCAGTGCTTCTGGCATGCGGCTTGTGTGCTGTGCAGGGCTGGGCCTTCTCCACTGGCCGTATGGACCTTCTGAGTGTGTCAGCGAAGCCTGCATAACGGGGTGGTGAATCCCACCAGCTATTTATGTTTGCCATGATAGACTGCGTCTGTAGGTCCACGTCTTATGTGATCTCTGACTAAATTTACCAGTCTAAAGCTGAGTACACCATTACTGTGTAGTGTAGTATTTCTACCCTGGCCTCTAAAGAACTGTTTTTAGGACACTTGCTCTCATGCAGCCTTATACCATGTTTAGTTATCTGTAGGTACGTGTTGAATCTGAACCTTTTCAACGCTGGTTTACTTTACCATCTACTAGGCTGGCACTTATTTTTGCCTGCTGTTCGGTAGCTAATATGCAAATACAGAATCAAACTAGACATGAGTTGTTTTGGCTGATACCGTTGTATAGAAGTACTCCACTCTTGTTCAGGACATCAGAACAACCTTCAGTGGTACACAGAGGGTTCTTCTCAATCTAACTGATGGTATAACTCTTGCTATTGCAAGTATTGCCATTAATTTTACTATGTTATTGAATATTGAAAATTAATTCTGGGAGTGGTCTTATTCACTTGTGCCTTGGCTAAGATATATTTATTTCCTTTCATCAGCTAGTTTATATTATATCATATCGAGGTTCAAAAGGGGTTTCCATCCTCTGAAAAAGTAGAGCGTAGTCAGCATTACTGAAAGGGCAATGAATAATACTCTACGTCATGGCTTTCAAACTTTAAGAATTCCACTGGGGTCACTGGGTTGAATTAGAGACCCTTTAATCATTAGTACAGTTTTATGAATGGTGTGCTTTACTCTGATATTTTACTAGATGTCACTACTTAACACACTCCTGGCTCCATGGAAGGAAAAACAAAAGGCTTTGTGTGCCTCAAGGTCCCTGTAGTTTTGAGGATCATTATAATTCTACTGAGTCAAATCCTGAGGTCCCTGTTTGGTTGTTATACCATGCTAAATCCTCCTGAAATCAACTGGAATTTGAGCAAAAACACGCTAAGAATCTCAAGATTTGGCTCTTCAAGAGTAGCTAAAACTTTCTCTCTCCCAGGTGGAGGAACAAATAGCTGCAGTTGTGATTCCTACTTGATGTCATATAACCAGCTTGTATTGGTGTTACTCCTGTGCTTGAGCACTGCAGCCGTGAATCCCATTGTACACAGAGTCAGTTACTGACATTTGGGATTCTTTTGTCAGATTTGCTCTCCTGCAAAAACTTTGGGTTGCAGGGTACGTCACTGACTGTAATTAAAAAAGGCTTGCTTTAAACTCTAACAAATGTTGCATATGTGAAAGCAATACTGCACAACAGTGGCTGTGTTACAAATGCAAGTCCCTTCGTCTCCATAACTGTGACACAAGTGGACCTCTGTAATCTGCTGTGAAAGCAAGGGCTTCTTCCCCCAGTTGCTCGTTCAGACCTGCTGAACTCATGACATTTTCTAAGGCCCTGTTTTGTTCCCTGGAGCTGAATGATGGGGGCACCACTTCACAAAATCAATGAATAAATCCCTAGCATTTGGGGGGGTGTGCTTCCACTAAGGTGTTCTCTACTTCTCATAAACAGTGAAGATAAGTGATATCCCAAATATCTGCTGATGAAGTTAAAAAAGGGTACTTGAGTATGTGCCAAGCTGAAAGGACAATAAAATTGGTATTACAATTACAAATTTCTTAATGTGCATCAGAGTTTTTACAAGTTTTCACAGTCTAGGTGAGGCTCATGCCCCAAGGAGTCTGCTTCATCTAAATCACTTTCTTCCCCTCTTTCTCCTCCCCAGAACAAGAGGCAATCTTCAAAGGAACAAATATGTCACTTTAAATACACAACATAAAAAATGGGCCAAATAAATTATTAAAATACATAAAAAAGAGATTCAAAAAGATGCACATTATTAGCTATTTGACAAGCAATTGATGCTGTGGCAATGGCGGCATTTCACAATGCGAGCATTTTCTTTGCTAGACAGATACAGAGTTGAAATAATGTGAGAAATGACTTTGCAGTCATCCAAAGAACAATTTGGCTTTATATGGTTCATTTAATGGCCTTCCACTGGCTGTGCTGTGCAGTCATTTCATACCAGAGTTTCACCACATCCATGTGCTTTGGAATTCCATTCCATTGGAACTCCTTCTAAAAATGAGCTCCCAGCCTGACCCTCTTCTCCCCGTCCCAACTCCCTGCAGAAGTGTTTATACCTATGCTTTGAATCCTTTTTTCAGAGGAGCTCCCAAGTCTACCTCCTTTCTCCCCGTACTTGAGATGTATGGGTTTGACAGCACAGATGTGGCCTTGGAGTTTTTGGACCAGGCCCATCTGGGTCAATCCCTACGTAGTTGGACCAGTAGTTTCTTGAGTAAAATTCTCAGCAGCCTTCATTTTTTCTTGTTCTGAATCTACTACAGACTCTCTTTTATCTCTCCTAGTTGAACTACAAGGATCTCAAGGGGGATGTGATTTTCATAAACAGAAAAATAATGACCAGCCAGAAGAAGGAAACAAATTTTTAATGACTGCGAGAATTGCCTGTATGAAACAGTTTCCTTTTGGTTTATTCTACACGTAGAAATATACCATTCATAAACTAGAGAAGAAGGGGAGAGAGCTACTCAATTGGTAACAAAAATTAAAGAAAGCAGATAGAGACTTTCTCCTCCTGCTGCCAACATTTTGAATCACCGAGAACGGGGTCCCGTCTGACCCCGAAAACTGCATCTTGGCATTAACAGTGCCTTCAGTAGGATCACTTGGGTGCGCGGGGGTGCCCGTGAAAAGCAGTTCGCAGGACTAAGCCAGCAGAACGGCTGCCTTTCCAGCAGCACTCCGGCTCCCTCTCAGCGGGGGCACTTGGGGCTGAGCAGGGACGGGAGGGGTGGGCGCGCGGCGGGGGGCCGGCGCCGCGCGAACCTGCACGAGGGCGCGGCGGGGCCCCGGGGGGGGCCGGGCCGAGCGGCAGCCCCGCCGGCCCGCCTGGGGAAGCTGCCTTCCGCGATGGGGGGCAGGCCCCCGCGGGCGCGGAGAGCGGCACCCCGGCGGGGGTCCGCGCAGCCTGCGGAGGGCGGGGCGGCCCCGGAAGCCCCTGGCCGGGCTGGGCCGGGCCGCGGCCGCCGGCGGCAGCAGCAGCAGCCCGGGCCGCCGGCTCCGCGGGCGGGCGAGGCGGGGGCCGGGCCGGGGCGGCGGGGGCAGCGCGGGGCTTTGTCTGCCCGGCACCCCCGGGGCTGCACGGGGAGCGGAGCGGGGCCGGCCCCGCCGCCCGTGCCTGGCTGGAAGTGAAACGCGCCCCGGCTGCTCCTTTTTCTTTTTTCTTTCTTTCCTTTTTTTTTTTTTTTTCTTTTTTTTTTTTTTCCCGGAGCCTCCAAAAGGCTCGCTCGCCCCTTTCATCTGCCGCCGCGGCCCAATGGGAAGGCGAAGGCTGCCTGCAAGTGGTCTAATCTCAATGAGGTGTCAATCATGTTCCCCGGTGGGTGAAGTAAGGTCTTTTGTAACCGCCTCTGTCTTTGGGAAAGAGAGGAGAGAGGAGGAAGACTGGAGCGGAGAGGGGGACGCTGGACCGTGCTGCAGGAGAGGAACTGAGATTTGATCTCGCTTGTGCGTTAGCAGGGAGAAGCGGAGCACACGGATTTCTAAACGCGCTGGGATTCTATATATCTACACAAATAACAACAAGCGAACCTGACCCTACTGAAAACAGTCAAATGAATCGTAATTGCAGATCAATGCAGAGAGATGGGGAAACTTCACTCGAAACATGGTTAGTTCCTTTCACTTGCTACTTCCTTAGCCCCTTCCCCTTACTCGGATTTTACTCGGCTTGTTGCTGTGATTTTATACTGGTGTCTAATGATCTTCCTTTATTATTTCCCCCACACACTCTCCTCTGGATCTGCCTAGCTGCCGTTTGTAAACCCAGAGAAAGTCCAGAAGGTAGGGACGGCTCCTACCGCTAGTAACTTTGAACGCCTTCCCCCGGTCCCCGCGGCTGCCCCCGTCCCCCTGCCCTCTCCCCGCAACTTTCCGCCGCGCCTTGCGCGCTGCCTGCCCGCCCCGGCCCCGGGGATGGCCCCGGGGATGGCCCCGGCTGGCTAGGGGATGGCCCTGGGGATGGCCGCGGGGATGGCCCCAGCTGGCCAGGGGATGGCAGCGGGGGCCGGCGGGCTCTGCGGGCGGCTCAGCGGCGGCATTGTCTCTTCTTTTCTAGGTGATAGTTTTGCGGTGAACGCCTCTCTGGCTCGCAGAGGGCTGGAGGACTGGATGGTGAAGCAGAAATACTCCGGGGGCAGCAGCAGCGGAGGCAGCAGCTCGGGACTCCAGCAAGGCTGCCAGCACCGGGCTGTTTGCAGGCTCTCCAGCGCCAGGGTATGTCAGCTTCCTCGCTGCCCACACCCCCCAGCCCCTTCTTTTTGAACTAGGGAAAACCAAAAGCTCTTTCTACATCCCTCCCTCCCTCCCCGGGTCGGTTATGCAAAGGAAGGGTTTTCTTTGCCCTAATGCTGCTCCAAGGGGCTGCCCCGTGGGTGGTTTCCTTCAGTCCTTTGATGAAGTTAGGAGCTGCAGAGCAAACTTGGTGCTGGTACAAAAGCCAGAGGGGTAAGGGGACCTGTCCACCGGTGTTTGGGCAGTGCAATGCAAACAAACCCTTCACAAACAGGAACAAACAGAGAACCTCTGGAAAAAGCCTAGCACCCTGCCAGTGTGCACAAGCTTGTGAAACCTGACTGGCGCACAAGTCTGTCTGTGACATTTTGGCAGAGGAATTCAGGAAAGAAGTCTCCGAAGAGTGCATTGTTATTTATTTGCTGTTTGCTAATAATGCATGACTGACTTGTTCCATAAGAGTTACTGCACATGTCACTTGTCCTGGCTCTTACCACACTGGTTGCTTTCCACCCTTTCTCTTCCTCCAGTCCTCCTGTGTAAAGCTGGGCCGGAGATGTTTAAGTTGCCTGGTTTTTGGTTGGTTTTTGTGGTGTTTTTTTTTTTTTTTAATGTTGTGTCTTTAAACAAAAATACATGATGGGAGGTAAACAAACTTAACAGTTCTAAGATTTGGCCCTCATAGTGTTTCAGGGTATGATCCAGAGCTTATTGATGTTTGCTGAAAGACTCCCATTGACTTCCTTGAGCTTTGGATCAAGCCCTGAAAGCTTCATCAGTGGAAAAGTAACCTGAGAGATGGGGAGATTGGAATCTGTGCTTCCCAGCAAGGAATGTGGCTCTGAAAGCGCAAGCAGAGCAGGGCCACCAAACCTCCTGCAGGCTCTTCCCTTTGTTAGCCACCAGTTCTATTGTCGGAAGCCTGGACTTCTTGTGTCTCAGGAAAAATTAACTTGCAAGTGGAGAATACTTCATTTTCGGTGGGATGTTAAAGTATGTAGGTGAGATGAATGGGAAAAGCTAACGATGACTTCTTAGATTCCACTAGTAATGTATTTAGAGGAGGATAAGGTGTTTGGGAGTCACTAGAAGCAAGGCGAAGGGCGTAAGATACTGATCTCAGTGTTTGTAATTGATGAGCATAATCAGTTCATGTTCAGCTTGCAGGTATGGTTGGTTGCAGTGATTTTTTTTTTATTATGCTTTACTTGGAGACAATGTGTCCAAAGAAGGACGTTCTTGTTAATAATGGTACATACATGTATGATACAGATGCAAAGAGTAAAAACATGTGCTTTTAATGATTTTTCTTTATCCCCATTTTGGTGAGTCAAGCTTTTTAGATATGTTCTACCTTTCACATATATATTTCCTAGGAAAGAAGCTCAACTCACTGAACTAAACATGGGTTTAAAATACAAGAGTTAAAGGTCAAAAACTCTGACTAGCTTTGTGAAATGTATTTTCTTCCACAAAGACAGTTTGCTTTCTGAAAAGAAAAAAAAAATCTTTTGTCAGAGGTACTTTGCTATTCACAAAACTCTTCAGTTTTCAGTTCTACAAGGTCTGCTCAGCTGGAATGACAGTAGAACAGTATTTCTCTTCTTACTCAAGGTGTAGTCCTCATGATAGCTCAGCAATTAGTAAGCCATTAACTAAAAATTTATCTATAGTTTTTTCTACTTCATAAAACTGTAAATAGGTTTAAGTACCTTTAAAAGCACAGTTCTCATGAGGCTTTTTACTGTCATCCTGATAGAGCTGTTTCTGAATGCTTGAAAATATTTGCAATTTATTGCCTAACATATTTGGTAGTATCTGTATGCATATATAGCCTGCTAATTGATTTACTTAATTGTCATCCTGTCGCAGGCACACTGTGACAGCTACATTAAAGTTCCTTTAAATATGAACTTTTGGTAATATGGAAGGATGCATTTCTAACCCTACATCAGAACCAGATGTGCCATATGTACAGTCTTTTTGACAAGGATTATGGAGTCACAGCAATTGACTCCATAACTGAGATTGCATGACTATTTCTCTTCTGAGACCTCTTTGATCTCTTGTATAATTATACCAAGATACAAAGCGAATTGTAGCCTAACCTCTTGGTTCTTCATTCACCTCAAGATGTAGAAATACTAGTCGCTTTGACTAATGGTTAGTCACATCGGATTGTGTGGGACAGTTGTGTATTCCCCAATAACGTAGTACTGTTGCACTTCAATCAACCAAGGGCTTTTCTCCTTACTACTTAAAAATTCCTCCTAAAATGTTCAGTTAGTTTACAAGGCTCTGTGGAATGGTACAGTTTATTGTGTCACAGCTTCTCATTAAAACATGTTTTTTCCCTTGAAATATATCCTAATTGCTGCATTTGTGACTTATGGCAGAAAGAGTTAGATCAAACACTGATCCGAATAGCTGCAGAGAAAAATCCAGTTGAGTTTAAAAAAAATAATGGCCCTACAAATAATTTTTCTCCTAGGAATCCTTAACCAGAGTTTTGTTGACAGTGGTTTCATTGGTATATAAGGCCCTATTTGGTGAAATCCAGGGTACTTCCAAGAACTGTTGATGGGAGAGGAGAGCTCTCAGTTGCTTCCAAGTCTGAAACTTCAAAGATTTGGATAATTTTGATTAGAACTTGAATGCGGTAGTGAAATTTGACTTACGTTGCTCTCTATAAGCCAAAAATTCTGTCTTGGTTGTAGTTGGCAGGCTGTTTTCCTCAAGAACAGAGACACTGAATTGTTTTGCTAAAGTTAGTCATCCAGGGGAGATGACACTAAAGTTCAGGGGCATTCATGTAGTGTTTTACAAGAGGAATGAGTGACTAATACAGGAGAGCAATAAAATTTCATTTGTGCTCGTCTCTCCAGAATGATTGAATTTACAATAGTTGCGGAGGGGAGGTCTTTATATCAGTTCACTCAAGGGGTGTTTGATACAAGGAGGGTTCAAGAATACACCATCTTTTCTCTTCCTTAAGTTTTGAGAGTTTCTTAGTTAGAGCAGACTTCCCTCAGCTGATGTGTCGTCCATGTCGTGTCCCATCCGTGTCCCATCCATGTCGTGTCCATCTCCCCCCAATTCACTGGAAGAGCAGTGATTAGTGTCCAGCTACTGCCAAATGCACCACTCGCCTGAGAAGGATTGCATGGTAAATTTCTGGGTGAAGGCATGAGCCAGGGGAAGGGGAGTGTTTCTGAAATGCACGCTTCTGGTGTGTATACAACTTTATGTTCTGGGCTAAGAGCTCTGATCTCATTAAACCATTGCCACCCGCCCAGCAGGGGCTGCTCTGCTCTAAATGTTTTAATTACTGTGGAGGCTGAGGGCTGGGCTGCAGCCTTTCACATCATGTAGAATTAAAGAAAAAGGAATTTTGTTGCATCCATGAAAAGTATGAGGTCCAGAGTCATCTTCTAGTTTCAAAGCTAATTGAAACCATTGGGGCTGTAAATCTCTTAGTGAATACACTTCTTTTGCTGCTTTATGAATGAGTTAACTTGTGCCCAAAAGGTTTTCTGACACTGGATTATCCTGTATAATTCGTAAGTTTAAATTTTATTCAGTGTGTTTACTGCTGTGGACTATTTTTGGAGACCAGCATTGTTTGCAAATATTCATGTGTTTATTTGTTTAACTGAAAAGCAGTTCTATGCTAGAGGGGAAAGTATTAAATATGACATTTGCTTAGTTCAATTTACTTTTATCTTCAAAGCCATAAGAAATTTTACTATTTTCTTGCGTGTCTCATTGAGATTTGTGCTTGGGATTCGAAAAAATCTGGTATTTTAAATTAAATTTCAAACCAGTTCACAGTGAGCCAAGTTGTAAGTACTCATTTTAGGTAAAATAGAAAAGACCTTAGCTTACCACTTCTGCTGGGATCTTTAGTGCTAGCGATCCTCATGTTTAACCCTAATTGATACTAAGTAGAGTTGAGTATCTGGTCTAGGTATGAAATGCTGAGGCACATCACTGCTTCAGAGGTGGGGCTTGTTCTCCATTTGTTCTGTGCCTGTAACTGCCAGTGACATTAATGGGCATTCCTTGCATGGCTGAGAGAAGACTACGCCAGTGTCAACTTCACCGCTCTTCTAGCGTGATCTTTCTTAAATTTAAAAAAAAAAAAAAAAGTCCTTCCCAATCCCCCACTGTTATATAGCATGCATGTGTGTGCATGTAAAAATACATAGCCTTATGGAAGACACAGCTGAGTAGATCATTCATCCCAAATGAAAAAAATAAACAGAAAAGATACTTTTGTTAGTGGCCTGTATATACTATGGCTTAAAGGCTGTTGAATTGGAAGATTTAACTGTAGCACTACTTTGGGGTCATCTCATGGATAGAATGACATTTGAAAGACTGCCTTCTTATTGATATGGTAACAAGAGCAATTAAAATTTCCTTGGGTGCTATCTTGTGTGACTGCTTGAAGTGATCTTTTAAACTGAAATATTTTCAAGTACTTCAATGTCAGTATTGTATAGATAATTATTTGTATTGGCTCTGGTGATTAAAAGAAGCAACAGACTAAATTTTAAAATATTGTGGATGCATTTAAAAGAAAATTGCCAAACTTTGTATTGAAAGAGAGAGAAACAAAATCTTATTTAGTGTTGAAATTTAGTGCCAACAAGCCAAGATAATTTAATTAGTGGTGCACATAGTATATCTTGACAGCTCTGGTTTGGGAAAATTATAATATGAATATTAACAATCAAAGAGTCTCTGAAAGTATTAGTGCCATGGTGATGAGATTAGTGAATTGGCCAATACTGTAGCAGAAAGCTGGATTCCAGGGGAATTATCCTTGAATGATACCAGTTGGTGCAATTAAAAGCCACAATTCAGTTGCCATATGGAAAGTGTTAGGCATCCTTACATGGTTTCAAAGCTATGTCCCGGAGGTTAAATTGACATATGAAGAAAAGCATAAATTAAATATCTTGTGTTATGAAATTAAAAGTTGACTTTGCTTGAGCCATATGGAGAAGGTAGATGGAAGACAGTCTGTATTTCATCAGGGCTTGTTTTATAGGTGTTTTAGATTTAATGTGGTGTACTTTTAATTTGGCATGTTGATTGGAAAGCTGAATGGCCCATGAAGTTTCTGCAAACAATCTCGTTAAAGTAACTTTTTTTGATCTCTAACAACCCTTTTTCTCCCACTCCCTCTAAAGTGGAGTTACTTAGGTTGATGTTTGTAAGAAGGAAGCATGTTCTGTGTAGTAGCTGGGTGAAGTCCTCATCTAAGTGATACAAGCTGTGTTTCTTGGGCTACTGGTAGTCCCTCTTGGCTTTGTGAAACCTTAATTCTTCTGAATGAGAAGGCCTTGGTTATAGAGTGTTGGTTGATGAGAACCTCAACATGACCTGGCAATGTGTGCTTGCAGCCCAGAAAGGCAATCATATCCTGGGCTGCATCAAAGTGTGACCAGCAGGTCGAGGGAGGTGATTCTCCCCCTCTACACCACTTTCATGAGACCCCACCTGGAGTAGTGTGTCCAGCTCTGGGGCCCCCAACATAAAGACATGGACCTGTTGGAGCAAGTCCAGAGGAGGGCGACAAAGATGATCAGAAGCCTGGAGCACCTCTCCTATGAAGAGAGGCTGAGAGACTTGGGCTTGTTCAGCCCGGAGAAGAGAAGGCTCTGGGGAGCCTTCCAGTACCTGAGAGGGGCCTACAAGAAAGCTGGAGAGGGACTTTTTACCAGGGCATGTAGTGATAGGACAAGGGGTAATGGCTTTAAACTGAAAGAGGGTAGATTGAGATGAGATATAAGGAAGAAATTCTTCACTGGGGGTGGTGAGGGAACAGGTTGCCCAGAGAAGTTGTAGATGCCCCATCCCTGGAAGTGTTCAAGGCCAGGTTGGATGGGGCTTTGACCAACCTGGTCTAGTTGGTATGGCAGAGGGGTTGGAACTAGATGATCTGTAAGGTTCCTTCCAACCCAAACCATTCTGTGATTCTATGGAGTACATTTTCTTCTGTAAATTGGGTTTAAAAGTAACAACAGTATGTTTTATTCTTTAATGAGTTAAATATAAATAATGTAGTCCTTAGTTCACACTAAAACTTTAGTTATAATAAAAATGGGAAATTTGTAGCGCGATTGCCAACACATGGGAATGTTCTTGACAGCAGCATTCATTAACAGAAGGGTTTTCTGTAGGTTTTGGAAGATCTATAGTAAGACCCAGGAGGAGCTCAGCAAGTGGCTATTTGTAGGCACCCTTCAGAAGAAGATCTTAGTTGACTTTTATGGTTTCTTTTGAATTGGGCTATGAACAGAGGAAAGAGAAGTGTCTTGAGTATTCAAACTTTGGAAAAACTAACTCTTACAAAGTTGGGGAAATAATTGTTTGGTGATGATATTTAAATCAAAATGGAACATTGCTCCCTGTGCTGCAGATGTTGGCCTTTATAGAAACCCTTGTGGATGGATTTTGCTGTGTGAATATCAGCATTAAAACCTGGTTGGAAAGTAAATGGTTGATGTTGAAATGTACAAAATACTTGAAGTATTTTTTTGTAACTAAACCACTTTTCTAGTTAATATACTAGTTACTCTGAATGCTCATGAGTTTTCAGACTGTGATATTTATAGATATCTTTTAATGGAAAGTGAGGTATAGTTTTAGTTAAAAAAATTAATGTGAAGAAGTGGTCAAATAGACTTTCTCTGTGAATTTATTTGGTCATATCTGCCAACATTGGCAGCAAGACTAAGCTTGTATTTACTCCTACAGAGTAACTACAGCTATGGGAGACTGAGTTGGACTGTATTCCATTCAAGAATTATTAACCAAGTTCCAAATGCAAAATCTTCATTGTGTCTGATTTCTGAGCCAGCAAAGCATGTTTGTGTTGGAATATCTCATGACATTTGTCTTGCAGTGGTGGAATGCCAGTGGTGTTAGCTGTGGTGAAAGGGCTATGCTGGAGTAGATACTTTTACTGCTGCGTAATCTAAGAGAGAGGGGAAATGGCTTGTGTAGGTTCAATTATCGCTGTCCTGGTCTTTCTGCAAGGGGTATAGGTGTACAGTGCATTTGCTTTTAGTAAACTTCTGGATTTATTGTCATCAGAGCAATATGGCATATATTTTCATCTTGTAATTTACAGAACAGAGGCAACACTTCTGAATGTGTGAGACATCCTTTTTTAGAGTTAGGAAGTACTGTATAGTTAGTGTCTTGCAAATAGACTGCTGTCATGTAACTGCATGTCCACTGTTAATTAAGGACAGTCCCTTGGCTTGTTGTGGGAGTTGGCGTTCAAACAGGCAAGTAAGTGTTCAGCCAGATTCCTTAATACCTATATGTGTGCGTCTCACATGGTATGCGCCCATCATATGTGAGAAATGCTTCTGGTTTAGTCATACAGAATCTAATTGTTTGAGGAAGGGAATGATGCAGTCTCTTGTTGGGAGGTCCTATAACAGCTGTGAAATGGAGTACCTTTGTGTGGTGTGGCCTTTTATTTATAGACAATACATGATCCTATTGTTTTAGTCTAGAAAACTTTTGGTGGAGTAAATCCTTTTGCTCCTGAGAAGACCAGACTCTGGCCATAGGACACTGAACACTACCAGTGCCTGAGAAGCTCCTCTACAGACCAAGAAGAGCCCTGTAAAAATACACCTAAAAGATGTACCCCCTTGGCAGGGGTAATGGAAGACCCTGTGGTTCCCTGGTTCAAACCAAGGTCCCCGCCAAATGTACATGAGAAGGAGTTGTCCCTTAAATCTGAAGCTGTTGTTAATAAAACTTAATACTTGTTCACAAGACTTACCAGGCAAGCAGTCTTTTTGCTTTTTGTCAAAGCTCCGAGTTTGATAATTTTCTCTGATAACCTTCTCAATCTGAAAATTCAGTGGAACTCTGAAACTCATTGAGCTGACTGTGAAAGGGTGTCTTGCTTTTAACTTGAAAAGTGCCATCTACTAGTCTTGCTTTCTGTTGTAATGGATTTGGAATTAAATGCAGGCTCAGTGGCGCTGGTCCCTTATATAATTTGCAATGAGAATCCCTTGAGACTGTGAGATCCTCCCTTAAAATGTGGGAGGAGATCAGTTATGTTTTGGCAAAATTTGCAGCAGAGAACTTTTAAAGTGCCTGGAATTTTCAGCTGTGTGTCCTTGGGCTTCGAACTAACAAATACAGGCAGTATATGTTGCTTTAGCTCAGAGATGGATTGGCATGTGGTCCGAACAGTCTATGCACTGTCCATCGAGATAAATACTTTGTGTTTTGCAATTAGGGTGGAATTTAATGCATTTGGGGGCATTACTGTGGCAGCTTTAAAGGGATTAAGTATATTGAGGTTCCTATTAAAGTATAACATTGTGATTCAAGATCTGTGAAAGAAAATCATGCATGGGTGTTTGATCTTGGGGTGCAGCCACACATGCTGTGAGGCATAAAATAAGGGGATAGACTCAGTAGGGAAGTGACAGAACAAAGTACTGTCTTGCAGGAGAAATGGGATTTGGGAGCAGCCTTGGATCTTTTGATCCATACTCTGATGCGAATGATAAGTGGTACGGAGGTGACAGATTTGTCTTGGGGGAGGAAGGAGAATGGTGGGTAGTGTGTCGCGTTGCCCTCGGAGATAGTTTGCTGTCTGATTCCCCGAAGATTCGATAGTGGTAGGTAAGGACTAAGTTGCTTCTTGTTGTCCGATCTTAAAAATCTTTTATAATTCCAGGATGGTTAGTTTCAAGAGAGTTAGGTAAAGAAGGCGGTAGCTGTAAAGCTAAGCCTTATGCATTAAATGCATATAAAGAACAAATGCCTGTTTGGGGGAGCGGGAATTTTCTCTGAGCATAGAGTGCCCCAGTCCTGAGCTCACAGAATAACAAGCAGTCTCTGTATTGCATAAGATGCTGCGGTTAAGCCTGTATCAGTGTTTCTGTAATAAACTACTCTTTTTGAAACAATAAATAATAATTTTGCTTGTGAACTTTCCAAGTCTCTCTCTGTTCACATAGTGTACGTGTGTATAAACTACAGACACTCATTCCCCTATAAAGAGAGAACATCATAGTCTAGCAAACAGAATATCTGTCATTCCAGCTGAGCAAAGGTCTAAGGCAATAACCCAAAATATCCTGGAAGAAATTCTAAAAAGCATTGAAGAAATCAATCGTCTGATCCTAGAGGAAGGTCTTTGATGTAATCCTGGTAAGTTTATACTGGGAGCCTGCCTATTTCTTTATGGTCAGCCTTAGACTTTCTATATGAAAAGTGGATCAAATAATTTCATATGCTTCTGCTTTAAAAAAAGATGGTTGATAGTTTTCTGAAGCATATACACTGTTTAAATGTAGATTGTGGCTTTTAGCCGAAGCCCAGGTGGGGAGGAAAGGCTTTTCAAAACAAGTACTTACAGAAAAATAAATAATACTTTGATATTTTCCCATGGAAAAAGTGTGCCTCATTTAGCCATCCCGAATATTTAATTTTATTTTGAGGATAAACTTCATAGGTTATCTCAGTTAAAAGCCATTTTTATTTATGCAAAGTTTATGTGCAAGGTCTTGTTCCTGATGTGGATATGTATGTAAAAGGAGTTTTTCAGAATACCATAAATAAATTACTTTTAAAGGTATATTTTTAACTAATTCAGTGCAGTTAGGTAAGTCTGGTTTTTATCATCTTGAAAAATTTTGCAGTATTTCTCTGTTATGTTCTGATGTGAAAGCCCTGCTGTAATAGAGGGAAACTTCTCATTGCTTTCAGTGGTTTTGTATCGGGTCCTCTGCCACATCAGTGGAAGAAAGGGTAAGGTTCAAGTGTCTTTTTTTATCTAGCAACGGCATTGCTGGTGGAATGGCAATGTATCTTCCCCTGCAGATGCAGTTTATCTGATTATTTTATGACGGGTTCATGAAACTTTTTCCCAGTTGTACTGCCACTTAAATTCCCATTTGTAATTAGCAATGTAATTTTGCAGATAGGTTTAAAAAGCATGTTTTGAGCGAGGCTATTCCCACAGCACTGCTTAATACCCATTAAAATACCACCTTTTTATTGTATGAAGGTATTTTTTATTGAATTAGGTTGGTTTGTTAAAGTATTGCACCACAGTTTCATTCTTTTTGTTTGTTTTTTTATTTTTTTTCTTTTTACTCTAAGGCTGTTTATAATTGTTTATTTGTGACTAGTAGGAAGCACACAAAATCTTTAACTCTGGACTAATGCACAGCATAAAGAAGAAATGAGATCTCTTCCTGCCTAAGCTATTGCACATGGCTTTTCTTAGAATGGCAGTCACTCTTGGATTAAAACATGGTGACGTTTAACAGAAAAGAAAGCAAAAGACCCCCAGCATTTGGAAAGGAAGTATTGTATCATTGATGCTACATAGACTTCCTAGGAGTTTGGTCATCAGCCTTACCATGGCACTCTTTTCCAGTTGTGCTGTTTGATTTCTTTTTAAATGCAATTTAGAAAAAAATGAATGAAATAAATTTTTGTGAGAACTGTGTGATGACAGTCAAAAGTAGCTTGAAGTAGCTCTGTGTCCTTGGACATTTGCTGTTACCCAGGAGGGACTGGCTTGACTGCAGCATGCAGCTGTTGCCCCTGCTTAGTCAGTGAACATACATGTGCTGTTTAAACACAGAACAAACCTCTGCTAAAACAATTTACCCTTAATCTATGGCCACCTCTGATCTTCCCCATATTGGAAAGACAGAAACCGAAGACACTGCAGTGGGAAGCCCCCTAAATTTGCCAGTAAATGAGTAACAGACAATGGGTAATGTCCTGTGGGAGTAGCAAAAAGACTGTGAGGTCCCATATTAGCTCTGCAACGGTAATCTGACCCTCCTCATGTGTGTTTCTGATGGCAACGCCAACAGTCTTGGTCTCCTCAAAAAATGAGAATTTCACCACCACTGGGGAAAACAGGAGAGTTTGTCAAATACAAAGAACAGAACGGTGAGACAAGAAAAATGCTTGTGTCATGCCTTTAGGGGTATGCTTTAAGCAAGGAAAGAGTCCTGGCCTGCTGTACAGAGTGTCTCCTAATATCAGCAGGAGCTCTACCCAAAGGCAGGGTGAGGCTTCCTCCTTTCACGTTCTCAGTAGACATGGGGTCTATTCAAAACCTGCTGTTACTGCATATCAATTCCAATATACAGTAGTATGTATTAGGAATGGATAACCAGTTGTGCCATCAGTTAGAAATATGCACAGACTCTTTGAGAGGCGTGTCAGCCTGGCAGACATGCCAGATCAGGGGTAGGATTTCGCTTTAAATTGTGTTGGTACAGTTTACTGATGCCAGCGGGCTGGGTGTTAATAGCTGAAGGCAGTACTGCGTGGAGGGAAGTAACTCAGCTGAAAAAGCAGTCTTCTGATGTTCAGTTTCATCTGTCTGTAAATGGGGGGCAATTGTGTGTTACCTGGACTTAGCCATCCACAGCCAAGAATCTTCCTTCTCATGATGATGGTGATGAACAGTGAGTATTTTGTGTCATACCCAGCTGCACACCAAGCTATATTGTAAGTTTTGTGCAACACTGGTTTGCAGTGGCCCTTCTTGCAGGGTGATGCCTTCCTTCTGTATCAGTGCTGCTTTGTCCAGGTAAAGCGCCCTTTCTTGACCAAGTCCTCCTTTCAGCAGGGTTTACCCAAACTTCACATGCCTGTTGCAACCACCTGCCTCTCTTGTACAGAGGGTGAAATGGTGCATGTTTTGCCACACATTTTTTTGACTGTGTGCTATTGATAGGACAGATTTTGGCATGAGGCATCTTTGTGGAATATAAAGGGTTACGTTGTTGAAGTTACACAGGCGCCAGTCCACTGGCACACCGCAGGTGATCTCGGAGTGAATGTTGTTTAAAGCGCCTGTCCCACGGTTTCACAAATGTGCTCTGACCAGAGGATGTTTTTCTAACTTCAAAGGGCTTCTCAGGCTGGCTCGGTGCCTTCACAATTCCTCTCTGCTCGTGATGTGTTCTAACCATGTGTGATTTTTTTGGTATGTGATGTTTTCTTAAAGCGGCATTGACCTGCGTTCAAGTGAAACTTGCTCTTAAGCTTGTAAACACAAACTTGTCGTGTGGGCAGTTTTCATCTTAACCTGATGTGTGTATTTTTTTTTAAGAGCAAGAATAGACATCAAAAGGAGGAGTAATTTAGAGATAAAAAAAAAAACAAAACAAAAAAACCCAAAAAAAACTTGCAGCAGCCTTTTGAGTTGCACCATCCAGAGGCTTTTCCTTGAAGATCAAGGTGTGGGTCCTTTTCTGGCTGTAAGGAGAAGAGCATATTTCTACCTTGGCAGTGCTAGAGTTACAGTAGGTTACTTTGTCTGAAATGTGCCTCTGCACAAGGGGTGTGCAAAGGAGGAAAGCAAGGCAAAAAGAAGTAGAAAGTGCAAAGAAGCTAGGACACTTATCAGTGACCTGATTCATCCCACCTCTCCACCCCCCTGTTTAGGAGTGTTACATTAAAATAAACTTTTAGGAACATGTTTATATCTTTTTTAAATATTAAGGGTTTCTTTTTCTTCTGTAGTACTTTGTAGCACAGTTTTCTGAAGGGGATTATTTTCAGGTTTATGCAAAGTAGACTTTCTTTTTAATTCTGAGAATTAGAAATGACTGAGATTTGTGGGAAAAATTCTTTCACTGTTGAAGTCCATTAACTCTGCTGAGAGCAGGATTAGGCCCTGAAATATCTCCTGAGGTACACTGTGCTATGTTAGCTATGGTTGTGAATCTGGGAGGATCTCATGTTCCACTAAGTTACACTGGTGGGCACGGGTTTCTTGCAATGTTTGTGCATTAAGGCTAGAAAAGTGAACCTACTGAGGTTTCAAAGTCATCATTTTTAGTTTACTGTTACTACTATTATGGATGCTTTTGAGTATACTAAAAAACCCAAACAACCAACAGCCCTTTCTTCTAAGAATAGAGTACCTTACGAGCCAGACCATACTACTTGCTGTTTGCGGAGTGATTGAAAAGGATCATCTGCTGTGGGAATAAAACATCATCCTGTGAATGGCACGCCATGAACAATGTATCTCAGCTGTGCAGTGAAGTTTTGCTCCTCATGAGTAACAGTACTGCAATCTAGCACTTAATAATTAATCCAGCTTTCAGATGCAGCTTGATCCCAAGGTCCTCATCCAGACAAGATCCTGGAGAAGTTAGTGATCTCTAGGACCTAAGCCCTAACAGCAAACAACCTGTGCTACCCTGCCATCCTATGGTTATCGACAGGAACCATCCCACCACGTTTATTTTGGCTACTTTTAAAGCAGGTGGCCAGGATGAATTCCTTGTTTCAAAGTCACAGCTGCTGCTTTGAAATTGTGTAAGAAGGGCTTTGGTTTCTTAACACAAAATAACTGAGCTGCTGTTTGGTATTAGAGCATCATTATTCTGGGAAATGCCCTCTTCATTTTAAAAATATCTTCTCTATGGAAGTTGAAAGTTTATACCTCATGATTCTAAGGGCAGAGAGATGAAAAGGTTCCTTGTTTGACTGATGATTGTAAATACTTAAGAATTCCTCAGTGACTTGAGAGAATAGAATCTGAAGGTAGTATTAAAAATTAATAGCAATATTAGAAACACAGAGTTACTTCAGGAATCTCTTGTTTGTTGGTATTAAATAATTTCTGGGTTTTATTTTTGGGGGGGGGAAAAACTATAAGATTTTTTTTTTTCTCTTTTAACTGGATGTTTTTGTGGCAGTTGGCCCAAAAATGTTATGACTTTATCATTAAATCAATTAAAAAGACCAAGTGGACTTTATACCATCACAGTAATAATGCTGTGATTAAGTAGAAGGAAATGTTCTGTTACAAATCCCTGTTTCCTCTCCTTGTAAAATTTTATTTTAAAATGAGCCTTCTTGGGTGACTTTTTCAGTAGTGTCAGCAACAGTGTCAGCAGAATGGTGAATTCGTGTCACTGGAAGTATAAAGAGAATTCATGAAGGAGTTTGTGTTAAGCATAGTTTTCTTTTCTTATAAGAAAGGATTGTGTTCACTGTGGTTTTTTTCTTCTTTTGTATTCCTTGCCACCTTATGATATTATAATTTTTTTGCCTACTTTCAAAATTCTGTAGGTATATATTTATAAAAAAATATGTCATGTAAGCCTTTTTCTAGTGTAAGAGAAAGTACATTTTATGCAAGGTACACAGCATGGGGTCTTCCAGGCCTTCAATCTCATATGATCCTGTCTTGCAATAAATATATCAAACAGGAATGAGCAAATGCAATCCTCTCAGACTGGGTGAAAAAGTCCTCTTAAGAAAGAAGTCAAGGGAGGGCTGATTAGAGGAAAGGATGCAAAGAGCAAAATTGGGGTTCATTTGGTATTGGGGAAACAGTCAAAGAAATTAATGTAGGATTTGCATGCATAGGATGTAACATAATCGTTAATTAAGGGGAAGGTGTGAGAATGGGCACCCCAGAAGTACAGGCAGTACAGATGGGGTATCTGGGCTGTGCCCTTAACCCTGTTTGCTTCAATCATAAAATGATCTTTGTTCATATTTTTATCTTGTGATAGTAATTGCTTGTAGCTCTCTTGTCTGTTGGAAGCTACGTGTTTTAGTGCAATACTTCTTAGATTTATCCATTAACAAGTGGTACTGGACCATATTTTACATACAGGTATACATGGCAGAAAGATCCCTACTTACTAAGTCAAAGCTCTCAGTGGTTCAGACACAAGCTTACTGTACAATCCTTGTGTCTCTGGTAACAGGGTGTGCCTTTGCTAACTGGGCTGACTGGTGTAGCCCCCTGGGTCTCTACTTAGCGGTTGGGAATTTCATGGGTAGGATGTCAGTCCTGTTATACTTAAGGAGATAAGAGATAGGGTAATAGGTTAAATACAGCTTTCTAAAGCACTCTGAATCACAAGGTAGGTAGACTTTGAAGTCATCTGAGATTAGAATACTGGTCTATGGGCTTGGATGTGAAGTTGGGAGGTGTTTGTGATGCAGATGATCAGAGATGAATAGCCATTGCTGTGGTGCTACCTGGTCTCTGAAACTCTGAATTTATGGCTTAAGGATGAGGTACAGGAACCATGTATTCAAGTTGTAGACACTAGCTTTAGCTGTATATCCTTTCTCAAGTTGCTCAAACGTGAATCTTCACAGAGGCCCAAATAGCTACGCACTTGCCACTCATTTAGTCTCATTTGTTTTCTCTTTGAAGCTACCAGTTTTATCCACTTTTTCCCCACTTGAAGTGGGATAGGTTTTATCCTTTTACCTACCTAGGCTGTTGAGGTAGACAGAGAAATATTTAAAGTGCCAGCTGTACACTTAATTCATTGCTATGTGTTTATGAATAAGCCAGGTATTTATTACCTACTTTCCTGAGCAAAGTAAGAAAATAAGAATGAAAAAGAATGTTTGAATTCCCCTTGGAGTGCATATAATCACCCTTTGCAAAAAACCACCCTCTTACCTTCTTTCTTCTTTTGCTCTACAGTCATGTTCCTGAAATCCTTTTGGAAAGGGGCCTTTCTGAACTGTCCAGGTCTCATCACAATCCAGTGGCCCGAGACGTCTAATTCTAAAACGTTTGTATTAATCAAAGCAGCTTTAACATGTGGAGAAAAAAGACATTTTACTTCCCACTCATCCAAACGAGAGTTTGGACAAGGTTAGAAGGTGGTGGAAGGGACATATCTTTAATGCGTGAGCTGAATCTTCACTCCTGTGGAGGCCTGTCCAAGGACATGGGCATTCAAGTGATGTAGACTTCCTGCTTACTGTTCTGCTTTGCTTTATGTAATGCATATAAATTCAGTGCAAGATTAGTAGGGACATAGGGATAGAGCATATGGCTAGCATATGTATAAATCATAATAGGTAAATAATATAGGATGAGGAGAATGCCAGACTTTTACCACTGTGACTAGATGAAATGGACTAACAGACGTAACTAAAGGGTGAAAGAAAACATTTGTTAAAAATTAGACTGAAGATAGGCCCTGATGCACCAGCTAGACTTGAGGCTTTGCAGGAATATGGGATTTTTTCTGGTGTTTGCTTGAAACACCCTCTCTTGAAGGTTATTCTTCGGAGCAGCAGAGTTTGTACATGAGTGAAATGCATGTCAAAATGTTTACAATGAACTGAAGTGGAGTGGTGCCTCAAAGCAGTAGGCTTTTGTTTGCACTGGCTTTGTAATAGAGAGCCTTATAATGAGGGTGAACTATGCCTCCTATTCCGGTGGGCCTTTGTACTACCTGGAGCACAAAGTGGAGCAGGTTTACAGGTTAATTAACACCTCTTCCCTCCTTGTGGTGCTGGCAGTGATGTGTCACCCACGGTCATGTGTAGAAATGGTGATTGATGGTTAGTGATGGATACTCCCAAGCTTTTTAGTTGTTGCCACTGGATTGTCTGCTGCGAATGTCATTTGTTCCTTTAAACAATAGAGAGCACAGTTAAATGTGTGGTGCTGAAGAGGCACTTATTGTCCTGTTAGCCTGGCAGCCCTGAGCAAGGCCCTACAGCTCTGTGTTTGCAGCCAGGCACATCCCAGCCTGTAGCTTCCCCGCTCCCCCCTCCTTATAAAGAGGAAGAGAATTCAGACAAATTCTGCCTGTCTAAAGAGGATTTAATGGCACCTCACAACCCCTTATTATGTGTTTAAGGATGATTTCTCTGAATATTGAATTGTAAGGATGGTTTCAATCTAGCGGCTCTGTGGTTTTGGAGAGTTTGGTCATTCTGGCTGGAAGCATTGTACTTTAGTCTGTGTGTTAGATATGAGCATTTTTTGTTGGTTGGTTGTTTTTTTTTTTTTTTTTTTCTCCCTTTGGGGTCTTGAAGTTTTCTTTGTCACCTATTGCCAACAGATCACACTTTCTCAGCAGTTGCCCTGTGCTTCTTTCTTTCCCTCCCAGTTCCTCAGGTCTTAAAACTGTATGTGTTAGATACTTCTATTTTAATGGCTATTGCCTTTGCCTTAGCTTGATTTAAATGCTACAGTGCTCGGAAACTAAATGTTGGTGGAAGAATAAAGCCACATAGTGGTCTAACTAGCAGGGTGCACATTTAGGTGTGGAACATCAAGAATCCTTTTTCCGTCTTGCATTGGCTAGCACACCATAC
Source organism: Gorsachius magnificus (assembly GCA_034008185.1). NCBI lineage: Eukaryota > Metazoa > Chordata > Aves > Pelecaniformes > Ardeidae > Gorsachius > Gorsachius magnificus. The sequence goes on along the minus strand of CM067088.1, from coordinate 31,342,195 downwards.
TGTAACATTTGAGGCAAGTATGTACCATACATACTGCCTAACCATACCATACCCACTGTGCAGATTAGTAACAAAACCCGTGTATAGCATATATGTATTTTTGGAGCTTAAAAGGTTTCTCTTCACATCGCCTACTTCCTTGCCTATTTGTGAGTGGAAAGACAGTGGAGCATTGGCCAGCTCAGGAACAGAATCGTTTTGGGAAGAGGACAGTACAGAGGCAGTGCTTGCTGCCTTCCTTGGGGCAGTGGGGAAATTGGAAAGGAAACTGTGATTCAGTGAATCAGACAGCTCCAGGGGCAGTGCAGCTCTTAGCTGCTGCCTTGTTTGCAGTGGATTATAGGGTCATAATGCAGCCCACTATGCCAAAGCAGAAACGCAGTAAATTCATCCTCAGGAGCTGCTTTATGTTGTCTAGAAATGAAGAATTCCTCTGCAAGAATGTAATGCTTTTTATCCAACTTCCCAATTGCCATGCTTCAGCAGTATATTTATCTTCACCATTTTCATGCTGTGAACAGAGGAAGGCCAAGAAACATGTATAAAGGACTTCTTTTACAGCCAACGATACGTGCAGTATAGCATCCTATAAAGTTAACGGGGATTAAGGTGAATGACCATGTGAGCAAGGGAGGCATCCCATCAGGAAGTATGTCTGTTTCTGTGTAACAACTAAAGCAATACTATCTACAGACTCTGAATCAAAGGCTTGGACAGCTAAACAAAGCTAATCCCCAAAGATGTACTATTACACTCATTTCCTGTGTATGGAACAAATATTGTAGGAGTTTTGAAAAGCATTTTCCAGCCATTGTTAAGAGAAGAGTTGGGGGTTGAGCTATAAAATTCTGACCTGGGTTCAGACTTTCTCCATATTTGTGGTTTTGGTTTGAGCCTGTCTCTAGTTAGTAGGGATATAAATGTTAAAATTCACCCATGTGGCTTGAGAGCTGTGCTATGTTAGTAGTGTAAGTCTCGCTTTTTTAGTGTGTCTTTATTTTAGAAAATACTTCTTTCTGCTGGAGTCATATCCTTTCTTTTACTGGGAAAACTGAATATTTTGGCAAATAAGGACAACTTGACTAGGCCTAATAGAGCTGCAAATGTAAAGTGTTAATTGACTATGAAAAATAATATTTCTCTCTCATAAATTCTCTCAAAGTGAAACTCAAGTTTATATGCCCTTACAGAGAAGAAAGTAAATGTCATGTTGTCTTTTTAGGAAAGCCTTTATTTCTTTCATTTCTTTGTTTCAGTTTTGATAGCTTGTTATATTTCATTGTGCAAGTAATTGAAATTAATTGATATATGGGAAAAGGTTTAAACTGAATAATGAATATCTTTGGTTTTGGAGAACTTTTAAGTGAGAAAGATGAACACTTTGAGCCTAAATACAACTTCAAGAACAACTCTCACTTTGGGTAAAGGAGCTATCTGCTCAGATCTGCTGAGCATAGAGTGGGAGGTTAAGGCTCTAAATTTGAGTTCTTGTCAGAAGACACAATTTATGAATGGCAGTGAGAAATGATTTCCCAAATGTGAACAGAACAAATAAGCTAGGCATTGAACATGCTTTCTCCTGGGCTGTCACCCATTGTATCTGTAGCCTGGTGTGTGGCACTTAATGTAATTTCAGACTGGCTTAATTTTGAGCAAAGGCTGATAATGTGTGAACATGTGGCATGGTCCTGAGATGATGGCAAGCAAGCCCATCAGACACTGCATGGTGTCTGTTTTCAGAGGGGATTTTAGTGCTGACTTCTGTAGAATTAGGCTCTTGCAGTCATAATTGTGTAGCAGAGAATATTACAGAAATGGGTATACAAACTTTCTCAAATGCTTGGCACTTTGTCATAAATTTAATCTATTTACATATTTCCCGTACCACTGTACAAACAAACCAGTGGGCAGAGTCCTGAAACCATTTTCTCAGGCAAAGTTCCAGTTGATACCAAAGAGGTCGGGATTGAAAATAATCGCTTGTTTAGAAGCATTTGAATGTGACCTTTAGAGAAATTATCTTTCCTTTTGCTGACTTTTTGAACCCCTCATTAGGGAGTTATTGAAAATCAGTATGAAACTTCAATGAGTTCAGGCAACAACAGCATAGACCTACATTAGTGTTACTCTTCCCTGTTTCTCATTCCTCATTGAATTTGCAAGTACTCCTCTGTTAACCTGTAAGCGTATGTGTGTTTCAGCATAGATGCTGAGGCCAATCCAAGTCTGGTAGTGTTTTTGCATGCATGTAGAGCTCTTACTGCACAAGCAGGATGCAATATATGGTTCTCTGCCACCATTACAGTATCCTTTTGTTCCCAGAGAAAACCCAAAAAAGTTATTGGGCAAGCTTGAAGAAATTCATAGAAGAGCTAAGGGTGGTTGAACTAAGACAACTGAAAGAGCAAATGATTTGCTTCTTGTGTACATAGGGAAATTGATAAGAAGAGTTCTTGTTATAGACAGAGAGAGAAAGAGTAAAAGTACTTTTATTTATCAGTAATTTTTGTGCTTACTTACACAGGCTTCTATTGTGATACAGAGTGTTTGTGCAGGAGCTGTTCTGGAATACCTATTGCAATCAGTTTCCATACATAAACATGCCAGTAAAAACTATCTAAGCAATGACTAAATGAGAATTTAGTCTATATTGTTTGAAGCTTAAAAAAGGTTATTTAGAACTGTGAAGGAATACGATTAGGAATAGCAACAGGGGAACTTAGGAAAGATTGGGTGTAAAGACATGGTAATGGAGGTCTGTTTGAATGCAGAATAATTCCTGGAAACGGTACAGGTTTTACTTCCTCTCAGAATTGTTAAAACTGCACTGCATCTCTAACTTTCTCAAGTATGTAATAGAAGAGGGTCTTCAAAGTTGAGTCCATTGAACTCAGCCCATTTTAGTTTCTTCTACTGAAAACAGAATAATTGTGTGCATCTACGTCAGCAAAGTTGAGATTTATGGGATTTTTCTCCCTTTCAGTGAATATATTGTACATGATACTATTCAACATAGAAGTGCTGTTACTTTAGCAGATTATGCTGACAGCAGGTAGTTGTAATTCAGAGCTCTTCCTTTATAAAGATTAATGATCCTTGAAATAATAAATATATTGGAAATGCCAAGCTTGGAAGTAGTTTTCAACTCACAAATGGGATTGTTTGTGTAACAGCAGACATCTTCCCCTGCTATTTCCTATAATAGAGCAGAAGTAAAATACTAGAGCAGTAACATTTCAGTATCTCAACAGTGCTTTTGGAGAGAAAAGATCCCTTCATGAGGAATATATGTGTTGGGAAGGGCAGGAAGAGGGTGATGACAAGCCATTTTGCAATATCATGTTTGCTTATGGCTTACGGGGAGTGCTGCAAAGAACTCAAACCTTTTAACACATCTGAGCATTGTTGACTTATTCTGGTTGCCATCATTCAGTAGGCAGAAAACATCTCAGCAGGCATCGGGGCCAAAAGCTTGCCTTCTGTGGGTGGGCATTGTTTGGGGGAGAACCAATAACTTATTTTTAAGTTTGTTACAGTATAGACCTAGCAGTAAATTAATCACGACATTAAGACGGAATGTAGGTATAGACATTACTTCACAGAGTTGTCATAAATTCTGCTCTTGCCATATTTTAATTTCCAAGGCTTTTGAATCTCAGACAAGGTGCTATAGATGTAGTTATTAAACTCTGCAGAAATATTTTTATTGGGTAGGACATTGCCTGATGATGTAGCCATGAAAGCCAAATTCAGAGACCTGCAAAAGGTTCTTTATCCATGCATTTATGAGGAAAAATATTATTTTGTAACACTCACTTATTATTGAAATACTTGTTTTAAATTTACCTTCTTTTTCCTGAATATGTGTGTGTATATATTGTGTCACAGTCATGACAATGTAGGGTTTATTCTGTTTGTTATTGAGTCATCAATAACATTGTCATCAATAAGACACAGGTGGAAACACAGCTTTGGAAATAGAGTGATTCTGACTCTTGTGGCTCAGCAGATGCTTGTTATTGTAGAGTGACCTGAGGACATGCTGCCCTTTTTCAGCTTTTCTGAATACTCTTGAGAGAAGACAGTGTATAGTATATAAAGAAAAAAAACTCTTTAAAAGTTTACACAGTGTACTTCTTTCAGTGCAGAAGTTAACTTATGTGGGGGCTGAGTTAGACTAAATATTGCTGAAAAAACAGCGTCTAGTTCTCTGCTTTTCCAAGATTTTTCCTTCATGTGCACTGGAAAGGGGAAGCCATGTTCTTTGCACCTTTCTATACCAAAACATGTGTTGCTAATTACTTGGTTTCTCCTGGGGGCTGTTCTTTTGGGTGGTGCTTTGCCTTTCCCTTTAAGCATACAGGGACAGCCAAATGTCAGAGGAAGCTTAAAATAGGTTGTCTGCACCGAGGATGTAACTGGCAACCAGGCAAAGAATGGAATGGCAAAGTGCTGGAAGAGTTAAATCCCACCTCATCCCACTTACCTGTGTAGGAAATCTGTGCTTGGCTGGGGTGGAGATACCTTAGGAACAAGTTACCTTGAAGGCTGATACTGGAGTTTGGTCGCAGTTTCGGGGCAGATGGTCTTTGGGTAAGCAAGGCTGTGGACACACCAAGACCTGGCTGTTCCGTGGAGTCCTGTCTGCCCTTATACCCCACGGTGAATAGAAGTTATTTGAGGCAGCTTATGCCTTTATTTATCTCAGTGGAAGCGTTGATATGAGCTATTACCATGGAATGCCTGCCATGTAGCCATACTCTCAGATGTTCTAATGTTGAGAAAGTAGCCCGAAGCACTTTGCTGAGGTTCATCCAGTAAAATTTCCTAGCTCTTAGTCATTTGCTCCATAAACCATGATAGCAGAGCTGTATCAGATGGCAGAGTCCTACAGCTCCTTGCTTATAGCTTGGGACAAAATTCAAGAGTTATGTATCGAGTTTAATTTGATGTAATAATAATTTATATAGTGTAAACACACTAGATAGATATTCTGTTGCTGGAATTAATCAGGAAAAAGTCATGTATGTAGAATTCTCCTCTTCATCTTTCTTTTAAAAACACACGCTTGCCCCTGATTGATATTTAACAGCACTGGTAAATTAAGTTCTTCTCCACAAAACAGGTGTAAGCCACCGTCCTGCCCTGCCAGCATGCCTCGGTCATGGCTTGGAGAGCCAGAGCTTGGCCTGTCTGGTGAAACTGCCAGTTGTGTTGCAGACACCTACTTAACAGAAACTGGAAGTGAAATCATGATTTTATTTAACATTGGTCACCTATTGGATAATAACTTTCAGTCACTATAAGACTGGGCTGGATTTGAAACAGCAGCCTGTTATCGAAAGGCTCTGTTTCCCTCTCTAATCTGCTGAGCCAGCTCATCCTCCTGAAGCATTTGAAAAAATATGAGTGGAGGGTAAGAACATGAAATTTCCCTCTTTCTTGAAGTGTGTTTGCTTGTGTTTTGTTCTCGCATGTGCTGCTTAAGCCTTCAGTTCACTGTTCAGTCTTTAGTTCTCAGATGCCATTTGGCTTCAATCTCCATGCAGAATTCTTGGAAACCAGAGATGACTCAGAAGGCGATGAAACCCTTGTCCTACAAGACTTCTAAAGCAGGCAAATGGTTTCCTTTCTTGTAAGGAGCAAGTGAGTGAGTGCTCTGAGCCCTTGACAGCCAGCCTCGTTCCTTGCTCCTCACTCTTGACACACACAAGTTGGGACGCTTCTGCCAAGAGTTTTACTTGCACTTACGTTAGCGGAAATGTCCCTGATAAGAAGTAGTCGTTGTTGAAGTCTTGTGGCTTTGACTGTAAAGGCTTTTAATTTTTTTTGCATAAAGACTGTTGATCCATATGTATTTGTTGTTGTTATATAAAAATGTGAGTGAGGGTTTATTTTTTCCTTTGAGATGTATGGCACTACAGAACTTGGAATTGCTTCCAAGTTTACAAAATGAGTCTGTGGTTTAGACCTCTCTGATAAAACATTTTTTTTGTTGTTGCAAAGTTGGATCAGATTTTTGTTGTCATAATGGTTGGTGCACTTGGCAGCTTGCATTTTAAATAATTAGGAGATAAAATTGGGCTGTGTTTGAAATCCAGTATGTCTGGTATTTTCTTGCTTTACTTAGTGATGTTTTTAATCCCCCTTTTAACTTTGAAGACTAATGTAAGGCAGTTAAGAACTGAGGGTTGATAATTTTTTTGTCATTTTTGAAACCTAGATCGAAGCCAGCTTCCCTTGCAGTATTTTAGCCTCACCTTCCCAGGATACTTTGAGATAAATCAGTGTCTTTATCAAAGAAGTAGACCTTTTGTGGTTGGTAGCACTGTAACATTAAATATTCAGTCTAATTTGTAGCGTTGAGACAATTTTTTCTCTTTTTTCTCCTCTTTTTTTCTCCTCCTCCTCCTCTTTTTTTTCTCCTCCTCCTCCTCTTTTTTTTTCTCCTCCTCCTCCTCCTCTTTTTTTTTCTCCTCCTCCTCCTCCTCTTTTTTTTTCTCCTCCTCCTCCTCCTCTTTTTTTTTCTCCTCCTCCTCCTCCTCTTTTTTTTTCTCCTCCTCCTCCTCCTCTTTTTTTTTCTCCTCCTCCTCCTCCTCTTTTTTTTTCTCCTCCTCCTCCTCCTCTTTTTTTTTCTCCTCCTCCTCCTCCTCTTTTTTTTTCTCCTCCTCTTTCTTTTTGCTGGACACAGTGCCATGGGAATGGCGAGGGAAGAAGCAAGACAGCAGGCTAAATTGGGAAACATTTGAGGGAATGGATACTAATTTGCAATATTGTTCTGCACTTCTTAGGAGCTATTGGTTCCAGTTCTGGTCTAGAAGTGGATGCATTTAAACAACTGGAGAAGTAATTTTCTGTATTATTAGAATGAAATGCAAAAAAAAAAAAAAAACAACCCAAAAAACCCCCAAAAAACCAAAAAAACCCCCAAACTCAGCCTGACTGGCCATAATTTGGCAATATACTCTGCATTCAGTAGAGGATTAACAATACAAACTTCATGACAGTGTGGGTCAGGCCATGTCTTCTGTATCTAGGCTTGGGAAAGGAGGTGTACTTTGAAATTAAGTAACATAGACTGCAAGCATCAAAGTCTAACTCATACTCAGATTTTATTTTTTTATTTATTTTTTTTAAAATTATTGTCTTGCTTTTACTTAGTCATCTTCTTTAGGCAAGAATAAATCGTGTGAGGAAGGAGAACTAGAAGTGTCTGGTTCATAGCCAGCTATATAGCTACAAATCCCACTTCCAAGGAAACATTTCTTGTTAACAGTCTACCAAATATGCCACAGAAGGATAGTTGTGGCACCTGCTCTCACTTCACATTCTCGTAGGCATTTTCAAACAGAAAGCATAGAAATTCAGGGACTTTGAATTCACCTTGCTTCCTTTGTTCTGATGGTCCCTCAAGTACGGAATTGAACATGGCAGCATGGAAGAACATAACCTTACTCTCAACTGAGCTGAGTCTGTTCCGAGGATAAATTGAGTGCTCAATCTGCTTTCTTTCAAAGGGTCTAAACTCACTTTACTTTCTTTACAGTTGATATTCTGTAGAGATTGGGCCTCCCAGTTTTTTCCTCTAGGCAGCTTGTGGGAGGAGATCCAGATGCATAGGCAACTGGCAAAGTAATTTTGTTCTGCTGCTGGTGGCCTTAATTAATTGTGTCTAGATTAATTAGCTGATCCATTTGTGGATGCAGTGTTTGGGGAAGAAAGTAACTGGGAATGTCTTGAGCCAACAGTTAGAGCCCTTGCCCAAATATGAATAAGAAAACATAGACTAGCTGATATTCTCAGAGCAAGTGTGCCCCCTCTTCATGCTTATTGTGCATACATATATACAATTTTAAACGGTGAAAATAGAAGTTTAAAAAAAAAACACTGATGTTTGAATGGTAGAAGTATATACATAAAATGTAGCTGTTTCCTTGTGGAATATGACTTAAGGAGAGGAACACCCAAGTTTTAAACTTCCTCCCTTCAAAATTTATGGAAGCCTCAAAAACTTTCCTTTTTTTTTTAATGTCAGGATCTGTTTCAGGATTTAACTTTTTTTTTTGTTTTAAACGTGTATAACCCCAGTACATTTCACAACTTGATTTAATGCAGCTTCCATGTGTCTTGAATACAATAGTAACTTCTGAAACCAATATTTCTTTAGAGAGCAGTAAAGTTGTTTCTTCATGACACCAGTTAGTAGTTTTCTTGCCAAGAAGTATATTGTAAGATTTATTAGACTCTCCATTGCCCTCCCCCAAGTAACCCAGATTTTAGCTTCAAGTAAAGCAAACATGTTCAAAAAGTACTCTTTAACTTCAGGCTAGGCGGATACAAAATAAAATCCTCCAGGGGTACATTACAACTAAAAGATTCACAAGCCCTCCAGGGGGTTTAACTTTTTAAGTAGGCATTTCACAAGTATTTGTTGCATAAACCATTATATGCTCCAGGCTGGGGATCTTGGAGATTTTTTTTTTTTTTTTAATATAAGACATGCAGCAATAAATGTATTTTTATGAAAAATAATATCTCATCTTTGCTTAGAAGTGATGTTCTGTGCTTTAAAGCATGTGTTTTCTTCATTTAATATTTAATATCAAATGTCTTGGACTGTCATTATAGTCCACTCGGTACCTTGGGGTGCTGCTATATGGAAATGGGGATCATACATTCCAATTAACTCCCTTCACTCATTTTTCTAGATTGAGTGCTTTTTGGTCTACTCCAACTCCATCCTTGGCAGTTGGAAAAACGGGTTTTGGAGACTGCAAAGGCAAATGACAGCCTTTTATATGTTGTCCTCACATAACTGAATAGACCAGATGTGCACAAATGCCCTGGAAAATAGCATATCAGAAAGAGGAGATAGGTAACATTTCAGTTTTAGGAGATCTGGCCTTACTTCCCATATCTTTCAGAGACTTCCTTGTAAGCTTGGACAAGTCTTGTTTCTGTATTTTATATGTTGTTCATCCTTTCCACAAAGATAATTAGCCTTTATTTGTTTCTTTCAATTTTTAACTCCTGGGGCAGAGTCCCTCTGTTCCAGTGCTGTAATGTGCAAACCATTGTCTACAGGTTCATTGGCACCTCCAAGTGCTACTGAAATGCAAATGACAAATAAGAATATGAAGAATGGAAAACATGTAATGTAAGACAAAAAAGGGTCCTTTTAAGATTGTAACAGGAAGCAACATAAGAAGTTTAGTCCAACCCTGAGACTTCCAGAAGTGAATGAGGAGCTGTAACTTAAAAGGGATTTTGGAAGAGAAGCCCTTGAGTATTACAGGCTACCAAGTGACAAAAAATGTAGGAAAAGGAGTCTTGATTGTCTTTTTAGACAACTTCTTAGTTGAAATGTTGTGTTTTAATAAGAATGATGTTCAGTTCTAAGTAGAAAGCATAGTAGAAACCCTTATAAGAAGGGAAATGATGAATCTGTCAGACCAATGATATTCATATCATCATACATGAAGGGTAAAGACAAAATACCAAAAGCTTCAGAAAAACAGGAAGGGAGCATAAATCCCAGCAAATTTCTTTTTTTCCAGATCAGAGTCCCTTACACACGAAAGAAGAGAGCCCCGATACCTGTAAGAATGCCTCTTGAAGAGGGGTTGAAGTCAAAATACTGTGTGCATCAGAGCTGAGAGTCATATAATAGAAAGTTTTAGGTATTTGAAAGACTGACAGAGTTCTTGGTGGATGGAGACAGCCATCCTATATCCAGAGATATTTTGAGATCTGAAGGAAGAAGGATAACTACTAGACATTACTAAAGTGACATAGTGTTCATCTTGAGACTTTAGTGTTGGAAAGGCACTTGGTAACATGAGCTCTAGAAGTGGTCACTCCCTACACCTCCATTTCCCAGAAGAGATTAGTTCTGCCTCTTTTTTTGCAGGAGCGTCCTTATCTGCAACAGGAGCTTATCAAGCTCTGACAGCAAGACTGCTATAAGTTTGTTTCTACCAACCACTGCTTTCAAAAGTGTAGCCCATGAACAAGCCTTGCTTGAAGCCCTGGTTTGAAGGAGAAAGATGAAGCTCTGCCTGCACTATAGTTTAAATACTTCTACCCTGGCTGCATAAAGTTCAGTGGGATATTGTCTGACTGCCAAAGGACTGTGCTTGCCTCACACAGAAATTTGAAAACTATTAATGAGAGAGCAGTTTTGCTCAATTATTGAGTCATTCAGTACGCTGCATGCTTTGTAAGTTGTATTTTGCATAAAAGCATGTGGCTGGTACAATCAAGGGGACATCACTAGTTAATCTAGCTGGCATGGTAACCTGCTGAATTTGTGCACAGCATAAATATGATTTGCTTTAGTGCCTGGAGAAATGTGAAATTGTTCCTGGTATGGGCATGTGCTTGTTGGGGAGGTGGCAGTAGAAGGTTACCATTAATTAGAATATGGTTTGGGGTTTTTTGTGTGTGTTTGTTTTTTGTTTTGTTTTGTAAGCAGAAGCATGCTACTTGTGATAAATCTTTTTTTTTTTCCCACATCCTAGCTTCTGTACTCTTTTACCTTTCCTGCATGGGAAGAGTTAATGACATTAACAGGCTTATACTCAATTATTTATCTTCAAGGATGTTTCTCTGTAATTTCTGTAAATGTTTTGATGTCTATTGCAGATCCTCTTTGAGGTTTTAGTGTTCTGGCTCTGTCATTTCCATTTGCATTCTTGCATTTTGACCTGACAAACTATATCCATTTCTGTTGTGGTTATAGCTGATGCTGGTTTTCCATTTTATGGGCCAAATAAAGTCCTTGGATGCATATGTGTAGTTCCCATTGACTTCAGTCATCTACGTATTTTTATAGTCTCTTTTTCCCCCCAGACACTCATCATTTCAACATGACAGTAGCATCCAACTGTTGCAACCTCCTGGTCTCCCATGACCTAAATAAAGTGAAAATGACCCAAATTCTTTTCTTTACACAAGCATGGTGCCTCACTTTGGGAGTGAATGTGTGAAAAGGAGAGATTTGTTTCAACATGCCTGAGGCTTTTATGTCTCATCCTTGTTCATACAACTTGTGCAATTTTTGCAAAGTCTAACTACATTAATGACAAAGCAAATTCGATTATTAGGAAGCAGTGCTGTTAGTCACAGAATATGCAGGAATGTGATAGTTGGCAATAATAACTGCTATTGTTTCAACTCTGTCTCATTGAAAATTACTAAAGTGAAATGTAAATTACATTAATAAAATTACTAGAGGGCCTTTGAGGGCATCGTTGTTATAGAGCAGTTCTTTCATTGTTCACCTGGGTTAGAAAGAAATACTTGAATTTGAGAGGACATGTACTCTGTAATAAAAGTTGTCCTGCTTCACGGGTAGAAATACATCATAGCCAACTAAGGACTGTTCCACTTGTTTAGATATGCATTTCTAGAGTCTTAATGATCTTCTAAGAGTTGTTTTTGGTTTTTTTTTTTCTCCCCAGATGCTTACTACAAATAAAAGCCACTAAGAAATTTACTTTGCATTTGGCTTGGAGAGTGTGTTGTTCATGACATAGCCTACAGAACAGTTCTGCTAGCAAACTAGAGATTCAGGGCACAAGATCAGATTTTCCGCATCTATGGGAAATTCATTGGAAACTTATCATGGAAAAAGGAAAAAATCCTAGATATCTTTCTGGTGAACTTTGTGGTTTATGTGAGTTATCTTCTGAAACGGAACAAAGCCACAGAGGTGCTAAGGATGCTGCCCCAGTTTTGGCTCCTGATAGCTCACCCGCTCCTCTATAGAGTACCCTCTCGGTTGGGACGGTCCTCCTAGACAGTTGATGGAAAATCTAAACCAACTTTAGGTTGCATTATCTCTTTGGGGCTAAAGAAGATTTGGAAGGGAGCCAGAGTGACGAACCTCATGGGTTTTCTTTGATCTCTTCCTGCCAGTGCGATATGAAGCATTTCCTTAGGACTGCAGAGCAGCAGTCAGTCCTGTGGATGCAATTGAAATTTCTGTGTTGCAGATCCGGCTAGGTTCCTTTCTACATTTACTTACAGGAGAAAGGGGGAAGATTAACCTCATTTTGCTGCCTACATATACCTTGGACAGGATGGACTGAAATCTGAATAGTGTGCTGTTGAATTCTTGCTGGTTGATTTCTGTGGAAAGCCTGCATGCCTCATTTTAATTTTTCTTCATTTTTTGATTTTTCTTTTCCCTTGATTCTTCCTTTTTTTCAGTCATTTGAAATAGGGAATGCAACTTGAAACTGGAAGCAAAAAATTTGCTTTGAGAGATCAAGAGTCTTTTAAGCAGCTTACTGGATCAGCAGTTGCAAAGTTATCAGAAGGCTTGAACTCTTTCTATGGGTTTAATGGAAGCAGCACAGTGCAGGAGCAAACATCACAACTCTGTATCCTCAAGGGAAGACTTAGTGCTTTACACATACAAGCAGAACTAAATACTGTACTTTGATGTACTCCTCTCTTTTTTTGTTATTAGTTTCAACCTGTTGGGAGTAAGTTTTTCTGCACTCCTGGTTAAGAATTCCCTTGATGTTTTGTGGATCTTGTGTACGTTATATAAAACTGGAAAGAAGGACACTTCTTGTAGATGGTAACCATCTTAATAGCTATAAGCTATGGACTTGCGTCAGTGTGAGTTTTATACAGTTCCATGTGTAAAACAGTAGTCATCATGTGACAGGATTATTGCAACATGTAGTATCTGATGTTTGCCTGGTACACTTTGCCATGTTTGGAAGCAGAATGGATGCCCAGTGTCTGTTTTGCATGGGTGGGCTGAGCTGTTGCTCCATGTGTTGGATTGGACTCAATGGGTCTCTGATCAGATACAGTACCAGGACTCCAGTTTTCAGACTGTGTGTATGTGGTGGGTAGTTACTACAGCACACTGTACTCTGTTGCTAGTCATTTTATTGTCTGGGTGTAAATCTGGGCGTTGACAGGTGGGATACAGTGGACTTTAGTCCTGCAAAAGTGTATTTTTAAAATGCAGGCTACTAAGGTGTATGAGATGTCTCTAGGTAAGAGCATGGTGAAGACAAGGCACAAGGGTTGGATATGCAAGGGCAGCAGCAGCCAGGGGTGTTGACTCTACATAGTTTGCCATGTGTTTAAAAACCTTGTATCTCTATCTAATCTCATGCATTTGAAAAAATGAGGCAAAGGGCTGTTATAATCCTTTGGGTTGTCAAGGTTATCCCCTATGGTTACAGACAGCCATGCCATATAGGCACATTTATAAACTGACCAAGATCCATTAAAATAAAATAACTCCATGATGCTCCAGGGGTTTTGATTGTTTTAGGGTCAGGGGAAGAGGAGGTTGCCCCATTTTTCCTGTTGAAAGGGTTGTCGAACCTTTGGGTAGGAATGATGACCTCTAGGGGTCCCTTCCAACCCAAAACATTCTATGATTCTATGATTCTATGTCTAACTTCAGCCTGAATTAATTATCCTGAAATACAGAAACACACCTTTTTAGCAGCGAAAACAAGGCCTCAGAGAAGGAAAACTAATAGGTGGTTCATAGAAGCATCAGGTTTCAACCACTTAAATGCCCTGGCACAACAGATCCAAATCCTCACAATGTCTGTGTTTGTCCTTCAGAGCTAAATAAATTCAGCATCATGGATTTCACTGTCTGGAAATCTGTCATGGGAGGGTAAAATTTCCTTTTGTTTATCTTCTTTAAGAACATAGGATAGTCTTCTTAATAAATACAAATTGTCCTGATGTCCCTGATTTAAATTTTCTCTTTTCTCATCTCCACTGTATAATGCACAAAACTGATTTCATCAATTCACTAAATGCTTGTATGTCAGATGCAGGCATGTTGAAATCTTGCATAATATAATGCTGATATGCTGTGGAAATTCAAGTGCAAAATAACAATTAAAAAAATCTTTATTGTAACAGCTGAAATATATGCATTTGTGTTGATGTAACAGAAAGGTATTTTGAACCTTTCCCAGGGTTTTTGTGGAAGGGAAAAATTTACAGTAAAAAAGCTCTATGTATGTATTGTGAGGTTCTGCAATATCTGCAGTACTGCTTCATATCCTGAAATCTGGACTTAATCAAATTTCCTACTGAAATCAGTAATCTTGCTTAAATAATATCAGTAAAGATAGTGGGACAACGCAAATCTGGTTTGGAACCCTACTGTGAATTTTATATCCCAGACAATATGACTTGTCGAAATAGATATGCTGTGTGATAAAGCTTAATTTCAAAAAAAGTCACATTTTATTCAAAATTGCTGAAACATACAATTTCTACATGTTTGAAATTAATCTTTATTTAACTTTTTGTTCAGATACTTCATCTGTAGCAAGTAAACAAGCAGAGAAGATTGAAATTGAAACAGCACTGTTTGAAAATGAAAATTATCTAAATAAATCTCTGGATGTTTTGCTTGACCCAGGAAGACTTTTAGAAAAAAACCTAGTATGTCACTCATGGCTTTTTTTTTTTTTTTTTTTAATCCTTCCTTCAGATATGTAATTTTTCTTAAGTTTTGAAAATTATTGTCCATCTCTCCAAGGCTTTTGGCTCACACTACTGTATGGAAGTCCATGTTTAAAGATCTTTTGTTATGTATAGAACTATATGCTATGAACATTTTATAGTTTGTTTGCTACCCAAAATAATTGGGACCTACAATAATTGTATATGCAACAGCATTGTAGTGAAATAATGCTGAACTTCCCACGTGCAACACAAATGTTGCCTCAGATCCAAGGACTCACATGACAGTTCTTCAAGAAGGTTTAGCTATACTTGGCTTTAAAGGGTGTCTTAGCTAATTAGTGTATTAGAGCTCATGGGCCACAGCTTGTGAGTTCAGAGCTTCTGCTAATTAAGTTTTGAATGTAATTTTAGTTAAACTATTAAAGCTTTGTCCCAGGGCTGTTCTCATTAAGCAGAACTCCAGCTCTCCTGGATTTTCTTTGTTCAGGGCTCTCTTGCAAATTCATGGAGGCACATCTGGTATTGGCTGTGGCATTCACATGGGTCTAAAACTGCTGCAAAAGAAACAATGCAATGAAATTTATCTGGAAAAACAGTGAGATCACAGCATAACATTTCCCTGGAGAAAAGCCTGAACCTTTTTTATGACCTGGTTTAGTACTTAGTATGGTACCCCTAACCATCAAACTTCAGGGCATATGAAATCCCAAAAGATGGAAATGGAAATATTTTTTTTGTTTAGTGAAGGCTAGGGTACACCAAGATAATGACTTCATCTCCTGCTTCAGGATTCATTTAGGGGCCTAAACCCCACTGAGTAACATGTACAAAAAAAGTACAGTAGGTAATGAATGCAAATGGGTATGGGATCACATGCTACGAACCACCTGTGACTTGAGTTACACTGAAACCTCACAAATCTCTGTTACATTTCTGGTGTCATAATATCACTTTGTTTACCAGCTTTGGGCTTTTAATTAAATTTTACAGGATACTTGCCCACAATATGGATTAGGCCCATTACGTTACTTGGGGGAAAAAAAATAATTATTATCAAACATGAGGCTTTAAAATTGGCAGTTGCTCAAATTTATTTTTTCTTAAGACTTAATAGGCATGTCCAAATGAACATGGCAATTTCTTTAGAATGGAAATGAATACACTGTTTTGTTGTATCTGAGATCTGTGTAATAGACTGTGACATCTCCTGCTGTGATACCAGGTGAAAAATCCCTTCAAAAGGGCCAAACCCCAGCTGTTCTGATTGGCCTATAATGCATCATTTTCTAGCTGGTGGCCGCAGCCTGCTCCCAGCAGCCCTGCTCTGCATGCAGGGGGGAGGCTGCAGGTTGCTGAACTTAGAAGTTGGCTGAACTTCTGAGCTAGTGTTGCTACATAGCACACAGATATGGAAAGATAAGTGGAGAGATTAAACTAAGATAGAAACTTGGGAGCTGATGTTCTCTGGAGGTGAACAGGAGTAGTTCATTCTAACTAGAGGCAAAATTTTTACCTTTGCATCTCTATGGAGAGCCCTATGTAGCAAAAGATACCTGTTACTGGTCATCTTTGTCTTCAGTTCTTGTGTACTTGCTCTAATGCTTTCCCCCTCCCCACCCTTTAACATTGTTTTCTTTCCTTGTGGTTGTGTAGTATGTCTTCTTCCTGATTTGTTGATCCCCCCCCCCCCCTTTCCTCAGATCTTTCTTTTTTCCTCTCTACTTCTCATTTTTCCTTTCTGTCATCATTTCCTTTTGCTTATGGAGCAAGAAGCTGCTGGAGCGACAGCATAGAGTCTGGAGTGCTATGCTAGGGCTGCAGCTGCTGGTCACTGTGGTGGTTCACCACTTGGAGGGAGCTGGCGGCAGGCTACCAGCCGGGAAGTGGAGAGGGAAGCCAAGAATGCGTATTTGGTTTGCCACACACGAACACTTTGCAGCAAACAGTGCCTAGCACCTTTGCGTGGAGATCCTACTCTGTAGATGTAGAGATGCTGACAGATCATTACCTTTCCCTGGGTATAGCTTTACTAGGGTGTTCAGCTGTGTTTCTTTCTGTGTGATGAAAGTGAGTTTTTTCTCAAGTGTTGAGTTTGGCTTGGAGTTCTTGGATTGGGCCAGTTGGAAACTCCAAATGAACTTCAGAAGCTGCTCCCTCAGGAAACCATAGCCATGGTCTTGGTTTATCTAAACAGTGGGAACTCAGAGTGCTCGCCTCTCATAGAACCTTTCGGTCATGTTCAAGGACAATATTTGCCCTTACCCCTGACTTGCAGACCTTCTCTTCCATGTCAGTCATAGTCCTCCTGGTTCTTCCTGGGGCAAGAACTCAGCCTGAGCACCAGCATAATTTCAGAGTCCAGCTCTTTCTTCATGTTGTTTCTCTGGCAGCACTTGTCGAGGCTGTGGCATGTTTTACTCAAATTCTGGTTTTCTTTTTTACCAAGGAGAAGCCACACCATTCCCTCAGCTGGCTTGGCAGACTACCACAGTGAGTTAGCAGTCTGAAGCTCTGTGAGGCTCCTGTTGCTGCTCAAATTTTTAACCCTTTTATTATGTGTCAGGGAAGAGTTGCTGCTTTTGTGACTGTAGCAAGACAGCTCAGCTCTCATCCTGCCAGGCTGATGGGCTGGTTTTGCATGTCTCTGCTTCCTCTAAATTGACAGCATTGAGAAACAATTTTGCAGATGAGGTTTATCTATTTCACCTTGTATTAATTTTTTCTTTTCACATACCCCACGTTAGATATCAAAAAGAAGATAATGGGTTGTTGGTTTAGTTTGTCCTGTAATAAGTATTTTCTTTACTTACATTTTTACTATGAATAATCTTTCATTCCCTTTTTGGAGCAGAGCAAGTTTTAATGACCAACAGAACTTTGTGAATATGAGACCAAACACAAGGACAGTGCTTTTCCTCCTAAAAAGGAGATCTTTGCATAATGGATGTATTAGTGTGTTTATTAGATGTTGCCTTGGGATGAGACTATAGCTCTTGGAGGTAATAAACAATATAGCTCTCATTTCCTGTCAAAGACTAGCACCACGCAATTGATGGAAAAAGGGACTGCATCAGCAGATCTATGTTTAACATAAAATCCAGCTATTGTATTCTTAATTTACTCTAATCGTTATTCCTAAGGAGTGTGCTGTCCACGTTGAGGCAGAAGCTCACATTAATTTGGTGGTGAGATTATTACTAGTATTAATTGCATCTAAATGGTATTTGGCATGACAGCCTGAAACTGTGAGTGGTGCGGGTGATTAGAATGCTGCTATATCTGGCAAAGAAAATACTCTCTGAATGTGGTCTGAATGGGCCAGCACACACTTGCATGCCATCCTGACTTTCCTAAGGTAAACTACCACTTTCCAAGCAGAGAGAATGAATTGGAGCTGGGCCTGTTGCCCTGGGCTTTTCATCCTGTTACTCCCTCCCCCCCTATGCTAAAACACTCTATACAGCAGAACGGCAGCAGGTCTCTTCATCAGCTCCGTTACTGTGAGACTGCTCATTCCTGACTGCGCTCAGTGCAGAGCTGTTTCTTACAGCAACCTGGTGTTACTGGCACATCATGAAAAATGTGCCACAGAAAAGAAAATGCCTTGCTGAAGTTGGCTTGGGAGCTTAGTATTAAGAAGAGAAGTTCTAAAGCCATGGGCTAATACTTTGTTTAGCTTTATTAGGTCTTTGAATTGATATTTCCCTTGCCTATCTCTCCCCACTTTTTCTAATTATTTTTTCCAGCTCAGCCTCTAACCTCAGCCTGTCTTGGACATTCCTTTTTCACTTCCTCTTCCATGTCTGCTCTTTCTCTCTAGGTTCATCTATGTCAGCATGTCTGCTCTCTGAAAAGGAGCAGAATTTCTTCTGTCTCCTAGAGCAAAGTTATACTGTAAGAGACTTCTGCTCCAGCACCACCAAAGCTAAACCTGAGCCTGCCTTCTCTCTCTTCCTCACAGGCATAAAATATCCAATATAGAGATGTGGGAAAGAATAAAAGTTTAACTTTTCTTGAATAATGCTAAAACTGCCTGGCATTGCCCTGCATTGTGTCTGTGTCCATTCAAGGATGACAAAGCAAGTATTATATGGAACATTTTATCATACTTCTCTAATTATATACAGCCTCAGGGTCATCATTCAGGACAGGGGATGGAGGGACTTCCACACTATTTTTGGTCTTCTGTTGATCCCTTATGTGACTGGGAATAAGTAGTTTCACTTCTTTTGGATCTTTTTTCTGCTACTATGTTTACTTACGCCTGTCACCTATTAAGACTGTATAGGGCAGGATATATCTTCCATTTGTATTTAGAGACTATTATTTGGATTTTTAGACACTTCCAAAATGCATCTGATATTTTCAAAGTTTGCTTAATTGTGTAATCAACTGCATTTCTATCATCATAAATTTCTCTGTTGTCTTAGCCATGAAAGGTACTCCTGAATCTCTCGTATGTTCTGTTCATTTTAGAGGAAATAGACTTCCTTTTGTATATATCAGTTTTGTTTAATGGAATTAACCATCCTCCTTACCAGAATTATTTTGGTGATTTAATCCCTATGGAATTTGATAGGAAATGTAATCTTGTTCTTGTATGTAGCACTTCAGTTATGATCTTCACAGCTGTGAACTGGGTTTCCCTTATGCCTGTCTTACTTCCCTGTCTCTGATAATAAGAATTTGGCCAAGTGTGGTTTATAGTTAGATTTCACGCTCATTACAGTGTGACATGAACTGGTAGCCTGCCCTGAAATGGGCATTCAGAGGCTTAAGAGATGGAAGGGCTTGCTCCCCGCATCAGTGTTCAAAAAATAAACACTGTGAGGAAGTTTCTTCATTAGATGGAGCTGAGAACTGTAAATCCTGGGAATTTGAGAATTATCTACATACATATCTGAGCACTTAGAGCTAAACCAGGGAAGGTGTGAGATTTCAGCTTTAAGTCATACCTGTCAAGGGTTAATGGGAATTGAAGCTGGGCTACTTCCTTTGCAGCAGTATCCTTTTACATACATGCTTTTAAAAACCTGCTAACCAAATACAATCTGGCCCTCGCTTAAAAACCCGTTCTCACTTTCCTAGGGCTGTCTGTCCAAATCTGCTCACATACCATTTGATATCACGTAGGAGAATCATAACTACCAGTGGAAAAGGCCACAGATTTATCCTAAGAGCAATGTCTACCAAGAATCCGAATCCTACGTGAGACCCCAGCTGAGAGCTCAGGATGATACCCACTTGGAGACATTCCTTTGCAACTTTAATTTCCCTTAAATTTGGTGTTTGTATACAAATGTGCCCAACATTTTATAAATACATTTAAAAAAATATTTTCTTTTGTGTTTTCCAGAATTTGCCCTTATCATATATGTTGCTCTGCTTATTAATTTTTAATGAGGACATCTGATTGCTTGCATGATTGACACAATGAAAGGAAAACTCAAAACAGAAATGCGAAAGTACACACAAGTTGCTAAAAAAAAAAAGTAAATTATAAAATGCATTAAGAATTGCATTTTTTATGAACTTTCATTTAGAAAGATATTTTGCTGAATGGGGGCATAGATTTGTCTGTTACAGCCTTTTCCTATGACTAAATTTGCTAGAGGCAACTGTTCTCTTTTAAATTGGATCCATGAATGAGCAGCATGAGCATTGAGAAGAGCTATCTGCCAGAAGAAAATTGGATTGTAAAAGTAAGAGTTCTACAGGTTATCAGATGTGTGTGAGTTCACCCTCATTTTAAAGTTCGAGGTTTGATAATCCTTTCTCTTTGACAGGTATAAATGACTGCTCAAGCCAGTTCAAGGGATGAATGTAGAAGTCAGGCTGGCTGTTTGTTTTTTAGTTTTTACAGTGTATGGTGGCATAGCCTCTGGCCTCTGTTACCTTACTGCAAGTCCAGGGTGTGCCAGAAAACGTAGTGCCTGATTTTTTTCTTCCTAAATTATGTAACAATTTTTCAGGCATCTTGTTACTTCAAAAAATTGCTCAATTTTTGTAAACAGCAAGAGATAATTTGACTCTTGCTTTTAATTTAACCACAGCAGATGCTGCTAACTAACTCTGCTTCCCAATGAAGTAATTTACCTTGAAGAAGAGAAGTGGAAACATATTGTTTAAAAAGCTGACTTGATTGCTCAGAAATGAAGCTGACCAAAATGAGTTGATGACTTGTACCTTAGGACTAGGCTATTAAACAAAGCTAAACATACAATAATATCAGCAAAAGCTGTCTGGGAGAATCAGACCTCATTGCAATGGGGATGTTTTATTTTTTTAAGCAAATAAGCATGCTGAGTCAAGCAATGATGAAAGTAATGCTGCGATTTGCCTGCAAAACTACCATTAGTGGTCAGGAATGAAAATAAGTGGGAAAAACAACAGAGCGCCAAAAAAGAGGGTACTGGAGGCATGAATATTGTCTATAACAATGGATAATAAAGACAAATGTGCTGTATATGACACAATACAGAAAATTATTCTGGGTATCAAGAATTCTGTAAATTATAACTAAGCTGGAAAAATTTCAAATGCTCAACTCAGTAAAGTTGGGGTCAAAACCTGCAGTGCCTACTCAGGCAAATTGCCAGATGTCTTTACCCTAAGACTTGAAGCTTCTACAAATAGTTCATTACTACTCATTACTAAGTTCATTACTAATTTGGTAATAGTTTTTGTTATCTTATTTAAATAGAATAGGCACAGGAAAACTCCCAGATGTTATACTACTCACACGCAGAATCTGCATTTAATTTATGGTTACCCTTTGTCTTGCTAGCACCCCTTGTTGCAATGGCTGAGGCCCTGTGCCTCTCTACTTCTTCTCATGTCTTGAGCTCAGTTCAACTTGGCTAACTTCACATATCTACAAGGTAAATGTTGACATCTGAGCTAGTCATGCTGTCTCCTTTCATCAGTGGAAAGAAACAGAAACTTAAGTGAGGTCAGTTTTAACCCTTGTGACTGTTTCTGGTAAGCCACCTGAGCAGGAATGTCCATTCTGCTGTTTGCATTACGCGGAGTAGAATGAGACCTTGTCTCTGGCTGGGTCTTCTGGGTGCTACTGTTATATATAGACCATGGGTGAGAATTTTCTTATACCATTGAGAACATTGTTATTTTTGAATATATAACAGGAGGTAAGTACGGTAGGATTAGCTGCTCAGTGTCTAGCTGCTTTGAAATTTTACAGTTAGTTGTGCTATTTTAACCAGAGGAGATGTATCAGGTTTCCATGGATAGTCTCATGTCCACTGTGTGTGCTGGAAGTCACTGCTGTGTCCAAAACTGTCACCTTCTCTCAGGGAAAACAAAAACCCAACCATGTTCATTGGCTGAGAAGAAAAGAACTTAACAGAAGAAACACTGCAATAAAAATCTGGGAGACAATATGTATAAAAGGAGAAGAGCAGATGACAGCAAAAGGAGAAGGGAAAGCTGCCGACTGTCCTTTCTTTATTCATTGCTGCTTTAAGGAAGGCCATTAAGCTGGAGAGCAAATTGGAATGTCAGCAGTGACACGCAAGCATTAATCTCACGTATCTGAAAAGGGCTAGATTTAGGAACCTTTGACTGCGAAGCTTGGCCTCTGTTGCACTTTGTTAAGTGTAGGTTTTTAAGGGAGAGTGTGTTTGTGTGTGCATGTGTCAGAGAGAAAGAAAACAGAGGCCCAAGGGCTTATCTTTGCAGAACCAGAACATGACACCCACTATCAACAGTAGGTGCATCTCTTCTACAGATAGATGGGTTTTGTCCATTGATCATCTTGTTCTCTGTGTCTTCAGTGTTTGCGTGTCACAGAACTGGATACGCACTCACAGTACTTCTCAGCCTTGCGCTAGGACTAGGACTTATCCCATATCTCTTTGTATCTGCTTTTTACATTGAACAGATTGAGAAAATCCTTGCTTTTTCCCCAGCAGCACAGGTCAAAGTAACAGCTCCATTATGTTAGAGGTGAGATGTGCGCCAGTAGGAAGATGTGTGTGTGTGTACATAACTAAAACAAATTTAAGATGTACATTTTTTTCCCAAATGGTTTAAAATATTGAATGTCTTTTTCACCATATGTATAAGTACCATAAGAAACAAGTAATAACCCTGTCACTCTGCTTTGGAAGGAAGGCAAGGTTCTAAGAAATCCTGGGTTCTTTGATCGGTCCTCTTGAGCTCATTAACTTCTGCATGCCGTGCTTTATCTGTCTTGAAAATACCTTTAAACTTTTACAGCCTCCATTGCATCCTGTACCATCCTATCACCTGCCATCACTGCTCACTACCACAGCTAGAACCTTGACAAGGTTCTGTTAATGTCTGTAAAGCAGTTTATGCTTACTTTCAGTCATGGATATTAATATTTTTCTTAATATCTTCCCAATGGCATGGTATTTAGGGACAAGATTTTGTCTGCTGAATAACCTTTCACTTGAGAGTGAGTAATACCAATGCTTGAGACTTTCTTGAACAAAAGATGATGTCAGCTTGTCACAGGAAGGAAGAAGCCTTGCCTGTATTTTAGTGGCATAGATAAGGGGAGGGGAAAAAGAAAATTCCTTCCCTTGAATACTTGTGCTTGAAGTAGGAGGAGCTCCTATCACTCAGATCTTGAGCTGCTTTATTGTAGCCTGGTCTTCCTCTTTGATGCCTTTTTTTCCTTTAGAGCCCTGTAGTTAATGAACTCACTTGATTAAAAGCAGAATGTCCAAACTCATGGGTCACCACACTTGGGAAGTTTAGATGTCCTGTTTAAAAATAGGCATCAGCACCTGATATGCCTTTTGAAGACAGCAGGAGCCAGTCCTGCATGAGCTGGCTAAATATAGCAGCAGCCCCGCCACTTGCCAGAGAGATTAATAAAAGGAAAGAAATTCCATTGGGGCAGGTAGGGTGCAGTGAATCCAGAAGATCTTCTAGCTGTGCTGTCTGGTGGCATGGGCTCTTAGTAAGAGGAGAATTGCTTTGATTTTTATTTTTTCAATGTAGTGGTATAGAGAAACTTTCTGTGTCAGATGTTGTCAAGTTGTGAACAAGAAGGATTTTATATAGCTTTTACTCAGTTATTACTTGGACAGAGCAGAAATACTTGAAAAATTGCTTTTTTACTTCACAGCTACTTGCAGAGATCAGCCTAGCATACAACCTTTGAGTAGTGAAATGAGGAGAAAATTAAATGGTCCTAATTGCACAGTGCACCTTGACTCCATGTTTCAGCTGTCCTTCATCTTAGTTTTATATTTACTACCTATTCACACAGACCTATTTTTTGTCTTATTTGTATTATTGTAAATTATTGGCATCAGCTGAAAGGCACAATGAAGGTGAAGTTAAAGGAGCTGGACTGGTGAATTACTTAAACTGAAGTTTAATTCTGCAATTTTATTTCTTGTGTTCTTCAGTTTAGGCGTATGTTTTAAGTCTGTGAGATTTGGCAGGTTGGAAGGTTTTGATGGATGTTGACTTCTGTATATAAACACAACCCACCAACTGTCCAAAAAGGAGAAGCTAAGCCAGTGAAACGGCTAAGATCTGAAAGGAGAAATAGAAACAGCGGGTAAGAGGAGAAAGGGGAGAGACTAGCCAAATTAAAGATGAAGGAACAAATTCTGAAGGCTGACAACTAGCTTTTGGAGTGCTTTTACTCCACACACTTACACTAAGTAATCCATCCTCAAAATAAAGCCTGAGAAGTTTCACTTGCATTAGCCAAAAACCAGCTTCAACTGAAGGGGAGGAAGTGTACTGTTGTGGAATTTTTGATCTGTATGATGAATTTAAACTTCCTTTGCCTGACTGCAAAGTTAACCTAACCTTCCAATTTTGGACAGAGTACTGCTGAGTGTAATGTCCTAATACCTGCCTTAGTCTGCTGGCAACACCAGAGCTTCTTGTTGCTGCCCCAGTACCCTTACATTTCAGAAGCATGAGCAGTAAGTGTCCAAGACAGCTTGGAACCGCATCAAATGAGTCTTCTGCTGCTTAGGACAAATTTGTAAATCCTTCATATGTCACTAAAGGTGTAAAGTAAACTTAGTGCTGACCAAATTTTGACACACAATGCAATACAATAGTCCACTGTCATAATTCAGATTCAATACAATAGTCCACTGTCATAATTCAGATTCATCAAAGATCAATCAAATACAGCAAATAAATCCAACACAGGAGGCCTGAAAAACTGCCAGAGATGGTGCACCTCTGGGAGTGTGGCACCTCCAGCGACTGAGAAAGAGAAGGTTGATTATTTACCATGATATTATCTCTGTACAGATATCAAAATATGTTCATGTAGTGTCATTTGACCCTGTCATTGTATTTGGTGTATAGTGAACAGCATACTCCTTGTAATTATAAAGCTGGTTCCTTTGGAAAGAGTTATATCTGAAAAGGAACTTTTAAATTTTGATTGGTAGGGTTAGTATTTGAAATACATGGTATGAATAAATCTTTCACCTTTATCTCTTCTCCAAAAACCTGATATTTAGAAACACACCTACTTACTGCATACAGATGTTCTGATCTGGGGACCCTCTTCAGGTAACAATTTGGTCTTTGAACATAAGAGCCTTTTTTCCCCCACTGACCACTTGAAGCTGAAACAGATACCTGCCTGATGAGGAGGGCATGCTGATGAACACCAGACTATCGAAATACTAGCAAAAGAAGGAAAGAACCATGATAATGAAAGGATGGGGAAAAACATACTCTAAAAAACTTTCTATGGCCTCTGTATACATTGTCAAAACATGCTGAGAATTGCTCAAAAGCTCATAACACAAAGGTGGCACTCCTCTCGGTGAGTTCTGTCCTATATTTCCTCCCAGTAGATGTGTGATGCAGGTGGGCAGATCCAACATTTCAGGTGGGACTGAGAGTCAAAATTTCTTTGGTTTAATATCTGAGCTCAGATTAATGAGCCTCAGTATCAGTTGCTGATGGGAAGTGTTTACCAATGTCACCTCTTCCCTTGAAATAGTGCCGCTCTAGGAATCAAAAAAAAAAAAAAAAAAAAAGGACCTAATTTTGTTTTGTCAATATTGTTGCTAAAGGTGGGTGATTTTAACAGTTGCAGGGGAGGCTTAGGATCCAGATGAGTGCTGCAACTGAATGGAGAAGAGGCTGAAAGAAGTATGTATTCCTTGGGGACCCATCAAATAATTCTCATCCCTTTAAGAAGGAAAACAAAAGCACATTCCCCAGGCTCTGCTGCCATTCTGTCCATTCTCTATTTATTCCTTTAATACGGAAAAGAGGGAGAACCTCTTCCCAGCAACTTGTCTGCATTAGGCAAAAACTAAATGTATTTTTAGTACTTGTGCTGCTCTGGCAGTGGCTTGCCTCTGGAGAGCGTCATGTAGAGCTGCTCCCTTCTGAGCTAATCTGGTGCAGTTAAGGCAGGGTGGTGCTGATTCCTGAGGGAATGCTTTTTGCGTGGGATGACAAGGAGTTGTTTGCACACAGGACAGCCAGGAGCCTGGTCAACATGCACAAGCTCATTTAAGTGGTAGTTCAGTGCTTAGTGTGAGAGGGCCAAGGGAAAGGCTGTCAATCTCTTCTACTTTCAGGGGGTCTTCCTTTGTGCAATGTTTATATAGAAGTTAATACTCTCTCTATAAAAATCTACTTGTGTTTGAACCTTCTGGACTCTTTTGTTAAAAGTTTTACTGTTGGCAAGCTTGAAGAGAGGAAAACTCCCTTTCTTTTCAGACTATATGCTGGTAGTGTCTTCTGGATACTCAATCTCCTCATTTTTCCTTTGTAGTTACATCCTTTCCCCTTTTGTGGAAGAGGGTTAAATATTATAAGTGTGTTATATTAATCTTTTCTAAGAAAAGAACGTGGTTGGAAGCATGCAAATGTCAGGTTGGCCTGGGTGATTGTTATTATTCTCCCAAGACACTGACAGTATTTCTAATGATGGCTTCATTTCTATACAGACACAATTTAAAACAACTAAAACCCCCAACCTTTTGAGTTTCTTGAAAACCATATTGTCCTTCTGCCTGTAGTTCCCTTAAAAGTAGTCACCTAACTCTGAAGTCTTATGAAATTGCAAAAAGTAATTTTTTCAAACGACACGTGGTGTTAAGATATTTTCTACTGTCTCTACTCCTAAAAACAGCATTTCCCTTTATGAACTCTCAAGCTGCTTTTGTTTCTGCTGAAAAACTTGGCCAAATCAGATTTAAGAGCAAGATTAACAGAAATAAGAGGATAGAAGGCCAAGAGGGAAGGTAAATATTTAGTAGCATCACTAGTTTTAAGAGCATTGTGCAAAGGTGCTGTCCTATCAGTCTTTGTGCAGTCTGTGCTCCTGTGTAGTTTCTAAATGTGTATATCTATCTCATGAGTTTACGATAAGGAATCTATTAATTACTGAGTTTAACAGGAGTTGTTTCTTTGGAGCCTTTCCCAACTTTTCTTTGGGTCCCAAAGAAGGTGGACATAAGCTTTTGGAATTCGCAGCACTCCTCTATGCTGAATGTGGAACAGATAGGTAAATCCTGATAGACCAAGAAAAATTGCATACACTTGCCTGTCTGTAAGAGACAGTAATATACTGGAAAAATATTTCTTTGCCAGCACCTTTCCCACATTGATTCATCTCATTCCAGCAGCTTAATCATGGCCATTTGAATGTGCCATTGCAGATATTAATTCAGTTTGACACATCCATTTTCCATACACTTGGGAAGGAAATCTCTTTCTACTGGTTCCCTACTTTTAAGACACCAAGCAAAACAAAAAACAAAGGAAGGCTATGTGATTGGTACCAGCACTAGTTGCTCTATTTGTTTGTAAGTTCTTGTTCTTTTTGAAATAAGCCTTAGTGGCAAGAGAGGCCTTTAGACAATCTAGAGGGGATATAAAGAATGTGCTTTGTTTATACTGAGCAAAAATAATTGAGCTTTTCTGTTACTGCCTGAAAGCCATGTCTCCTGTTTCTGGGACCTGTTTACTGTGTATGGTACAGAGCCTGCAGCCTTTCTGCAGCAGATCAGGACTCCCCTAGCCTTTCTGCTGTTTCCTTTTTTTATGGTTGGGCTTTTGAGCAGCACTGGTATGCCCCAAACACCTGCCAGATTTGCATATCATTCTTGCTTGGCTTGAGCATCCACTGCAAGGTTGGCACATGAACTGTGGAGAAGCAGGGCTAGTGTTTTGATTGTACGCCAGAGCCTGATACTGAAATAGGCAGTGGGAAGGAATCCAGTAATTGTTGGCTTCTGATCAATGAAAACTGTCGTTAGGCCAGTAAATCGTCGGTATGTGGGCTTAGTTCTATATATCATCTTTGGGCTGGTGTCACCCTGACTCCAGGACGAGAACATTATCAACATGTCATCAAGTCTGTCGGGAGCTTTTTATTACTTTTTCTCCCTTTGATTTATAGCCGTTCTCAAATTTCACACAGGTCAGGTTTGACAACACACTGGAGGGACGTTGGAGGGGATTGTTTCTTTGGTGCAGAAATAGATTTACCAGCCATGTCTAGCAGGGAGCCCCTCTCCTGTGTACACCCCAAATTGCTGCTGGTAGAGCTCTGGCCTGGCAGAGCCTCCCTCACTCGTTGCTAATTGCTGTGGCAGGAAGCAGAGCTTTCCATTCTCGCTGCTCAGACCGTTTGCTGGAATTGTGGTGAGACAACACCTGATTAGCTTTGGCCTTGTCCACACACAAGAGCGGCACAACTTTAGTTTAAATAAACTGCTACTTTAATTTGGATTGAATGGTGAAGACTATTGCGGGCATTAAGGATTTTGGCTATCTTTTTTGTTTCACTTAAAATGATTCTGAATCAATTAGCCCAAATAAAAACAAGCCCCATGACATAAATGCCCACACAGCTTTTTGAACTTTAACTCAGTTTAAAGCTAAGCCTCCAGTTCAAATCCAGCACAGCTTTCTTTTGCAGATGAGCCTGTGCCACCTGTAGTGCTGTGGGAGCAATGCCGGAGCAGTCCCTCGGAGCAGAGCAGATGTACCAGCTCAGGCAAAACTCTCCCCTGTTGCCACTGGGAAATTTAAATCTATACTGGTTACAAAAGCTGCAGCGTCTGTGGCTTTGCTTATATTTTTCTAAACAGGCAAATGGATGTTCATCGCTATGTATGGGTGTGGGATAACGTAATTTCTTCTTCAGGGTAATTCATTGTGAAATAAAAACTTTTTCTGGAGTAGCATCTGCAAGAGGGAGGTACATTGCTAAATGAGTAGCAGAATAATTGTAATTGTGACAAAGACCTAAACTGGCTTTAAAGGAAATCATGAATGTTCTCAGTGTAAAACACTGGCCTTTTCTTCAGCTGGAGATGGAGAACGAGGTGTTTTTTCTTCGGTCACTTTTTCCTTTATTCCTAACAGTATCATGTATTTTCAAGGCAAAGTAAGGTTATTTCTCAGTTACTACTCATGAGAATGATTGATTAGTGTTTAAAAGTATACCATGTATGCAGTTAAAGCCTACGGTAGCATAAAGGTTTGAATTCAACTCCTTTTGCATGCAAGTAATGACTGAAATCTGGAAAAGATCATAGCTGAAAAGAGTTGGGCCAGAAAATATGGATGTTGCCTGTTGGATTACAACAGCAAAACAGCACATTCAGAGTTAAGGCTGAATGCACAAGTGGCTGTGGTATACCAAGGGATTATATGCTGCTGCCTCCTACACAGCGACTCCAGATATGGTTAAGAGTCCAGGCCCTGATTTTTCCCACATTTAGCTGAACTTGAAATGTTCTGTTTAAAATAACTCTTTGTGGGTTCCTTCCTGGTACATACGATAGCTTTATTTAAAGGCAAAGTTAGATAAAAAGTTGCTGGTTAAGGTGAATGGCTAGATTTTTACAGGCTGAGTGGCTTTTCTGGAGACCTTTTATTCTAATGTGTAAATCCTCATTAAGGGACACTCTGTTTCAATCTGATCATGGCCCCATTTCAGCAAAGCACTTAGCGTGTGCTGAAGTATGTGGGAAGTCAGTGAGATTACTTGGATGCTTAAAGTTAAGCAAGTGCAGTACCAATGGGATATGCATGAGCACAAGATTAGTTGCTACACAAGTACAGAGCTTATTACTCAAAGTTAAATATTTTGAATTCTTTTTTTAATCTTCTTAATGGGAAAGTGAGTAGGTTGCCTTGAAACTCCTTTCTTGCCAAATTCCATTTCTTAAAATCAAAGCTCACATTTGAGTTACATGACCACAAAAAGCATTATAAACTAATAAACCTCTGCATTTGTTTACAGTTGTGTAAACTGAGAAACAGACAAACCAGTTTAAGGTTTCTTTGGTCTTATTTTTCCTTTTCTTTTTATTTCAATATTTACTGTCAGGCTTGGGCCTTTGAACCATGTTCTTTCCTTGGCCGCATTATGCTCTTCCCTAGCTCGAGCAGTCAAGGGCGGCTTGTGACAGCGGCCTGTACGGAGCTACACAGCTAGCCTTGTTACCCCTGCGCACACAGACTCTCTTCAAAGGAGCTACTGTTTTCTGTCAGTACAGTTTAATATGTCCAGAGTGACGTACCTACCTGACCCAGTCTGTTATCAGAAGGCTTAAATGCAGCCCTGATCATAGAGTGCTGCACAAGTGCTTCTAAATATCACTGCTCTGTGTATAATTAGGAGACTTGTGTTCTCCCGGATTCCCATCCTGCTTCGGTGAGAAGAGCAGGATGCACATCGTAAGTGGAGAGCTAAGGCTCTACGTGCAAGGGCATAACAAAAACAAATGTAGTGATAATACGTTAGGAAAAAAAGAGCAGAAATCTCTACACAAGCTTTTGTGTGTTATCTCCAGCAAGCTTATAAGAGAATTCACAGCATGAATTTGTGTATGTATGTGATCATTGGCTTGAGCATGTAGGCTTTAAAGTCTGGTACAAATTGTATTTGTTAGTATTGCTTCTTGTCCTAAATTCTATCCAGAAAGTGAGATCTTGAAGCTATGATAGTTTCATGATCCATTTATTTATTTATTTTTAAATCTTTTAAGTTTGTTACTCTTAAATGGAAAAGACACCAGAGCAGAGGAGAAGGAGCTCTGCCCATCAAAACAGGCCTATGGAAATATCTCTAGCTAAAATAAACAGAGCTTTATTGGGCACATTTAGGATTCAGTCAGGATGCAAAGGAGTACCCAGGCCATAACAAGCTCAGCAGCTGCAAAGTTTGCTTTGCAGGCATTGTGTAAGAGGGTCACAAAATTAAGCTGTTAACAGGGATTCTGCTGCCACGTTACAATTAGTAAATTTTAGGTATGCGTAGTTATTTGCCGTAAAAGCAGAGAAACTTGAAATAAATGGTCTGTTAATAGTACAGTGTGAGCAAATGGAGAATACCTTGGACTCCAGTGCAAAATCCGTATACTGCCAGCCTATGTGAAACACCTCAGTCCATCCTAGGGCAGAGACTACCAATTTTTGCACTGGTGTGCTAAACTATCACAGACACTGTGTTTTATCATCTAAGCCAGGTTGTGTTCATATTTCCTGAAGTCAAAAGCTTGTCACACGTTGACAGACACTCTCCTCCTAGGCTTCCTTCCAATATTTGAGTCTACAATATATGCATCAATTAAATGGACCAGAAAGTTGTGTAAAGTTCTGTTCTTGTGCGCTGTGAGCCCCTCTGTGCCTTGTTTGTGGAGTTTATGAGTCTGCAGCAGGTGGCTTTTTAGGGACACTATCCTCTAGCTCAAGCTGCTGGGGCTTCTGCTTTGGCCCTGGGGACCCTGGAAGAACTGTTCAAATAAGGTTTACAATGAACATCTTAACATTGCATTTTTCCATATAGTCGATGTAACTTTTAGGGCCTTTATTTCCATTGATACATGTTTTCCTAGCCTACCTCTATGCACTTTTCTGACTCCTCAGGTTTTCGTTTTATTGTTTTTTAGCATCCCTGTTCTAGGTTATTGCCTTTGATGTCATTAGAGATGGTTACTCCTTTCTGCCTCATACCACACATCTGAGGGGGATGTCTATACTATAAACACTGATGTAAAAGCAGCTCCTGTAGAAACTTTGAAGATTGCTTCAAAATGGTTGCGCAGGTAGCACAGATGCTGCATGGCAGCATAGGGGAGCTTGGTGGTGGGTGAGGTGCTGTACTGTCAGCTGGCCACAGTGTTTCAGTAGGGTGACACTGTTTGCAAAAATTTGTTAAGATGGACAAAGAGTTAATCTGCCTCTTTTTTCCTAGAATTGTAGATCTTCACTGAAAGACATCATCCACACAATTACCTTCTTCTTACCCAATTTTCTTTTGAATTCTCGATATTTCTTTTTCAAGGCAGCTCTATCTATATGTTAGAAGTTGATACCTAACTTTATTTTACATATGCATGATCCAAGGAAAGTTCATTTACATGTTAAAGAAACTTTTCTCACTGGAGTAGTGTTTTCCGTGTTTTCTGAAGCGTCAACCAGTGGCCCATCTCATTTCTGTCAGGTAAGCAGCAGCATTTATCCATAATTTCTCAGAAATCGCAGTCTCCACTAGGTATCTGTTGCTGCATAGCACCCCATTTTGTCACATTCCCAGCATTTCATTCCTACTTGGACAAGGCTGTGACTGTTGGAGCCATATTGTAAGAAAAATTGCAACCTGAAAGGGCTGTGAGCTAATGACTAAACCCTGCAGGTGCACGTGTATATGCTTATTCACAAGAGAAGCCCCTGCAACTCCAAACCTAGGAATGTCTTTAAGAGTTAGACCCGGCTCACTGAAATTCACAGCAATGGCCAGGGCTTTAGTCTTTTCATCAGCTGTTTGCGGGCTGTTGCTCTGAATGGGTAGGGGATAAAGACATGTGGGCATGTTCGTTCTCTATATCCATCCCATTTTCTTTCCTGCTGTAGCCCTTGCTTCTTTGCCTTGTTTTTGTTGCAGTCTTTCTGATTACTCCATTTTCACTGCATATTCTAGTATATCCCTTAGCCTAGTTTCTGTCGTCACTTTTAAATCTCGCCTATATTACCATTCAGGTTTCTTGTCCCGCTTTGAAGTTTATTTTTAAAGAGGGATAGTTAACATTAGTATTAGTGTGATATGATATTTCATGTGCTGTTATTCTGTTACAGATACATTTTTTTTCATTGTTTTTAAGCATTCATTTTAGATGCTTGAACTTGCAAGCTGTAAAATTTATTCATTTAAGTAAGAACATTGTTTTCAAAATAACTGTTTGAGTAAGCTTTAGTGTTTGTGCAAAGGTTTCCATGACTTTAATTTCTTCTGTGCATCTGTTTTCCAGTCTTCTTGTGTTGCTAAGCCTTGTCTTTAACTTCTCCCAACCTCAACGTCTTTTGTGGGTTGGTTTTTTTTGTTTGTTGTGGGGTTTTTTTAATAATATTTATATATAAAAAAATTCCCCTAGATTTCTTACTTGGTCTTCCTCCATCATTGTTACCCTCCTGGTTCTGTGTGCTCTGCTCCTTCAAAAGAAAAGAAGTCTGTTGGTAGTTTCCGGTAATAACTGTAAGGTAATTCTTAAAGCAAATAGAGGCAGATTGACAGCAGTTTACTTGGGATGAAAGACAACTGTAGTCTAAAGTGAGACCTGCAAGGCATGACATATGGTCTAGGATGTTAACCTGCAGGTGGCCTATGCTATGCAATGGAAATAAGGTCTCCTTCCATTAAAATTAATGGCAAAACTTCCGTTCACTTAAATTGGAGAAGTAGCAAATCCACAATTACACACATCAGAGTGGAGTGACTCAGACATTCAAACTCCTCTTTTAACCTTTTGAGGAAGGTATGTATTTTCCAGTGCAATGTATAGGTGAGCTAGTATGATAAGAATGTTGGTGGCTCAGCTGGCAGAGTGTGGAGGCAAGTAGTGAGGTTCCAAGCTGTGTTCCTCCTTTTCCAAAGTCCCCCAATGTCTTCTTCCTCCACTCAATTATTCTTCTTTTTACTCTTTCTCCTTCTCATAAATTTCTCTTTCATAAGAGGAAGAGGAAGGCAGGCTTTTATCCAAAGCAGGTAAATAGCACAAAGTCTGCAAAACTCTAACGCTGGTCATAGTGAAGAACACCAACTTTGACAGACAGTTCAGGTATTGCAGTCCTCTGTGTTTTAGAACCTGAATGTGGAATATATGTGAGAAATGAAGCAGTTGGTTAGGGATGAGTGTTGCTGAGAAGCTGTGTTGGAGCTGTGCCTACCTTGCTTCAGTTACATCTGTCAGCTCCAGAATAAGTCTTCACACTTTGTATAACCCTGTGCCTACAAACTGAATTGCACAATAGAAGACTTGATTGAAATCAATAAAGAGATAAGAAATCTCTCAGGCAATCTAAGCTTCGTCAGTCCATGTGGGGAAAATTGAGAAATCTTTGTTCTGCTTTTCCCATAGAACATGGAAGGTTATGCATTTGCAATATTGAATCTTACATTGTGTCCCTCTAAATCAAATCTGTATTTAGTTCAAAATGCCAGTGTATCTTTAATTGGAGAGCAATAACTTTTCAATAACCTTAGTTGGGATTTATGAATGAATTTCTATCTTAAGGCAATATTTTATTTAGCTATTGTACATGGTTACAGCCCTGGGTCCACTGCTAACACTAGTGGCTGGGACAGCTGGAGTAAATCTTAATAGCATTAGTAGAACAGACTGATCAAAGTTTCAGGTCATTTGCAGCCGTGTGCTTCCTTCCTGTGTATCAGGAATTTCTTACTCTCCTCCTTTCTTTTTTGTTTGCAATGTTTTTCTTTATGCTCAAAGAGGAACTGTAGCCTCCCAAGAGGTAAAGAAAAAATGAGGAAACTCTTTAGTGACTAGCAGGAGCAGACGACTGTTTCAATAATGAGGTTCATTAAATGTGGTGCAAATAGTGGTGCAAATGCCTTCGTCAGTCAAGTGGCCCTTTAAGAAGACTTTGGAGCCATGGTATTTCCTTTCATCATCGGGGCTTTGTTGCGGTGCACTGTTGATTAGGAGCACGAATGTCAGGCTGTCAGTGTGCTGAGTTGGGAAAGCGTGTCTGAACAGACTCCCAGCAGGAAAATCACTGAGCTACACTAACAGGTGAAATAAGGTGGGAACTGAGAGAGAAAACTTAATAGAAGGCAGCTGAATGGGGAAGAATAGTGGCAAAAATCCTCATTATTATTATTTGTTTCATGATAGATGTAATCTTTTTTCACCGCATAGTACGTGTCTTCTGAGGAAAGAAAGTGCACAGTAAACTGAAAGTTCACTTTTTGCACTTTCTCAGAGACTCTGCACTAGCCACTCTTGCTGACACTTGGGATGCTCTAAGAAGGCCTTTCTGCAAGGTGCTCTTTTCCATTATACATTTAGCAGGTAGAGTGACTGTCCTTGCAGACAGTTAGTGAGTACCATGGATACTGCTGCACTGGCTACTCACTAAACTTACACATGAGGATGAGTGCTGAACAGTACAGGGTAGTAGGACTTAAGAGTCTCTTAAGGTCAAGTCCGGTAGTTTGAAAACAAGCCCCCTGTTGTACAGCTTTGTGATTTTCACTGTGTGTCAAAAAAGAATGACCCACTAGCTGTAATTATTTCTTAAAAGAAAAACCAGGTGACACAATTTTTCTAACCATCGGGTCATCAAAATGCATGACTGAGTACTGCATCAAGATGGCGTGCCTGGTGTCGATGGAATTGCTCCTGGACGTATTACAGTGTACTTAAAGATTGTAAGGCTTATCTACCTATGGCTGGCAGGGCAGAGACTCATAGAGTCTAATACTCATCCGTGCTGTCATATTCACGGGTTACTATGACATTTGGAAGTATTGCCTTATGCCTAAAAGCATTTATGTTTCCTATAATGCAATTAGAACCAAAATTTGTCATTGTAGTTGAGTTAGAAATATGAGCTATTGCAGACCAGACCATGGTCAAGTGTTGCTTATGCTAAGATCCTTTTATGGGATCTTTAATACAGACGTCTTAACCTCTGCTTGCTGCTTCTGATTTCTTTGGTTGAGTTGGCCCTATGTGCACTTCTGGCCTTGTCGTTTAATAGATTTCTAAATAACAAAACCTCAAGTGCAGACAGCAATTTGAACCATTAGGCCACTTGCGTGGCAAGATAATGCTGTAGCGCACATGAAGTGGAGGTGGCTTTGTAAGATACCCAGAGCAAGATGGCTGAAAAATCCTTCTTGTTAAATCACCCTCCACCATCTGCGACAAGCATGGCAGCCGAGGTACTTTGCAATGGCTTCCTACATCTTCCCAGCATGTGTTTCCGATTACACCGAGCCAGGCAGAAGCACATGGAGACAAGTGTACTCCCATGCTTGCTGTGGCAGGTATGCTGCGCTGTGACGTGATGTGACCATGGTACTGATGGCTGTGGCAGTACCAGTAGGGTGGGCTGCTCCAAAGGATGAGGGTTTATACAGCAGCTTGGTTTTGGAGCAACTTAATGGTGTTGGCTTTGTGTGTGTTTAATGGAACAGCTTCTTCAAACGGCTCCTAGCCATTATTTTAGTGATTTTTTTCAAGTAAAAGTTTTCCTTTTAAGAAAGGATGTTACTGGTTCTTTTGAATGCATCTATTTGCAGAAATGGTTTTCATTTTCATCTGCTTTCCCTGCCCTTTTTTGTTGTGTGGCTTGTTTCTTTGGGTTTTTTTTGTTTGTTTGTGCTGAGACCTTTTTTTTCCTTTGCAATTTGATTGATCCTCCTCCTTTCAATTCTGCATTGGCTGGCTGTGTATGGAACCCTGCTTGGCTTTAGCTCAGACAAAATCGACTGCACACAATTTCCCTCTGACAGCTTGTACAAGAGCAAACATTTCCGAAGAGCTGAAAGTCTAGAAATTCAATCAGCGGAAAACCTACTGTGTGGAACAGCTTTGCTAGTGCTACAGCTCCCTGCTGGGTAGAAAAGCAATCCAGTTACAATAAATCCTTAAGAGTGGAGTCATTTGGGTAAAAGGAAAAACAAAAGCTGGTTTATACAAACTGATTGAAGTCAGACGTTTTGACTTCCCATTGAAAAAGGAGTCAAGGCCCAGACTTGCTTGGTAATTTAAAGGGGAGATTGGCTCCTTTCATCTTTCTCTAGGGCAGGGTTCTTAATATTTTGCTTGTGGAAGAAATATAAAGAGTTTTCAACTTAAGTTAAAATATCTACTTTGATATCGATATTGATGCTATAGCTGACTATAAAATGAGTTTCCGGCAAGAGGTGAAGGCACGATTCTGTTTCCAGCCACTCTGATTTTGTTCCACTGCAGTTACAGAAATGTGAAACTAGGGTAAAACTGGGATCAAAATCAAGGCTTGCATGTCTTGCCAGGACAGCTTGGGCAACAGTTTGTGCTGTGTTGCTGGTGTGTCATGAGCTTATGAAGCTGTTGATGCAATCCGGGCTGCCCGACAGACTCTTCTGACTGAAGTTAAGAGTTGTGCCTAACGAGAGAGGAGAAATCTGTTCTGTTTGTGTTAGTTTTCTTTCATTCTTTAAATACAGGCATTAAAAATTAGCAGCATTAAAAACATTTAACATTAAAATAACAATGTTAACTGAGATGCCAGTAATGACTGTGGTGAAATAGTTCTCCTAGTTTATATTTAAAAATTTAAAGGAAGGTAGCTTGGGGTAATAAAGTCTCCTTGTCATTTTCCTTTATTTTAATAATTAATTGCACCATTTCTCTTTGTGCACCTTTCATACTGGCGCATATTAAATGGACCAACAGGCTTGAATCAAAAAATGAAGGCAACAATCTTTGTAAAGTCAAGTGAGCAGAGTAAACTGACTGGAAATGCCAAGGTTTCCTTCCTCCTTTAATGCCTTTCGGGTGTTTGCATAAGACTAGGTAAAACTTCTCTGAGCAAATGTGAATTTTAAGACGCTACTGTCCCTTTAATAGCTGCATGGTGTCAGTCAAGCCTGCTGCTCTGCATATAATCTGCATTTGGCTGTCATCCCTCCTTCTTCCCCTCCCAAATGTGTCTGGCCCTCACGGAAAATATTAAAGATTGTATAAACACTGTAAAGGGTTTCCACTGGCCTTTCTATTTAAATAAGATGTTATAAATCATAGTAAATGAGTACAAAACCTTGCCACAAAGATGGAGTTAGGCTGGCTTAAAGAAGAAAGTAAGGCAGGATGGTAACCTGGTAAGACTCTTAAAACTCCAGTTTGTGTCACCTGCTGGTCACAACTGCATGAGGAAGACTTT
This sequence comes from Gorsachius magnificus, assembly GCA_034008185.1. Taxonomy (NCBI): domain Eukaryota; kingdom Metazoa; phylum Chordata; class Aves; order Pelecaniformes; family Ardeidae; genus Gorsachius; species Gorsachius magnificus. The sequence goes on along the minus strand of CM067088.1, from coordinate 31,304,539 downwards.
GTGGACCTGTGATGAAACTGTAGTACCCGAAGTTTCTCTTCCAGCTTTCTCTCACTGTCTATGGGAAGAGAAAGTAGCTGTTGATCCCAAGTGATGCTGCTTTTGTCAAAGTGGTTTGTGCTGGTCATGGAGTTGTGTTTTCTATGCCACCTGTTTAAAGGGGGGCTGTGCCCTTCCAAGGGGAGCACACTTGCTAGCCCTAGTGATATGCTTAGAATATGGCAATGGCACTCTTGCAGCTTTTGACAACATCCAGTATCCTTGGTTTGACTGGCTTCTCAGTGTTGGTTTTGGCTTCTCCCAATTTGTGTGAAGCCTGATGCCAAGGCCAGCGTTTGTCAGATAACATGCACTGTATCTAAAATCATACATCGTGCTTGGAGATGGATCCTTGGCATCCAGGGTTGATCAGGGTTGATCTTGGAGCACTTGTGAAACCTGGACTGAAAGATCCAGTTTGGTTGCCCAAGACCTGTGCACTCATCTTTCTCTGTGCTTGGTCACTGCAAGAAGCAAACAAGAGAGCCGCTCCAGATAGCGATGCCTGGTGGGATCTCTACTGCAAGCCCCCGCAGGTGGCAAGAAATAAATCCCTGCATACCTTTTGGAGTGCATGCTCCTGAGCCAGGGGAGGGTTTGTGGGTCTTCATAGCAGTGGTCTCTGCTGGAGTGTACTGCAGAAGACTAATACGTAACAGTAATACTTGTTAATGGAAATAGTGGAACAAGGGAAAAAAGGCATTGAAAGAGGTCCTACAAATATTAGCTCCCATAATGCTTCAGAAACCCAGGTGTGGCTTTGCCATTGCAAGGTAAATCCCTTTGTTTCAGGCAAAGGAACTGCATGTATACTCTGTGAGACTGGATTATGTTTTTCTGTCAGTGGTTCTTGAGAGGAAACAATGTTTGACAAAAATAATCTTTTTTTTTTCTTAAAGTTACTGCTATTCTTGCAATGTAACAAACAAGCATACACACTCTGACACATGCACAATCAGAAAACCAAACATTTTCCTTGAAATGGTGAAAAACAGCCATAAAAGCCTTTCTAAGCTCTTTGGATGTTTCTGGGCATCATTCTGCCCAGTTCAGGAAACAAAGCCATACCAGTGGCCCAATGTTCAGTTTTGCATGTCCAGAATGTCAGAGTTTGCATCAAAATAAGGATCATAGCAGACTGAAGGCCTTTTAGTCTTTCTTTCCTTTTTTCCCCCCCTTTCCTGTCTGTAGCACAGTTCCTCTGTGTATCAGCAGAAGTCCTGTTTGAGGAAGATACACACATCTGAAAGATTTCTGTCTTAGTGTTCAGGGGGACTTAGTTGAAAATACATTGATGGTATCTTTCACAGTTAAAAAAAAAGAGTTTGGGAAAAATTTAAAGATTTTTAATTGCTTTTAATTTGTCTGCTTCATATTGGAAAGGAATTATGAGTTTCCAAGAGCAATCAATACTGCTGGGCCCCTACTGCTGAGACGATTTGAAGGAGATGATACACTTGAAAGGTTTTCTACTCTGGCTTGTCTATGGGTTGGGTTTTTTCTTTGACAGAGTCCAGCAAAAGTAACTTAGCCTATTGAATGTAAATTTTCAATGTGTAGAAACAGCTGGGGGAGTCCAACATGGTTACTAAAAAGCTGGGTGTATTAGTTCCTCTGTAGTTAACAGTTTGAGTATAGAAAGCAGAAACATGGTATAAAGTAAAGAGTATTGCTGTAAGTGCAGATTTCTAAGTCTTTATCCAGGCAAAGCATCACCAGCTTTAGGAGGAACCTCAGATTGTAGTCCTATTATTTTTTTTAACAGAAAACCTCAGTTGTGGCGCTGCTGCTGTTGTGCTTCATCTTACACTGGGGAGACTTCAGCTCTTGCTGCCAATAGGCATTTTAAGTAGTAGTTACTAAGTTTTTGTTTTTTTTTTTTTTCTTCTAATTATTATTTGCTGTTTTTTCATCCTAAAGGACAAATTATTTTGCTGTCACAAAATAGTGCCAATAGGGCTCAGTTGAAACTAAACCTAGGCCATTGTCTTTATTTTATATAATGTATTTTGGGATTCTTTTTCTTTCCTCACTCTGTTCTGGTATATGTGAGACAGAAGGAGCATGGAATTAGCCCACTCTGGAACGCACTACTTGACAGTTTTAAAAAATGTGGGCAAAACACACAGTGAACTCCGAAGGTGGTTCCTGGCCCACGCACTGCATCCCAGTAGCTCAGAACCCACTGATTGAGGGAGACTGGAGTGTTGCCGCAGCACAGCCGCCACAGGCATGTGGCACAAGTGGTTCTGGTTGGGCTTCGCAGCCTTTCTGCAAGGCCGGTAGTCCTCTTAGTCAGGATGTGTTGGGGTGTTTTGAGGAAACTTAGAACCCAGATCTTACAGGTGCGCTATTTGGAGAGTTCGGTAAGCTTTTGAATTTATGGAATGGAATTTTAAATCTTCTGACTCTGTGCTTTTAGCAATAAGGACTCCGTAATGTTTTCTATTTCTGTGTTGTCCCCTGTCTCTTCTCCCGACTTTTTCCATCTTGGCCCCACTCTGCTGCTGTGGAAATCTCCAAGTCCACAGCCTAGATTTGAGTTACCTGAGCAGCTCTGCTGTCTGCTCCCCTGCTGAAGTGTCTTGCCACCCTGAAATGTGGTGGATGACCTCAGTAATATGGTATTTTACTTACAAAGCCACAAAGCTTGAGGATGCCTTCGTTGTTATTCCCTAGAGGAAATGATCCATCCGCAACCAGTGAGGCAGGAGAGATAACAAGGAATCATTTCACGAGGAACCACATTTTATCCTGAACAAATCTGATAGATTTTAGTTCTGGTTTTCCTAAGCTGTTTACCAGTGTGTTTGGGGGATAATTACTCTGGAAAGAAAGTTCATGGGAGAAGCAGCAGCTGAAGTGGGGAGGCTATTGAGCTGCTACCAGGAAAATTTTTATGCAGGTAGGAGTGGATGCAAAGTGTGGTGCTTGGAAATGAGGAGCAGTGAAAAACTAACAATTCTGCATATTGTGCTGTGGTACTGTGGTTTGTGTTTGAACCATTGTGAAAAAGAGACCATGCATTGTTGCTGCTGCAGAAGTAGGGCTGACTTCCCCCCCCTCCCCTTCCACTAAACCCCTGGAAAAAAAAAAACAACAAACAAGCAGGGGAACACACCTGCTTGTCTAAAACCCTCAAAACTCTTTACATTTTAATTATTAGATGAGCGATGCCTACGGTTGTGTAGTGGGATCGATTCCCCCTGCCCCACCCCATGTTTTCTTTCTCATTGTTACTTGTCTTGAGCGAAATCTGAAGTTCAGAGGTAGGAACTTCATACAGACCTTTATACAATAACTGCAGTGGTGGATTTTTAGGAGTTTGTGTATGAGGGGAGAAGGAATTTAACATCGTTGTATTTTCATTTGTTTTGATTTGATATCCATCCCGATGGAGGGCAGGGCACCACCGAGAGAGGTGCTGCCAGGTGTGGCTTCCTACTGCTTTCTAATTCTGTGATCACAGAATACCGATTCTGCAGTCCTTGCACAGACAAGTCTCCCACCGATTTCAATGGGAAATTTGCCTGCATCAGGGATAAAAGAGCGGGCCCCAAGTTGTGTACAATGATGCAATCTGATCCTCCTGCTGTGGAAATTGATGTAATCGCATTCTCGCCCTCCCCCCTTTTCTCAACCCTTCTCCCTACCAACCCCTGGTGACTCCTGAGGGGCTTCTCACCAAACGGAAAGGAGGATGCAGCTGTGTGCTGAAGCAGCAGGGGAGGGGAGGAGACCTGCTGGAAAAATTTATGAAGGGTTGCATCCTAGATGTAACCGTAGAAAATGGCTAAGGACATGGACCTGCCTACCCTCAACAACGCAATCACCTGCTTCTGCTAAATGAGCAAATGTTTCTTCTCTGTAATTGTGACATTCGTGAGGTGTCCTCCTGCATATGGTGTAAGGCTGAATTAAAGTGCTTGGTGAATTGAGCGGTCTCATCGCTGCCTGCATTTGTTCCGTGTGGAGGGACAGGGTTAGCTTTTTTATTGTTATTGTTGACAATCTCTGCTTTTCAGTGGTGCTTTTGTGCCCTGGCACAGTGCAGGTTGCTTGGGAATATCGACCCTCGAGAATGCTGCGCTTTGTTGCTTGGCGAGCTGGGCGACCTCTCTGATGCTTCCCTCTGCTTTGCCATTTATGTGGGGTTTGGCTTTATTTTTTTCCTTTGGGAATTCTAGGCTCAGCTGAATTTGTTCTGTGTTTTGCGGAAGAAAGAGCTTGTTAAAGAATTCCCTGATGACTTTGAAGTGAACTATTTATTTTCTCTCAAGGGTTATTCAGTGTAGCCATTTGCCCCCTCTCCTCTGTTTTTTCACCCCAGTGTTTCCTGAGCTACAAGCATTCTTGGAATATATTAGTTGTAATGAGTTATGTGGGCATCAAAAGTTTTCTTTGAAACTATATGGCATCAACATCTGTTAGCTCTTAGAGAACAGAGACGCAGACAAAGGGGCTGATGGGGGGAGGGAGGAAAAAGATATTAAATTCTGGAGTATGAAGTCTCCATGTCAAAGACTCAGGGGGAGGGGAAGGGGAAATCTGCTAAACTCCGCGGCTTTGATGTGGTCCTCTGGCCCTGGGATTCCTTTTATGGGAATGTGCGTGGCAGACGGTCCCGCACAGCCGCCCTACCCAGCCCGCAGCACAAATCCTGCCCCAGCCCTTGCAGCTGCAGCCACATTGTCAAGGAAAATGCTGTGGGCTTGGTTTTCAGCTACTGAGATGAGGAATCAAAATTCCTAATAATAGAGGTAACTACTAAGTAAAAAAAAAAGCAAAACCCTAAATGTTTAGAAGTGAACTTTTTATTTGCTTGTAATCCTCCTGACCCTGTGGGTCAACATGGAACTGTTCATCTAAATCAGGTTTTTAAATGGTGTGTGTCTGTGGTTTTTATTGCCTGTAATTAAAAAACATGTGTCTGTTTCTATGTACACAGCATCAGTCAGCATTCAGGCATGATCACTGATGCTGTACTTCTTACAGGAATGTGTGGGGACGGGTTCTGCTTTTTCTTTTATCTTTTTCTGCAGAGCCTTGCAGTGTTTGTCCTACGTGCCAAGGAGCAGAGGAGAAGAGTAAAAGAAACCTCTATGTCTGTCTTCCTCTTGTTGGCTCCATTTTTAGCCATAATGCTGGTGGCATTGTGCTTCACTGTGACTTCCTGGCCCATTAAAACCCTGACCAGTTATAAAATGATTAGTTGACATACCTGGGCTTTGGGGACAAAGAGGTGGTTTAAAAAGGAATGTGAACCATCTGTTTTGCCAGCACCTCCTGTTGACAGATTTATGGATCAACATTAGCATATGTGTCCAGGGTCACACACCTGTGCTTCCTAACAGGGTAATATTATTTAGCAAGGTATGTTTTCATCCTGAGGATTCAGAGCTCTTTGCAAAGGTGGGCATCAAGAATTCTGTTTTACAGTTGAAAAATGAAGGCACAGAGGGATTTAAGTGACTTACCCTACACCACACAGTGAGTCTGTGGTGGAGCAGTTATTGAATCCAGGTTTCCTCCAGCTGCATAAATATACGTCATCCATTAGCAGGAAAAGACTTAGAGCTATAAACATAATAGAGGAGCATTGATTATCATTCTAGGGGAGCTTTAAGCCCTTGTGCTGTACGAAAACCTGAGCCATGTAGGAAGACACGGGCTATTATCACAAGAAAGGTTCAGAATGCATTATGTTAAAGCTGTAATGATCACTGAAGTCAGCGGAAAGAGTATCCTTAATTTCAGTGGACACATGGTAAATGAGCAAGTTATTCTGTTGTCAAGCTCTGTAGCCATTTTCTGCATGCTTGTTTCCCAGCATATGCCTGGGTAAAATCACCTCAGTGCATTTAGGCTTGTTAAAGAGTTTCTTGGTAACCACATCTATCATGAAAGGAAGTTGAACAGAAAATCAGGTTTATTACATAGTGGTGAAGAAGCCCAAAATAAGCAATTTGGAGGACTTACTGAGTTTCTCCATGCTGGAAGGTAGATGAAGATTTGTTCTTTCTCATTCATGTCCTTAGGCTTGTTCATCAGTATAATCTGTGTTGAAGATAAGATCTCGGGGGACATAGGACAATTGATATTGCAATCAGCAAAAAGATTAGAGGATAGCTATAAGAACAAAGAAAGGTAAATAGGTGAATCTGTAGAGCGAGTTCATTTATCCTTCTGAAGTAGCTTCAAAGTGAATTTAAATACAGCAAAAAGCAGTAATTTCTTGTTTCAGTCCTATTTAATCTCAACAACTGATGGTCCTTTTTAGTTGGAGGTATTTGGACCCTTTAGTTGGAAAGTAACTGTTGAATCCATATGTCTAATTCATACAGTTGCTTTCAATTATATCATCTCTTGTCTGGTAGAAGTCCTTGCAAAACTGTGTCTCACCTTATCGCCTTAAAAAGCAGAAGCCATAATAGTTCCAGAATTCCAGTAATAGTGTTAATGGAAGATGTCACTTTGCAACACCTAGCAAGAGTTTCTAAAGATCCATGAAATCCAGGGTGAAAACATCATAGAAACAGTAGTGTTCTGTCTTGAAACTGGAGTGATCTCAATAAAACTGTCCCCTAAATGGATCTTCTCACTACCTACATAATATTAATATATTAATTAATATACATGGGATAATTTTATCTGTTAATACTTTTTTGCTAGCTACAAATAGTATTAAGCAAGTCCATAGTATTTTAAGCTATTGTTGCTGGCTTTTTTTCTTCTATAGATATTTTTTTTTTTTTGTATACAGGATATAAGTTGATACATATTTATGAGCATGCTCATCTTCCACAGCACATTGGAATCTTACGACTCCAGTTAAATAAGCAGGTTGGTAGCTTTTGTTGAACACGTGTTGCAGTGACTGACCACTAAAAGAGGATGCTCATTTACCCACTGCAGCAGAGATGAAAAAGCTACCTGCAAAGAGCATGTTTCAGTACTGCCACTACCCGATTTTCATAGACTGGAGAAAAGAAATATATCAGAAGAATGAAGAAAGGGTTTGTGTTTTATCCTGTTGGAAAGCCTGGTCCAGGTGTTGGATTGGGACAAAAGAGATTCAGCTGCATGTTGCAAGCAACCTGGAGCAAAAAGTACGATGTTTCCTTTCTTACTTGTTCAGATGTCCATCATGAAGGCTTTTGTGTAAGTGTCCATCTGCTTTGCACTTTCACTTCCTCAATAGCCTCATGTTCATATTCCTGTGCATGGGATATCCTTAAAAGCATATCATACAACTGCTCCTTGTACCCATTTCAGCGTCTGTAGCAGGGATATAAAGATATTTGGGATATTTTTCGCCTCATAAACCTCTAAGAGTCCACAATCCTTTGTGACTGGAGATTAAGGGGTGGTGGGGTTTTTTTGTTATCCTGTCTTTATCTTCACAGTATTTTACCAGCAGCTAGAATTGCTCTACAGTCACCTTCTGTGAGACGAGACTGCAGGGGCTCCAATTCTGTCAAAGTGGTGGATATAGATGCAGTGATTTCAAACACTATTACCATATTATTATGGCTGGGAGTTACTGGTCTTAGAGCAGAGGCAGCCAAATCGAATGCATTTGTGCACTTCACCATCACAGTTTTGAGCTGCTATACCAGTGTGAACTTTGTGCTAAGGTACCAAAGGATGAATTTCAGTATCTGTTGTGCTACACTCATTGCGTTCTGCTGTCTCTGTTAGGAAGTCCGTAACTTTGGACAAAGAGGCCATCATGGCAGATAAAGGCAGTAAAATCCTAAACCACAGCAGCTAAACCCATCCAGGATCATCTATCAGAGATCTGAGAGGAGAAATCTGTTTTCTTAACAACTCTACCTGCTGTGATTATATTATGAAGAAATTTTATCTGAGAGAAGCTTTCATGCATGGTGGAAGAAGAAAAACCCATCTGTAATGGATCACAGAGCACCAGGTTCTTATTTCAGAGAAAGAAAACATTATAGAAGTTGAGCTTGCTGCTTCTGCTTAACAAACTGCATTATTGCAGTTGCAGTGAATATTTATATGTTAGTCTAAAAGGTAAAGTCACCTTGACTTCTCCAAGCGTGAGCTGCTTTACGCATTCTGTATAGAAAGTTGAATCCTGGTGAGATATCTTTATTATGAAATGATCCAGAATGACAAACTCAAAACCAAAAAGTACAACCTCATGGTTGCAGAAGGAAAGGTAAAATATACTGTAGGGGAAACACTCTCAGGCTTAAACCAGGGCATAAATGTGTATTGCACTATAGTGTTTTTCTACATGGCATATGCTTTAATTCTTAATTGTATTTGCCTCATTTCAACTTTCATTATAGTGAGGCTTGGAATATATGCTTTATCTCTGTCAGGCCCTGGGTATATAGATTACTTACAAAGAGGGAAGGAAAGGAAGCTCTTGTCCTAAATAGGACACTGTAATACAGAAGCATATGGTTTATTTGAAAAGGCTTATGGGGGAATCTTCAAGCATTTTTGAAAGAGAATATTAATATGAAGGCTTCACTTCCAAATGCATGCCCAAAACACATTCCTGTCTTTTGTCTGTAAGTAGTGATCACACAAAATTGTGTGTAAAAACGTCCACTTTTATATATATTTGACTGCATGGGTTTGTATGCATGGAAACTGCTAATCTAGCAAAACAACATCTCCAAGTCTGTCTGACTAAAAGCAGTTTGTTTGTTTGTTTATTTATTTATTGCATTTTCGAGTTTCAAGCCTGACTGTAAAACTGTATTTGTTAAGAATTATGATCACCTCAGATATCTCAATATCTACTTTTACCTGCACTATCCTAAAATAAATGATACTGGGTTTTGTGATGTGAACAGGTTTCCTAGTAATGCAGACTAGGTTTGAGTTGATCATAGTTACACATGGCTATGTTTCTAGTCCACGGGAAATTTCAGATACTCAAAGGGGAGCTAGGTTCCTCCCATCAATTATTTTTCGAAAAAGGCTTTTACCTTTTTCTCTTTAAGTCTGAACAAGATTAAAAATAAAGTAAAACAATAATAATGCCTGTTTTGGGGCTTGGATGAGTTTCCTCAAGCATCTTCAAGAGACTAGGTTTTCAAAATCTGTTAAGGACTCGCTATATGAAAATCAGACTTCGTTTGGAAACTTGTTCCCTGCAAGTGAGACTGACACATTCAGAACAGCCCTGGGTCATTTGGGCGAAAGGCCACAGGGCATCCTCATTCTCTTGAACCTCTATTTCTTGGGATTGTTTTTTGTCTACATCAAGAATGAAAGTTTGTACATAGGTGACATGGCATTCTTGTTGCCAACTACTTTAAAACCATTATAAAAGTAAAATCTACTCCACAGGATGTTAGAGTTACCACATGTCTTGTCCCTTGCAGTCCTGTTGTGAAACACATTTCTTCAACTTTGCTCTTTCCAAAAGTACTGGAACTTTGTTGCATCAATATGAGAATAAAGAGAGAAAAAAATTACATGTTTCAGTCAGATAGTTAAGAATAGGGAGAAAAGTTTTCTTGGTTGACAATTTGCCATTTTGCATGTGTTTTACTTGGGGTGAATGTGATACTTTGAAAAGAACTTCACAAAAACAGGAAGTCTATGCATATTTTCTGCAAAAATGTGGAAAATTGAGTATTTTAGGGCTAAATCAAAGGATTTTAATGAGAAGGAGGAGAGGTAAAGCAACTTGTTTCTACTTGAGAAGAGCAACACCTTTTAGAAAAATATTAATTAACACAATATTGACTGTAATGTAATACAGGGAGTACGGGGGCCCAAACTTTAAAAATGTGCTTGTTATCATGATAATCTACCTAAATCAAAGGTTATCCTTTGATATAGCTAATTCATCTATGGATGTAGCTGTGTCTGCTTACACAAGAAGCAAAACTGTATTCTGCGCCATGTTAGTCCAAATGTGGGTTGCTAAAATACACACTCCATTTGCGTTCTGCAGTTTTGGCTCTTATGTGCTGGTTGTTGGGTGTGTCGTGGAGAGCAGCATGAAAAGGCAGAGCCAGGACAGGTAGAAAGAGTTATACTGATGACCAAGATTAAAGGAATCGGTGGGCATAGGGGCTAGGAGGTAGGGCTAGGAGACATGAACACAAACACAACTGTGTAGAGCCTGGAAGGTGATGACAAGGAGCTTAACCTCTATGTAGAAGCAGAAGGGGAGCCAGCAAAGGCATCGGAGGAGTAAAGCGATGTAGGCAGAATGATGGGTGAGGATTTGGATGGCAGTGTTCTCAAATAGCTGGTGCAAAGGAAGATGATAGCTGCAAGCCCCAGAGTGGGTGCCTGGCCTTTAGTCTCCAGAGACTTGTATCAGTAAGAAAAATGCATAGGGTGGTTAGGGCCGAGTTTGTGGTTAAAAATATAAAATTCCCAGCGAGTTAGAATTCATCGAAGTCTGATTGCGTGGCAGAGGTGGGAAGCGAGTGACGATTGCCTGACTTGTAACCAGCTGAATAGAAGCCCAGGGGTGTGGGAGCTTTTAAAGATTGTTTTTCTTCCTGGTGTATATACTCAGCAGCATTTCTGAGGGAGTTGCACTAATTAACTCTTCTCTTCACCCCCACCCTCTTAAATCTGAGCTGAGTACAGCAGCATCTATCAGAATGGGATATATGAGACACAAGGTCCCTTCTACCCAGGCCAGGCAGCCAGCTGTTCAGAGTTTTGAAGCAGATGTTTGAGCCTGAATCTTAACCATTCTGTGTGATTTGTGTTGGTAGCTAACGGAGGCCAACTTATTTATCGGGGAAACTCCTGGTGAGGTAGAGGCACTTACTCTGGATGGGTTCCTGTTTAGCAACCTATAGAAATGGCATGCTGGAATAATCCTTCTACATAAATGTTTCTTTTCTTTATTCTCTCAAGTGCTCGCTGACCTCATTTATATAGTATTTCACAGGGTACATCTGGTTTTGGTTGTTTCATGACTCAGTGTTCCAGTTTGAAAATGCAGTGTTGTGATTTAAAACATCGTGTCAGGACAGTGATATACAACTACCTATGACCTAAATGTTGTTGCTTTTGCTCTCTCGGGCACCGCTCCTGCCGCGGGCCGGGCTCCTGCAGCTGCGCAGGGCGTGGGGGGGGGCATGCTGCAGAGCCTGGCCAGGCGGCAGAGCCGCTGCTCGTCTCTTCATCCCCTCGAGCCTGTGTTTCCTTTGTGCTCGAACATGCTTCTCCCCACTGTCAAATATTCCTACATGGCTATAGCATTTGCTTCCCACGAGAATTTCTTGAGCTACAAGTTATGTTTTACACATTTGCCCTTTTCTTTCGCTCTAGTCCTTTTTCTGAATTTGGGTCGCTGGGGGTAGATGCCCTATTTTTTTCACATTAAGGCAATTTGTACAGGTTACTGGGAGAATACTCCATTATGCAGTAGTAGCTGTGGTCAGAATTGTTTTCTCTGATGCTTGCTCAGCTTTTGTACATTTCTGTTGAGTGTGGGTTTACATACACTGTCCAGAATCCTTTTCTCAAACAGGTGCATTTTGGTATTTATCCAGGTTGTGACATCTGTCTCAGTGGTGCTAAAAATACTCAGGTAACTCTCTTGCAGTTTTTTTGACAGAAGAGTTAATGATGATAAGATGGATGATATAGTTTCTTTTTTTCTCCCTTCATTTTTTCCCTGCAAAATCTTAGAGGAGTTGCCCACACCTTTTGCAGATACATATCTGTCTATCAAAGATAATACATGTCATAATTTTACATACAGAGAGGAACACATTTGAAAGGGAGCCGAGGAATTCTGCTTAAATGTGTCACTAAAATGTTCAAATGATACTCTCATTAGTTTCAGGATGGATTGTCAATTTACGTGCTATTTAACAGTTATATTTGGTTCAACATCATAAACACTCTTTTCCAGAATTTGGTAATTTATAATAATTTGGTGTAAGGCAGAAAGACTTACTGGAAATTTGCTTGCATTAAGTTACTACTTTAACTTAAATAACTAGGAGCTAGAGAAGGAGTGAAACTAGACTAGAATATAAAACATATTTACTTAAAACCCATGTAATGATTAAAAGTGAGAAAATAAAGAAACTAGCTTAATGAATATTAATGCTTCACTCTGCCGTTCTACACTTCTGTCTTCCACTCGTTTCCATTGAGTTACTTGACGGGGCATTTTACATCAACAAATGTATGCTCATTTTTAAGTGACATCTTTTGAAAAATCATAAAAATAAATGACTTGTAGATTTTGTAGAGGATAAGATTAACGACATCATTTTAACAGGCAACATTTGATACCCAGATGCACTGCTTGCTTCGCTGAAATTTTAAGAGGTGAAGGCTACCAACTAGATAGTATTCTCCTCAGAGGTGCATCACAAGTTAGATCATACCTGCTCGTTGCATATTTGCTGATCAGGTTTACATAAAATATTTTTTTTCCGAAGAGAGCAGGAGGAAGCAGGAATTCTCACTTTAGTAAAATAACCCAAAACCCAAACAAGTGAACAAAAAAAATCCCCAAAAAACAGTTACTAAATTTTTAGCATTGTGAGAGAAAGCAGAGGTGCCATGTATGCCAGTGTAGTCACTTCTAGGTATCTCCTTATCTACGAGAGCAGTCAGAGGTGTGCTCTCAGAGCTTCATGGAAAATGATGACATGGGGGAATCTGATCAAACAAAAGTATACTAACTTTACAAGGCCTGGAAAGACCATCTTCTTACAGAAATATGATAGATTATGCCAACATTTAATGGCCTTTTTTTGGTTCGCTGTCCATTTCTTCCATAATTTTTAAGGTAATGACATTAATCAGCACATGCTCAGAAAAAGAGACCTTTTTTACTGGAACAAAAACTGAAGGAAACAAAACAGTGTTTGTGATTTGCTTCTTGGAAATCTAAATCCAGAATGACATCTTTTATAGTGACATTGTATTGTGCAGAATCCTAGCATTCCGGGCCAGGTTGCCAGAATTCCTCAGAGCCATTTGGCCCTTCAGTTCTAACTTTATTTCTGGATATATGCTCATGAACAGAACAGTATTTTCAGGGTCTCTAGGCTAGCCATCCAGTAGTGTTTGTGAAGTCTAATTTTTAAAATGCTGTTGCAGAAATTGATACCAAAGAATTCCTAAGATATGCTTTTGTGGCTTAGTTTCTTTTTGATAACTAATCTCAAAGAATAACATTTGGACATGTGGAAGGCAGAAAAGAACCTCTGTCAGCTTTTTCAAGAAAAAGAGGTGACCTGCTTTTACCATGATAAAATTGCTTAACAATAAAGCTAATGAATACAACCAGATGTTAATTTTCACAGGTTATTCCCTTATTCTTATCTTGTGCAGAAAGCTCTGTACTGTCAACTTCCAGTTCACAGGTTGACGCTGAGAATGCTGGCTCTGTGTTCCTGATATGTTTTTGCAGGTGAAGTTAAAAGTTAAGAGTGCAGCACACCAGCTTTTTAGGACCTTCTTTATCACCATAACTGTTTATCAGTGGCTGAGAGTGTTTGTGGGAATCTAGGGAGCCAGACTGTAATGTAGGATCAGTGACGTTTGGGTGATCCTAGAGTCTTCGGAATTAATAGGAGAAGGCAAAACATGAGGATAGCTGTCATTGCGTATGGTTTAGCTGGGGTGGGGGGATGGAGCTGAAAGGGTCTGCTAATAGGAGAGTAAGAATGCTCTTCAGGGTCTTTGTAAATGGGATTAGCTCCAAATCCCACTGATGCCCTTTAGTACTACTTCAGCACCATTAGAGAAATGGTTTTTGGGTCTGAGATAAGATCATCTGCATATCTATGGCATCTGCTTCTGTATTGTGCTAGACGTACTGGGGCTGACAAAATTTCATTAATTTTGGGACTGAAGGATCAGGCAGCTCTTCAGAGTCTGGTATCTGCTTTTCTTGGGTGACCTCTGGCATATAAAAGTTTTCTGTTTGTTGGTGGAACCAAGTGATAACATTCCTCTGTGGGTAGTGAAGGGCTTATTTCTCCTTTATCATTTCCATTTGGAATTTTTTTTATCTTGCTTGATTGACAGAATGTTGAAATGCTAAATAGTAATCTACTTTGTAAAAGGATTTGAATATGAAATTTCTTTCTTTCTCCTGTACAACCTATTCATCTCCATTAAATTTTTTGTCTTTAAGTATGTCCGGAGTGTTGTGAAATAGCACCAAATGCATTGTCTATCACTAATAAAGTGATTCACTTCTTTCCTGGAAAGCAACTTCTGTGCTTTTGTTAGTGTTTTAAATTAGCCCGGCAATAATAAATACACATTCTTAACACCTAAGCACTTTGTATATAGTATATTTATAATTAATTTTTTTTTTTTAACAGGATTTATCTGGGGAAGGCTACAGAGACACTATTGGTGATGAACACTTTCATCTAGAAGGTATTTAAAGAACAAAATTTCTTGGTTAATAATAAGGGATATTGGAATAAGGCAGTAAACAAGTCAGTGTGAGAATGCATATATGAGAGTACCTTGAGTACAAACATGCTATTCTGTGTGCCAGAGAACACGTCTGAGGTGCCTCGAACTTCAGTTGGGCAAGTGGGGGCTGATGAACAGAAGAGATTAATTTGAGGACATTGTTGCTCATTCTTTTTAAAAAAACAAGGAAATGAGACTTCAGAAACTCCCCGGGAAACCCTCTAGTACAACAAGTGGTTGCATGGGCTGTGTGCTAGATTTGTATTATAGGCTAGTTGAAACAATATGCCCAACTTACTTAAGGCAATGAACTGTGTCAAGCTTAACTTGGAAATTTCTGTCCTTTTATAATCCAGTAATTTGTTTCTGGTGGCAGACACTTCTGTCTAAACAGAACTTGAAAGATTCTCTATGTTAAGAATGTCTGTCTTCCAGTTCCTTACCTGTGAAATGTGTTAACATACTGTATTTCTTGAATCCTATGTTTCTATCATGTCTGTAGTCTACAAAGAATGTTCCCTCATATGTGCCTGTAACACAGGAGCTCAATTTCAGCTGGTGCGTGTAGGCTACTGTTAAACACTAAAGCAAGATATGCTTTCCATGATGGAGTCAATGTTTATTAAAAGTGTTTCAGTATTTAACTTCACCACAGTTTTCCTTTCTGCTCATAGTAGGAAGTAACTCTAATAAAGGGTGGCTTTTTAATCTTCAGAATTATAGGAGAATCTACTTAACACAGGATATTAAATGTCAGCAAGGTGAATAATTTCATTTTTTGTGTCTCATTCTACCTTTCCTTGCCTCTAATTATTTCTTACTTTGTTGTGTAGAATTGTCTTGCATGGCAGACATAATATCCAATATATAATATTTCCAAACTAGTCAGCAGCAGGATTGTTTTTATTAGAGTGTAAAACCTTCTAGGCTACTGTAATTTCAGTCTTTCAGCAGTTTTTCATTATTACTTTTGATCGTCTCATTTCTTATGAAGTAGCTGAGTAGTGAAGACAAGATTTAGATACCAGCAGGTCATCCTTTCTTTGTGTGCTGCCACTGGGGAAGAGCTGTTCTGTGGCATCTTTCCAGTTGGGAGGCAGGTAACTGTTCCCACCCAGTGCTCAGGCAAATGCGTATGGATTGCCAAGGTGTGGTCCTCATCCCTTTGGCTCTCAGATCGCCAGGCTATGCTTTCCTTGCTGAGGACAGTGTTAGCCACTTCCCTCTTCAATGAGATATTGAAAATCTTCCTATAATTAACAGATGATGCTAGAAGCATTGTGTTAAAGCAGGATGGTCTCACGCTTTTTGTATAACTTTGTGCTTTTTATTGGCATAATCTTTTTGGATGATTGTGATAGTACTAGCATAAAATTGTGATATTAGCATAAAGTGAAGTTGAAACGTAATCTGACACCTTTGTTAGGGCACAGCTTGAATTCTGTGTGGCTTAGGTATAAGATGACCACTGTCATAGCTCTTTTCTGCACAGAAAAGTTTTGTGTGAAAATGTAATTAATAAGTATATTAATCTTTCCATCTAAAATAGTTGTTCTGCCTTTATTTTGCTACCTCACAATCCTTACATACATACTAGTGTAACACACGTGTTGCATGATTATACATTCCTGTGTCATAAGATAACATCAACAACACTGATAACTAGTTTCAGAGCCAGGGAGCTGTAACATGGTTGGTTGGGCTAAGCTCACAGAGGACATGAGTGGCAAAACAAAGACTTGAACTCAGCTCTACCAAGTACTGGGCAAGTGTCTAATCAATGAACTATATTCTGTCTTCATAAATACACAGTAGGGATGGAAAAAAATGAGAAGGAATAATTTCTCAGATTTGCAAGGAAGGTGCCACTGTTGTTCTGGGTTAGGGGAAAGTTACAGCCTTCACACTCAGAGGCTTTATTGGAGAATAAATCTGAGTTCTTTAGAAGACTCTCATTGAAAAGACAAAGTGGCAATAAGAGAAATAATTGAATTCCTTATTTTGTTTTACATAGCCAAGTTCATTACCTTTTTTTTTTTTTTTTCTCAGTCTCATTTTTCCCCCTCTTAGCCGTCTGAGCAGTACAGATAAAAAGGACTCTCTTTGCTGGATTTAACTTCTGTGTTGTTATGTAAAGCTTGATCAAATCCTTTCGTCTTAACAGACTTAACTGGCCAACAGCAAAAGGCTCGGGATTCTGGGATTAAGATTGTATTTGGTAAGAGGACTGGTGCATTAGTGCTTTCTTTTGAACTATAGAAAGAACAAAGTAAACATCAAAAGCATTAAGCCATGAGAGCGGATTGTTGACTCAATGTTGCTGCATGACAAGAGGTTAGAACTCAATAGTGGCGACTCTGTTTACTGAGTGCTGTGCAGAAGGAAACAGTTTGACCAGTATTGTCTATTATATCCAGCACCTGCCTTTGATTTTGCTGCTGGGCAAGTTGCTAAATTGAAATTTTTGGTTCTCTTACATGGTCAGTGATTTCCTTAGATAAGAGACACCAGTGGAAACCTCAGTCTGTTGTTCTCTCTCTGTTTCCCTTCTTTCACTTTCATTAATAACTCAACAACTGGGCATACTGGATATAGGTTCTGTAGTGGATTAATCTGCGGCTTTTTTCCCAATTTTAGCAGTGCTTTCCCACTGCATTTCAGACACTTCCACTTGCCAGATTTGGAGTGCTTGTGCAATCTGCTGTGGCTGTGCACAAACTTCTCATGCTGGAACCTTCTTGTCCAGCAGTTTCTGGACAGGAAGCATGTGCTTTATCACTCTTCATGTCTAGGATAAAAGAGCTTGCATTTTCTTTTCCTTGTCTCTATATAGAATAGTAGGTTACCAGGACTGAATGACTGGAGGTGGCTCTGGAAGAAGTCACAAAAAGTAGCACAGACGTTGGGAGGTATTTCTCATTTCATTTCAGTGAGGAAGCTAAAATGGCAGGCAGGAATTGAATGTAGCATCAAACAGCAAGTCACTCGTCCAATGACACCCAAGTTCTCTCTCTGCTCTTCAAGGCATAAGTAAGCTTCTTAATGACTTGCTCAAGAGACTTTGCTCTTGTTTTCCAGAACTTTTTTCACCTCCTTTCCTTGGACCTTTTGGGAAATTTTCACAGCTAAAGCCTGAAGACCAGGAGAGCTTTCTTATCTTGACCAGTCTGTGTCTTTATGAAGTGAACTGGGATTCTTCTGCCTTGTCACTTGAACATCTAGAAGCTTTTCAGAGCAGCCTGTTTTCTCCCTGCTTGTGACATCTGAACCAGGAAAATCTTGCTCTGACAGACTGATTGTGGAAAAGAGGCAATTTCCTACTTGTATCAATACAAGCTCTTTAGAGCCCGGTAGGATATAGCTATCAGTCTACTTCAGTTGCCTTTTGGACTTCAAGGTGAAGTCCTTAAGCTCAGAAGACACCTACCCTATCACCCCAATTAGTTAATGTCATGATGTGGTATCTCATGTCACTGCTCCTGAGAATTATGACTTAAGTGTTTCTACAAACCAGAAACCTTGAATCTCTGTGAGATCAGTTTAGTCCTGTACCTGTAAGAGGAGCTGCCTGATAGCAATCTATTCCCTGTTTCATTTGCCAGGCAAGGGTGATGTCTTGATTATTATTCTCTCAACAGAAGACTGGAGAAGATCCAAGCCTTCCTAGTGCCTTATCTGAACATGATATCCAAAGTCCTGCTGAAAGTAGTGACAGAGTTTGACCTGAATCAACAAACTCTTTTTTAAATATGTTTCCCAAACCAGATGTATCCAAATCCCTAGATGTAAGATCTTCCGTCGTCCGGTACCAGAAAGGACAAAATTATTCAGGTCATCTTCTTGCCATAAATATTAGAATGACCTCCAGCAGAGTTCAAAGCACATATTGTTGCTGAAAAAGAAGAAAAAAAAAGTATCATATCTGTAAAAGAGCTACTTGTAGCACTTTTCACACATTTACAATATAGTATGGAATTTCTAAACCTTCAAGTAACACATGCTGCATTCAGCAAAGCAGAAAAATAATTCATTATATTCTTAATATTATTATATGTTTTTCAAGATGTTGCTAGTATGTCCAGTCAGTCCTTCATCTCTTCTTCCTCCATCCAGGGTCCAGGGAATCTGTGGTCAAGTGGGAGCTGAGGCATGGTTAACAGAGTTCCACCACAAAGAGCTGTGTCGTTATTTTTGGCTTTAATAAGAACTGATAATCAAACAAAGAATGAACTAGTGTTTAAGACTGCTGATCTTATACCCAATGCTGCCAACCATCCCAGACCCCACCCAGCTGCACATGCTTCCCCCTGCCGTACGCATCCCAGACAGCCCAGTGAAGTGAGCACGTTGGCTTCCTCGCGGGTGCTGCCCGGGCTTCCCCTTTGCTGGGGCTGCAGCTGCAGCGGAGGGCATGAGCTGGAGCATGCCTCCCCCCAGCACCCTGCAGCGAGGCTGCTCTCATGCATTGCGAGATAATTCCCTCTCTGTTCAGTAAAAAAATCGCTGAAGACTTTAGTTCATGGAATTGTTTCTAAAATTGTTAATTGGAAGAGTATCTCAGGTTGTCAACTCAGAGGAAAGGTGGCAAGGTATGGTACTTGGGCCCAAATTGTTTATAAAGTTGTCAGCGAAGGAAAACTTGAACAAGCATTTTAACTAGTTTTAGCTAACCTTCTATTTGCTTGTGAGACACTTCTTACCATACTTTGATAATCTCTTAGCTGTAATAAATTCTTGTATTGTGCTAAGCTGAGCTATGAATGGGTAATAAAAGGCAGTTATTTCAAACTACATGTTCTTTTCTAGTTAATGCCTTCAGTTATGATGGTTATTTCATTTATTTTCTAAAGCTTAAATAAATTTCTATGTATTAAGTACATGAAATTCTAGTGTATTTATAGGAAAGATATAAATTGCATCTTGCACACAGGTAAAGTTGCTTTACCTTAGCACCATAGTACTATTGATGTAGGCTTGGTGCTTTGCAGAAAATGAAGGTCCCTTCTCTGTCATGTTTTTAAACCAAATACCTATTCATCACTGACTGCAAACAGAGTGTTAATAATTCTACCTTAAAAGTGCTCTTGTGGTCAGCCTTCTGGGATGTTATATGGGAACTCTGCATTTTAATGACTTGTTGCTAATCCTACGCACTTACTATAGCTTTGCTATGCATGAGTATGTGCTATGGGATCACCTCAGACTGGTGATCACTTGCTCACTGGCTGTATTTTTTTTGGCTGTCAAGAGGTTTCTGCTGTGCCCTTTCCTGCTACTCAATATGACATGAAACAACTCTGAAAAATATCTTCAGCTTCAGGGTGACCCACCGGCACCAGCCACCATTATCTGCAAACAGCTAGTCCCTGCCTGGGCTGGAAGCTGATAAGCTGGTTACTGTGAATTGGAAGGAGCACCGAAGTACGTTGAGGGGGGGAAGGAAGGAGCAGTGGAGAGTGCCAAGAGAAAACTGCTTGGTTTGGCAGTTAGAATAAAAGTCACCAAAGAACATGAGACTGGTAGGATTAGCAGAAGTTTTCCTGTGGTCATACACAGATCCAGGAAATTATAAGAAGCAGGTAGGCTGTTTGCCATGAGTGGGAGGAAAATCTTATGGCATAAGGCACTTAAAAAAAAAAATTAAAAAAAAAACAAAATCATACAAGTGTTTCTTAACATGAGCTGTTCCAGTTGAGGGGGGTTGGTATTTGGATCAGAAGCTTTTACTTCTAGAGCTGCTGTTTCAAGTGCAGCCAGGTCAGTAGTGATGAAAGGCTGTTGCCATCCAATGGTTGTCCATGGCCTGTGTGTAATGAGTTAGTGGTCTCCAGGTGTTTCCAAATGGGCCTTTACAGTGTCTAACAGCTCCCACCCATGTTGGCAAGCGAAGCACAGAAAGGCAGTGAAAAGCAGGCTGTTATGTCACCTCGGAGGGTGAGCTTTCCTCCTCACACGGAGCCGCCTGTGCACTGAGGGTATGTGCTCTGCTGCCCGTGCCGTGCTTGTTCCCTGAATGTAGGGTATTGCTCTCTTCAGCTGACAACCCACCAGCTCCTACTGGTGCTGCCTAAGTTTTTGATAGATGATGTGTTTTGTCTACAGTTTGAGAGTTTTGTTCTGGGTTACTAATCCTCTGCATTAGACTGGGAAGATCATACCTGCCTTAATAATTTCACATTGATCTCTGTATTCAGATCATTCTACGCAGCTGGAAAGTTGTTATTCCTGAACACAAGCAAGTTGCATCTTTGGTTCAGGGACACAATAGCAAAACTGAGAGCAGAGCTGGGGTTTTCCTGTATCCATGTCTGTCCTTCACAATATGACAGAGAGAGGGTTTCAAAATATAGTATACAAGAAAACCTTCCAAAGTTAAAAGTGGTCTCTCTTCTTTGTTGTGGCTGAAGAAAGCCAAATATTAATTTAGTTGTGTGTAATGTATAAAAAATATTTCAGTAGAAAACCAAGGTAATGAAAAGGGAAGTGAACAAGTACCTCAAAAAAGCAAAGAGTTGATCCTTATGAACACCTTAAACACAGAAAACTTTACTATTATATGCATGCTCAGTATTTATAACAATACTGATTTTCTATACTCTTTCCTTCTACCAAAGACTGGCAACTTTTCCTTCTTTCGCAGAGAAGCTAATGCTCTTTCTGAGTGGTCATTAAAAAAAGAATCAATTAACAATAAGAATATTAATTTACTCTCGGCTCTGGGGTAGTCGTGAAGTAGTTTGCTAGGAGGCAAAAAGTCACCTGTGGATATAGCTGTTGAAAACCTATGTCTACAAATCTCTCAAGCTGCTTCTCTTGTAGCATGTAAGAGGCAGACGATCATGGTGCATGTGGGAAGCAGGGAAATCAAAGGGGAAACCTACGTAGCTTAGGGAGATCTCATCAAAGGGAGGAGGATTCTTGCATTTGCCTTCCACGTCCTGAAGGCGAGCGAAGCATCACAGCGGTGCTTAGGCAGCAGAGCGTGGCACCCAACTGGTTGCTCACACCAGTGAGTGAAGCCCAAGGGAAGCTACTGTGTAGTGAGACTGAGACACGGGTGAGAAATGGGTGCCAGTGATGTGAGGCTCGTGCTCTGTGCATGAGGTTTGAAAGGGCTGGGCCGCAGTAATCTGGACTCACCAAAGCAGTCTTGGTCATTGGTGTTTTCCTTGGGCTGTCAACGCTGTGATTCAGAGGAGGAAAGGACGGTAGTGTAGGCGTATCTGGGTGAGCTGTTCATCTCGCTCAGGCTGGGTACCAGTCACACTGGGTGTGCAGGAATGCCAGCTGGTGTACAGCTTTGCCCTAGCTGCCCACCGCATGGATAC
The DNA here is from genome assembly GCA_034008185.1 of Gorsachius magnificus. NCBI lineage: Eukaryota > Metazoa > Chordata > Aves > Pelecaniformes > Ardeidae > Gorsachius > Gorsachius magnificus. The sequence goes on along the minus strand of CM067088.1, from coordinate 31,282,751 downwards.
AGCTGCCAAACCCTTACCACCACCCAGGGATGGCTGGGTTACAGCCAGCCACAGCCATCTGCATGTCCTGCTCTCCTGCCTCTGCAGTGGTGAGGAACTGGGGAGGCGGGGTCTGCCATCAGATATACCTGGGGTGTATCTGTGAGAGACAGCTGATCTGGTGTGTGTGGTACAGAGATAAAGCTGCGTTACTGTACGTGTGCAGCAGTATAAAAATGTACTTGAACTTTGCCCCAGGACATCCACCACCAAGAACAAAGAATGAAATATGGGAACAAGTCAGGAGTTTGAAAACAATCTCTCTGGAAACATGATGAATACCAGTGGTTTCATTTATTCTACTTGAAGAACAAAGGTCCTTTTCTACTTTTAATTTCCCAGCAATGATTATTACCAGTTATTTTTCTTGTAGCTTTGACCACAGTTCGTGGAGGTTTTATTAAACAGGTTTTTGAAAAGTGAGTCAAAATGCCATTCTTCTCTGACTCTCTTGTGACTCTTTTTTTTACCCATGTGAAACTAGAGCATATTTCCAGGCAAAGATTTGAGGCCAGATAATACTCTCATGCTGGTGTTCATGGAATCATTCCAGTTTTGTGCTCTTGTAATTGAAAGAATTTTTGGCCCTTGCTATTTCAGAAGACAATATATTTGTTTCAAAACTCATGCCTTTACATGAAACATTACATTCATTTTTAGAAACCTCGAATATTGCATTTAATAGGCAATATGTTCTGCTGCAACTCCCAAACATTTCTAAAGTTGCCAGTTCTCTTGTGTTTGACTTGACCTTGACACAGTCAGGCAACCGACTTTCAGGGTGCTCCCTTTGCTGCGTTTTTGGTAGCTTTCTGTGACAGGCTTTTATTTGGATCCCATGTGCGTGTTCCTGTAAGGCCCTTCGCTCCTGCCCCTAGGGATTTCATAACCCAAAGTGTCTCATGTGAGGATACAGTTTGTGACAGGAGTAAATAGTTCTTGCATTTCTGGGATTGAATTTAGGAGCCATCGTTTTCTACAGACGATAGATAGGTGTAAAGCTAGAGAGATGCCGGAACCTTCGGGCTGGATGGTTTAGACGCAACAACCTGTCATCCTGCTGAACCTTACAAATACACAAGCATGTACGTGCAGACTTATAGAGGCAATTTCAGTGCAAAGCATATTGCTTTTGCCAGTTGCTGTTCCAAATTCAAAGTGTGTATCAGTCAGGGTGCTTTTGTGTGCTTCAACTCCACTTCTGCTGGAGGAGCTACAGAAACCCAAAGTTTTACCTCACCAGGCAGAACAAGTGCCCTTTGTTACCTAGACAGATTACAGCTTTTTCTAAAGTCTGCTCTTCATAAAAGCCCAGCTTGAACAGTGGAAATTCTGACTTGCCTCAGATACTGAGGAGACTTTTATAGTTTCAAGTAGCTCCAGGGTTGTATTTTAAAAGTTGAATTTCATCACATGTTTCAAGTTTGGTGGAAAAAAAAAAAAAAAAAGCATGATATTTTTAGCAGAAAAAAGTCCCCCCACCACCTTTTTTCTTAACAGATGTTTCATCTCAATCATATCCAAACCTCAAAGCACAAGTAGCAGTCAACCTTATTCTCCTGTGGAGAAAAAGATAAAGTGTCATTTGTTTGGAAGAGGGTTTTTCTTTTTTTTGTAACCACAACTAGTTTGTGAGTAAAAGCAAATAATAAATGCAACACTGTGGGGTTGTGGAAATGAACCTGAAGCAACATTTCTGCTCTTGAAAGAGCTCGGAGTCCAGCTGCTCTTGTTAGATGGAAAGTCCCAACCCCCAGCCTACCAAAAAAATAAAAATACCAGTAATCAGGTTTTTCTTGCTTTATAAATCTGATCCAGCAATCCAGGTCTTTTCACCAGTAAAATATGTCATACAAAGTGCCCAACTTTGTACCAAAAAGGATTTAAAACTATAAAGGTAATAAAAAGAGAGGAAAGGAATAGTAGTTGTAAACCAAAATATCCAGAAGTAAAAGAGCTGCTACCCAAGGAATTTTCACAGGGCTCTGGAGGAGCAGAGAGCTTTGCTGTGCCTTGCAGCTAGGGCTGTGCTCAGGGCTCAGCACCAGCGGGGGAGTAGCCGAGGGGAGCCAAGGCAGCTCTGAACTCTGTGCGCAACAGATTTATTTAGGAGGGAGTTGTAGTTCCTCTTAAGGATTTGGAGGCATGAAGCTAAAGTGTGGTGCTGCAGACCTTGGTTTTGTTTTGTTATTTTAATGAGCCTTTACAGAGAGCGGAGCCATCCAGGTGTGGAAGGAAGGATATTCTTGGCAAGTTGGTGTTCAGATGAAGACCGCTCCCTGGGTCTGCTGCAGGACCCTCTGGGAGCTGCACTGAGCACCCACCCGCCCTGTCCCAGGCCACCTATGCCCCCTCAGGGGCGGCTGCCCAGGCCCCACTGGCAAGCAGTGATGGTGACCCAGATTTCAACACGCCATGTTTGAATGAAAAGTCACAATGACACAGTCTAGGAGGATATTGCAGGGTTTTCCACCAAAGGGGTAGCTCCGAGTGGGAAGCTGACTCTTGAGTTGTGAAACACATGGGCTCTCTAGAACAATAGGAAGGGCTGGCTCCTCCTGTAAGTCTTCTCCAAACCATCTCCTCTTCTGCTTTTTGAGCAGTACATAGCACAGCAGGCTTCCATCTCTGATTGTGGTCTTTAGGCTGTACTGTAGTTATTAATAACCGTGAGCAGTTACCTGTGTTTGCTCTCTGGGAATCGTTTCTTGTGATAAGTTCCTGTGTGCTCTCTAGACTCTAAATAAGATGCTGGAGTCAAGCCTTGATGAATTTTATTTCTCTGCAGGTTTTGCAGTGTGTGATGTATCACCTTAGCACCATTCCTCACCTGTCTATAAAAATGAAAAGGGAAAGCGATGTATGCTTGTGCATGCACAGGTATATGCTGGGCTGTAAGTCACTGTATTACTTTTCAGTTGTGTTGTGGATCAATTTCCATACTCCCCCACCTCTCAGAGTAAGATGTCGGGCTCTGAGGATGTGAATGCTGAACCTGCCACTGTGTATTAACTGTGAGAGAGTTGTCAGATACGCAACTGATTCATCACAGCCAAAATAATGTTACAGCACAGGTCCACAACATTGCTCTCTATAAAAGGCTAGCTTTGTGAGGGTCAGAGTGACATTATTCCTCATGGGAAGCAATTCTGATGAAATGAATCTTACAGTTCAGATACCTTAGAGGCCCTGTTATCATAGCAAAGGTGGTGGAAACATGATTTTCCCATTGAACATCTAAGTTAGATAGGAGCAAGTTGATATCAAAGCCTACATTATTAATAACATTACCCACTCAGCCTTCATTTGAATAAAGGGTTATGTAGTGGCTGGTTTTTCTTCTTCTTTTTCTTCCCTTGTGAATCTCAGGGGGAAAAAATCCAAAGAGACAAAGAAAATTTAAGACAGAAAATCCTATGTGAACACACTTATCTTCAACTTACACAGAGAAGGGATTTTTTTAAAAGGCAAAATTGTTACTAGTTAGTAACCAAAACCAGTGTATGGCCATCTTTAGAGAAAAGAGGTCTTTCTTCTTTTGCTTTAAGTTACAAATGATTAGTTGGTGTCCCATCTGTCACTGTTCAGCAACAGAATTCAACACTTGCAGGCCCTTTCAGAGCTCCAGGGACACATAACGCTGCTAGAAAGTGGTAACTGGTCCATATGACAGTGACAGTTTTCACTTAAGAAGTACTTACCCATGTTAAATGATACAGATAGTTATAGCAGATTGCATTCTGTTAATGTGGCTTTTGATATGCCCACTGATCAAACACAAATCTTGCTGCTACAGGTATCATTCTGAACTATTCTGACCAAGCTTATGGAGATTCTCCCCCTTTTTCCTCCCCAGCTTTTTTTTTTGAGATAGGGGAGGGAGAAACTATCTTCTTTGATCTCCGATGAGGAAGGGAAAAAAAAGGCTGTTCTGTTCAGGCTTTTGGCTAACACAACAAACAGTGTTTAAAATTTAACTTTGCTTAATTAATTAGTCATTCTGTTTAGTGCTGTCTGATCTTCATCCAAAAGGTATTTTGAAGCTTGAGAACTGAACATCAAAGTGTATTGGGTGAAGATGGTCAAGTAAGGCATTTAATCTGGCAGTTGCTCTTGATGAAATACAGCCAGTTGGGGAACTAATTGGAAAAGGGAATCATAATCTGGCAAAATTCAAAAAACTCCCTCCCTTCAGCAAACTCACTCCAGAGAGAGTGTGAGAAATCTAGGTTTAGTGTTTAAGCATGTATGAGTTACGCCCTAGCTAGCAGAGAGAGCCCGTATTGTGCTTTGTATCTGCATCTTTAGTACACATCTTTTTTTGGTAAGGAGATAGTAAAAAAATTTTTCCCCCAACCCAACAGCCAAAAAAAAGATGCCAGACCTAGACAGAAACCTGTGATTCTGTATCAAGGCTTGGAATATACTTCTACTTATATGTGTCAGATTACTGGGGTTGGCAAAAGGAATTGAAGCTTTAAGGGAGGTGGTGTTGCCCAGACCTGTGAGTTTGACTACTTTTTAGTCAAGAGAAAAAAAGTTGTCTGAATGTTTGAGTGAATTTCAGTTTAGCAATTCCCAAATGTCCTAGTGGTGACTTGTCAGTTAGAATCATTATCTGATGCCTGAATGTTTAAAACACATTTTGGTTGTCTATTTTTGTTGGGCTTTTTTTGCAAGTCATCACATGCTCTGAGTCACTGCCCAACTGTTCTGTGCCTAGCTGTCTCCCCCTGGTCAGGTGCTGGCAGTAGCAGGTGACATCTTCAATCTTTTTTTTTTCCACTCCATGGTGTGCAATTGAACCTTAAATTTGTGTTGTGACCACCAACAGGAAATAGTGAAATAGAAGAAAATGACTTCTCTCTGTATATTCAGGTTGAAATACTCATCCCAGACTAGTACAAAGTACTACTAGTACAGCTCTTGCTAAATTGGTTTTGACTTGTCCCACTGGACTTAAAAGGGACAATTAATTTCCCTACAGTAAGTTTCAGAAAAAGCTGCTTGATCTTTGTTATTTTGAAGGGTGTGTCTAATTCATCAGCTTCAGCTTTCAGCCAGAAAAAGTTGAATACACGCTTTTGGCTCTGACCCAGGCCAAGCCTGTTTTTCTATGTGCTTATTCTGGTGGCTGTGGAACAGGGGAATGTTACTCCCTTTTGGGTCCCATTCTGCCTATGTTCATTTGCCGCTGGAGAAAAGGACCTTTGCTTAAGCAAAGTTATCTGTCGGGGATGTATTTCAATCAACTCTGTGGAATAAAACCAAAATGTATGCTTAATGGGGGTGATATTTCTTAAGCCATGGCTTCCAGGAGAACTTAAAAGCAAAATCTGAATGTGAATGTAATTGTTAATTAAAGGACTTCTCAATTTGGACTTTCAACCATAGTTGTTACTGCTTTGGTTGTTGTTGTGCAGTCAGCAAAGAATGTCAGTTATGTTTGTCAAACCTGATTTGCAAGGAAAAAAATGTTGACAGAACCAGATAATTTAGACATCAGAGACTTCAGGAAAAACAGCACAATTAATTCTTTTTCTATCCCTTCGGTCCTCATAGTTTCTGATTTTAAGTTCTGCTGCATCTGCTAGACCTGTAAATTGGAAGTGAAACCCTTACCGTATTGACGTCAATAGGAATTTTATTACTGAGCTTGGTTGGGCCGGCTCTTTGATGCTCAATTCCACCAGTCCAATACTGCTACTGAAGTTCAATTTGAGCTGTTACAGAAGTGCTTATGACTTCATCTCCTTGTCTTGATACATCTATGCATTTTTATTTTTACTTTTATCCTACTCCCCCACAAGTCTCAGGTTCTAGTGTGTGGTTTGTTGTTTTTCCCCATGTACAGATAATTCTGTCCCTTTGTTTCTGGTAGTAGTTTTAAAGAATTGCCATGGAATCCAGTCTATCCAGCTTGAGGGGAAGGCTAATAATATTTCACTTCAAAGGGTTTAGTTTCATGTATGCCAGATGCTAACTTTCATAGGTGGCTTTTTTGTCAGTTCTCCAATTTTACTTTTACTCTGCTTTCTCTCAAAAATTACACAGTAATGACCCTGACTTTAAGATAATAGTCATTGGTAATGTCCAGTCATAATTTATCACTGTGGAATTGCATAGCTTCTCCCATCATTCTGCTTTCTGAGTTCAGGCCCTGCGATCCATCACATACCTTTTGGAATGGCTGTCATCCCAAAGAGCCTCTGAAGTAGTTAATCTTTAGCCTGAGTTCTTCGCTATGCAAATTTGGACTTGGTAGCTGTAGCTTAAACCTGAATGCTCATCAGAGTTGCATCGTTTTTTGTTTCTGGCCACAAGATCCTCTTAACCCATCTGGTTAAAATGCTCAGTACTTGAAAAACAGAGTGAAACGGTCCTTACTTTGAGAAGGAAGATCATTTGTGAGAGAGCATGGGGCTTTGCTTGAATGAAGCTTTGAGAAATCTGAAATGACAAGCCACCTGAGAGAGGGAAAGTTTAAACAGTGACTTTTTGACCTGACTGCAGCTGTATTTTGGTGCTCTGGGTTTTTTTCTGCCTTATTCTCAGATGCAGGATGGAGGTGAGTGAAGAACTGTTTGGCTGTCTGAAGCTCAGTATTCTATACTTATTCAATACATGCAGCACAGCAATCAGTTTTACCTAATTTCTGGGATTTTTGGTGATTCCTAAGGAGCAGTTGGAATTATTACTCCCTTCTTTTCTTAGGAATGAATAACCCCCTGAAAAAAAGACTTAATTCTTCAGGGATGAGTCTTAATACCTCTAAACTGGTGTTCATTCTCTCCCTCTCTTCCTCCCCCACCTCAATTACGAGCAATTGGGTGGTAGTAATTAACAATCCTAGAGAGAAACATCTGCTAGTACACTTAAGCCAGTCAGTTTGTTTTTCATGAAAGAATGGTATTTCACAATTTTTCCAAGTTAATATTTTTCCTTTATTGTCTTTCCAATTTCAAATATTGTCCAGACACATTTTTATAGCGTCTTAAGGTTATAGAAGTGAATACAAGACCATTAATAATGAACAAGAAAAGAGAACATCATAAAGAAAACATATGCAGCATTTCAATTCATGAAACATTCTGTTAGGGAACATTGTTTTTGAGAGCATATGGTTATTCCCATGAGAAGCAATAAATATACTTTTATTTTTTCCCTCCAGTTGTGGATTCCCACAACAAGGGTAGGTTTCTCTGTATATTCTTATGTATAGAACATTCTCTTTGTCAGGACTTGTTATCTGAGTGGGGAGGTAAGGAAGTATTTTTGTACAGATGATGTATTGTAAATGGACCTATTTCTGATGGCCTAGACTTTGGAAACACAAGTCTATTAATTCTCCCCACTTCTATGAGATAGCAATCTTGTCTGGTCTAGTTTAATATTGGCAGAGCTGAAAGGAAGTTCACATTGTGAATGTATCGGAACCTTGGCATGCGGCTCACTGGTGGATCTCTGTTTACAGGCTGCCAGTTTTAACTGTCCCAAGCAGACATTCTCATTTTATTTATAAGTAGGTTCAGCATGTGTTTGTATCCTTCATGAAATTGAGCACATGTCAATAGTCAAAACTAAGTATAGAAACAAGATACCAAACACTTCTCCTTCTCTTCTCAGACAAAACAGTTGTACTCCAGTGTGTATTTTTAAATGTTCATTGGGTTTGGATAAAGCACATGAGGATATATGTACAGACACATTATTTGATCACTTGTAAATATTATTTTAATGCCTACACATTCCCCTTTAAAGTTTCCTCATTTAGATTTCGTTTTTCTTTGCTGAATGAAACTTGACATCAGGATGAGATCACCAGATTTCCCCATTTCATCTGAGCTCCAAAATGAATAACTGATTTCAAAGGATAATTCCCTGGAGCAGCAAAGCCAATGAGTTCTTCAGATCACAGGTCAGCGAAGCTCAAAGAGGATAATTTCTGGCATACAGTATTTAAACTCTCTCAAGGAGTGTACTGCAAGATGTATCCCCTCCTTCCCCAATAGTTGAACTCTTGTTTTTTGAGAAGACTAATTTGTCAGAGCACATTTTTTCCTCTGTTACATAAATTACACATTAAAGGGAAAGCTTCCTATCTGAACACACAAACTGTACATCCAGAAAGCTTATTAAGCGTGCCAGTGGAAGGGCTATTCCTGAAACCAGAAGGTAACTCTGTGCCGTTCCTCTCTGAAGCACCACCCTGTGGACTGGGGAACTCTGGTGCTCTTTGCACATGCCAGCAGCTTTCAGCACAGTGCAGGAGTGCAGTGGTGGAAGGGAGAGAATGCTCTGTAAGATGCTTCGTTTTGACAGAAAAACCCAACAACGAGCACTGGGGCAGGGAACAGTCACCTTGTGCAGGATCTACTCTGCCATGCTCTCAGCCTAATGTTGTTTGCCATGCCATTTGGGATTCTGTCCCTTAACAGATAAAAGTCTACCATAGAAGTCTTTTGGCCATTATGTACCTTTATACATTTAAAAGTATGTGTGAAAAATGTGGGTGGATATTTTTTTTTTCAATTCATTGTCCACTGTTCCAATGAAGCTGGGGGTCATACCAGCCCAGCTTTCATTTATTTCACATTCCCTAGAGTAAGATTGTGAGGGATTGCAAAAGCCCCTTGTACAAATGATTCTATCAGCTTAGTTAGAACTGTTCGTATGAGAAACAGTCATTGCTACACATGAGCCACTGAAAATCTAGGGGCATATTTAATAGTTAATGAAGAACCACTGTCAATATAACTGTCCTTGTTACGAAGGCCCATGTTATGTTTTCATTTCTTGTTGATTTTATAAGGAAAGAGCAAGCCAAATAGACAAAATAGACAGCCAAATATTGTCTTTTGTTTTATGGGGCTCTTTTTGTGGCCTTAGATTTGAACTTCCAGGAATATGGAGTTGTATTTATGGACAAAGTGAGTATAAAGCAAATGACCCTTCTTCAGATATACTTTCAAAGTTCTGTATTGTAAGTAATATTTATATTAATGTGTGCCTTCATTATGATAAACACTATACAAAGACCTCCTAATAAATAGTCCCTGTTCATCCAGTAACACCAGGTTAAAAGGACAAGGGAAGAAACTGCTGTGAAGTGAGCTTTCCCTTCCTTCAGCTGACCTTCCTGTTTCACTTAGGTTTGGATTAGGGAATCCTAACGTGGCTTGGAGTAGAAATCAGGATGTAGTAGTGTGTGAGTATGTGTGTAACAAACTCCATGCCTACTTGCATTTGTACAATGCAAATTACATGTGCATGTTGGGAAGCTGGCATTAGTATAACATCAAAACTGCAAATAAGTATCAAAGTCAGGAAATTCCAAAGGTTTGGGTTTCTACCTCATTCCCCCTTTCTTTATGGCACATCCAGACTCTTTTATAGATACCACAGTTTTGAAAATAATAATAAAAAGAAGTAATGCAATAGTGTTAAATTTAAACAAAGAAATAAGACTAGAAAATGTGATATATGTTGCAGTGTGGCAATGTGAATGTTGTGGCAGAAATCTTAGCTTTTGGAATTTCTAAGAATATAAAGCTGTGGTGAGGGTAGGGTTGGTTTTGTTTTGTTTGTTTTTTAAGCTAATTGTTCTATTTAAATGTAAAAATGCTGAAAAATGGCTAATGTAATATCTTAATTTCTAGCATGTTAGTACTTCCCTGAGAGAATGCCTGGGAGGCACCTTAGTAGTGCCAAACACCAGGAGAGCCACAGAGTAAACCCAGTTTGAAATGGGTTATCCTGAACTGGAGCAGATCATGTCTCCTTTTTTAATCTCCTGACTTTACTGAACTGGCACTTACATGAGATCTTACTTGCAAAGGCATCCCCAAGAAATGGTTCCTTCTTAGCATTAGGATAAAGGCTTTGGGTAAATGCAAATCCTGCAGTGTGAGAGAAAAAATGCTGACTTTAAGTTCCACATTCCTGTAATATCTTCTATTTTGGGGGGAGTAGGCAGGTTTACTGCTATGCCTAATGAAGCATGGGCATAACACTGTTGGCAGAGGTATATGGATGTATAAAAAAATCATATCTAAAAAGTTTGAGGGTAGGGTTAAAAAAATTGGTGTATATTTTCATAACACTAATGAATATAGAATTAATTTTCTTCAGATACAGGGTTTTATCATGTGCAAGGCTGAGTGCCTCTTCAGGAGCCAAAGGCACAGCTATTAAGTTCCTGGGCAATTCTCTTTTAATCTATATGAGAAGTATGTATATATCTTTCTGTTACATATTTGATATATGTTATGATATGATGTGATATTGTCTGATAGATGTTAATATTGATGCTCTCTGTGACTGCTGTTGAATTACGCAAGTACATAAAGCTTCAAACTGAAACTTAGGTGAAATACAGTTTTTCATATGTACTTGAAAAAATGCAGCTTAACCTTTTGGCAAGCAGCGTTACCTTTTTGGAAGGTAGTAAGGTTTGTGTGTATTTGAAGAGGGAAACTGGAACAGAACAAGGACTTCATTTCAGCTTCATTACTTCATTCACTGCCGGTGAATGCAAAGTAGTTTTGCAATATGTCACAAACTTTCAATATTTTGCAAATTATTCAACTTATTTACAGTAACAGTTCTGCTGATTTATATTCTCATAATACTGTGTTTGAACTTCCTGTGACTCTAGTGTTGTTTGTAGGAGAGGCTGTGTACCAAAAGCTGTTGGTAGATTGTCTGCTGAAATTATCCCAGATGTGTAGTGCACACAAAAGCAAATCAAGTATAATGATCCTTTCTTACAAGTCTGCTGAAATTGATTTCACCCTACATATAAAGACAGATTTGCAAATATAAGACTGCTTTGACATTCCCTTATAAGCGTTTTTTCTTAAAATATATTTTCGCAGTGGCTTTGCCTCCAGAGAAGACAGATGGAGTTTGCAGTGGAGATGAAAAGAAAGCAGAAAAAGAAAGTGACACACGCACAGGTTCCAAGAAGCAACTGAAATTTGAAGTAAGTCCTCTGTATTTTAAAGTTTCACTGTACTGACATAATTATTGTAGAAAAATAACCTGTGGACCAAATACTGTCCGACGATGCATGTACATAGCTCCCAATGATTGTAATGGGTGCAGAAGCAGAATTGGCACAAGTCAGTGTCGTACTATTGGTGTTCCTTATGAGGTGGTTAGTGAGATTTATTTCCAGGTTTGGAGAGGATCAAATGATGATCATTCCTCTGTAGGATCTGAAATGTAGAGTAAGAAGAGGCATTTGGTTTAACCCTTTATCTATGATCCTTTCATTAGTAATTTATTATGCCAGCTACCATGTTCTCAAATTTTTAGACTGACTTTCATGGACTGTTGCACTTGATTCAATCTGCCTAGTGTAAAAGATGTTTGTGAAAGCTTCCTTAACCATCGGTCTTATGTGCCTGGGCCTCCAAAGTGAAATAACCCTGACCTGCAAGACAGGACATCCATCTGATCACATGGCAGGAGGCAAAGGATCCTGGAGGGCAATGAGTCTGATGGTCTATTTCCTTGTACACTTACAAACATCATAAAACTGCCAGACATTGTGTGTAGTTGGCAGGTTTTGTTTATATACGGAATGATTTAATAAATATGACTATTGAAACATGCTGTCATCCAGCTAGAGGGTTGTCTGTCTTGATGAGGAGGAAGATACTCTGGTACCAGCAAGAAACAGCACAAATTTTCCTCTCTCTGCACTCCAGGAGACGCGGCAAACTTCTACCTTTCAGTGCTGTCAGCCTGTCACAGTAATGAGCTTTGCGTTCCTCCATTGTTATTTAAAAGACCATGCAGCCACCTTGCAGCATGGCTCGAGTGTTCGTTACCTTCTCTAGAGCAGATTTAGTAGTCTGGTATGATTTATTTTTTTACTGGTTTAAGGCTGATTAAAAGGAGGTAGCTTTCCCATAGGCAGTTCAGGTGTTGCTAGGTGCTTGTGTGCCTTCTGGGGGGAGGTGACTTTTCCTGCTGTTTTTTTTTTTTTTTGCAAAGCAATAACTCTTTTTCTAGGCACATTTTCTATTTCAGCTTGAGTAGCAGACATTTGCAGACAGGAGAGGCATGATAAATTGCAATTAACAGTGCCTTGATATTTGAACGTTGGAGGACACCTGTCAACATGGTTGGTGCCAGAGTAGCTGGAAATCCACTGTACCGGCAAAGTCTGTGTTTGTTCCCAAGTAATTCTTGGCATGCCATAAAGGTTAGCACTTGGTACTAGGCACCATGACTAATGCAGGGAAGGTTGCCATGGCTCTTAACTAAGCAGAGCACATCCTCGCATAAAGATGTTATGTTAGGCAATGTGGGACAGGGAGGTATTAATACGTGGCAAGAAACCAAGTATTGATATTTTTTCCCGTGTTCTACAAATGGAAGTTTTCCAGCTAAGTATGCTAGGAGCTAAGAGATTGGTAAATGTTTCAAAGGTATAAAAGAATCAGAAAAGCAAGTGTTGAGACAAGAGGTCTAAATCTGAGGTGGATGTCATTTGGCTTTTAGAGGTGCCGGGAATGTTTATGCAATATGAAACTGTGTTTCTACAGTAGAGTGTGGGGCACTTGGCAGCTTTCAGCCGGGCTTGTTACAACTGAGAGAAGGCTGCCTTTGAACTCAGCAGGGGACAGGGGGTACCCCTACCTGCTGCAGGGAATTGGTTTCGAGTCAGAAGATCAACCAGGTATTTTGAGCTCTATCAAGCTGAAGCGATTTGCAGCTGTTTATTTTACTTGCATACAGTGGCTTTCATTTTAATTGCACTGTAACTTTTCTGTTTTGCCTTGTTGTGGCTCTGGATAATTCTGATTGCGCAGATATTGAAAGAAAGCAAACGATTTGCACCCAGGTGACTGAGTCAGTCAAAGTGCATCCTTTGTTCTTGACTGAAGTCTTGGTTTTGGTTTGGGGATTTTTTTCCCTTTAACAAATTGATTCTTTCAGGCTTTCCACAGACCACACTCTCACTAGCAGAAGCACAGTTAAAATAAGGACCAGGCACAACTCCCAGGTCGTTCTTACCTGCCAGTTCCTAGGCAGGCTCCTTTTTGGGAGTTTCAGTGGCATGATGCTGTACTGCACTAACTCGTGACAACCTTTGGGTATCAAATATCTGTGTCAAGGACAGGTCTCACTGGTGGGGATTTGTGCCATATGTCCACTTTGTATTAATGACTGCTCCTGGCACCGTGGTGTACCGCCTTGTTCTGTGAGTCTGTTTCTGTTACCTTTCTCTTCCTGAGTTAAGCAGAGTTTTCTTTCTCACTTGTTAGTGGGAAATCTTACTGTATTTCAAGAGCTTCAGGGAGCAGTTTTCTTGCACCTTTTTGTGTTTTCTACAATGAAGTAGAAAGCATCTTGCAGATTCCCCGAAGTCTAGCCCAAGGGAGTTAGGATTATCATGTGATTGTGACAAGGCTCCTTCATTGTGGTGGACAGAGGCCTCCCTGGGGTGTATCCTGAAAGCTTCCTCCCGCCAGGGAGGGAGGAAGGAAGAAACCAAGCAGGCTCCTTCTACGGAGAGCCTCCTCTGCAAACAGGCCTTTTGCTCTAGGTAATCAGCTGCTCTTTGCATGTTTCTTAGGAATTGCAATGTGATGTGTCTGTAGAGGAAGATAACAGGCAAGAATGGACCTTCACACTGTATGACTTTGATAACAACGGAAGAGTCACACGCGAGGTAAGCAAAGTACAGCTGCCCCTTTGTGTGCAGCGTCTGCTAACAAGAGAAGTGTTTTATAACAGGAACATTTTTTCTTCTATGAAATAGAGGTGTCCTGCCAATTTAAACAGCAGTTTCCATGGACCCTTCCCTCCTAGAAACAGTCCCACCAGTAGTTTACTGTTTTCAGATGTACTGTACCACTTTTTAAGCTGGTTGTTGTTTAATATCTGGGATTAGCCTTTAAAAAATAGTACTGGCATTTGTGGCGGAAAAATATCTGAAACAACTGAATGACTAAACACATTGTCAAAATAAACCCCTGCAAATGTATATTGTCCTGGCTTCTGTCCTGCTTTTCAGAGTTAAGCTAACCAAATAGCAAGGTTGCTTTCTGACATTCTTTCCAATAGGACTGACTATACTGTTCTGTTGTTTTCATGAATATTAGGCTGATCTCTGCCTTCTCCCTCCAAGTATAAATAACATTGATGATACTTGCTGGAGGACCATAGTGAATGGCTGTCAAAGCATACCTGTGTGTATTTTTTATTATCAGGAATATTTATTCCAGTCATATTTCCTGTGCAAATAAGAAGCCAAATAAGAGGATGTATAGATGAGAATACAGTCCTTTTCCAGAACTGTTTCTATCCAAATTGAATGATACTTCTTCTAGAAGAATGTCTTTTACTGAGATTTACTGCAATGTGCTGTCATTGATTTTTCTGTGAGATGTGTTTACCGGCTCCCATGCTTTCAGATAATCAGCTGAAAATTGACAGGTTATGTCTCTCTTGGCTCTTACACTGGTGTCTGTGAAAATTACTGAGAACTGATTAAAAGGGATAGGGTAAATACTGAAAGTGTAGTGGCCTTAGACACCAACTGAAGACAGAAATTTTTCCTAGAAGACTGAAGCAAATCTCTTTTGACATTTATGAACAAATCGCCAAATCTGGCGGTTGTTCAGGGTTTTTAACCTGTATGTGAACATCATTACAAGGCTTTTTTTTGCTGCCTCTACTCTGATAGTGCTTTGAACAGTCAAATGAAATCTGTGCCCCTCATGCAAGAGAATAAGCAGATGAAACGTTACAGGCCAAGTCCAGGGTTTCAAATGGGAAGACAAGATATATGGAGACGTCATGGAGAAGGGGAGGTGGGGAAGTAGTACTGTATTTGTTAATGTATGGGGAACAGAGACCAGAAAAATGGAATAACTTGCCTGAAGTCTCACAAGAACTTAGCGGCAGATTGAACCCAGATCTTTCAAGACCCGAGGCTAAGTCTTCATTACAAGATTATCATGACTCTCAAAGAATAGGGGAAAAACACACAAACCCCAAACCCACACACATGGGTGTCCTTTACATTCAGGCATGGAATTCTCATTAATGTCAGTGGGAGTTCCATGTGCTGAATGTAACGAGAATATGCTTTTAAGTATGTATACAATAATTATTTGTGATTATGTGGTACACCAAAGAGCTTAATTTGACTGTACTTAGAGAATATGTTACAGCCAAATTCTACCTCTCCCTGCTACAAGAGCAGACTGCAGCTTAACTGAAACCAAATCTGTGCAGGGATTGAAAATTATACTACTTTGAGGTCTGGAGGTTGCTATATTCAGGCTTGAACCAGTGCCAAAAAAAATTCTTTTAACCAAGGGACCAAATAGGTTGATAATTTTCAGCTCTTTACATGTGACCAAAGATAGAAACAAATAGTATGCACCATTGCAGAGTTTCCCAGTTATGTTACACACTTCTTTTGCAAGCTATTCCAGAGCCCTTTGTATAATCCATCTTGTCGGTTGTATTCTGTTGAATCCAAATGCAATTTAAGAGTAGTTTGTGGAACAATGACTAACAATAGCAGCTCATAGATCATCTTGGCCACAAAAGAGGAATTTCAGTCTCTCTGTATGACATAGAATTTCTTGTTCTACTAGCCCCTGAGAGACTGGCAGTTAACATAGTGGGCTTGATACTGTCCTCTGTTAAGCAGCTCTGCTCCTGCTCCAGAAAAGGACTTAACCATGGCGAACATTAGTGTGAATAGTTTCAATTAAAATGAACGGAACACATGCTTTGAGTTAAAAGTACGTGAAGCACATTGCTGGATCAGGGACAGAATGGACAGTCTGAGGAGGAGGGCTGATCTGTGCCAGTGCCATTTAGTGAGCTAATGAAAATGCTTTCAGAACTGGTCAACTTTTCTAAACAAAGGTCTAGTGTTCTGGTGAGAAAAGCTTAGTGTGGACCTTTTCTCTTTCTTTGAAAATTTCACTTTAATGTCTCCTGGATTTATAGCTGGATTTAACAGAGAGATGAAATTTCTTAAGTCAGATTTCTATCTGTAGACTTTGAGGTGCTTTGCGAAAAGTCGTCAGCCCTATCACTCTTGTTTTTCATGTTGGAAAAGGAAGTGGCTTGTCCACCCACATCCATTTAATTTGATTCAAAATCATTGTGTTTAAACGCAGTGTTAAATTAAGTTTGTAAGAGACGTGTAGGTGGGGTGCAATTTTACAAGTGGACTGAGTGGTTTTTTCATTAAAATGTTTGAAAATTATAAATAAGATACGGATTTAGTTACTGGACAAAATTTCCCTTGGGTTTTACACAGTGACAGATCACTGCAAGAGCATTCAAATTCCATCTTAGTGAAATTTCTTCTGGATCTTAACAACATCTTCAGAACTTAATACCACTTTGATTTCCTCCTAGACTCTATATGACTTATTCCGTAGTCCTTGTAATTAGAAATTCAGATCTAGTCATGCTTCTTGAAGAGATACACCCATTATGAAAGCATAATTATTGGGATGGCAAATTATAAAATTAGCATTACTGTATGTTATTAAATGACTGCTTTTTCTGCTGTAGAAGACGACCATTTTTCAGTCCTTTTGGTTTAGTGGGAGATAACTTTTCCTGCTTTAATATGTATATTACAAAACTTGGCTAATAGTGTTCCCCTTCATTCCATAAGCCATAAGAGGACAATTCATTATGTACTGCAGGCCTTTTTAGAACTGACAGCTGCACTGTAATTATCTTCACACGGATATTTGTAATCGGACTTGAAACTTGGATAATTGAACTAATGTGTTTTGATCCATAAGGATCAAAATTTATATTGAGCTCTCTGAATGTAATTATACTTCATAAACACTAGCTTTTTTTTTTTTTTTGCAATCAGTTCTTCCTTGAAAAATTGTGTTTCTTTGGTGAGTGACTGCACAGGAATAAGCACACAAGGAAGTTGCTTGTCAGGAGTAAAAAAAAAAGGAATTTCTAGTTGTTGAGTAGATAGCAAGTGAAGCTCCTTTCAGGTTCCAAATAAGAATGATTCAAAAACCTATGTGATCAAACAAAACTGATGTTGCAGTAGAAACATCCTGCTGTATGTAAAAATCAGACTACAAACAAAGTACAAATGAGACATTTGTACTTTTCTTTTTCTGAGGGAAAGGTAATGAACCGATATTGATGTTTCTCTTCATACATTTTTAATCCTAAAAATGTTCTTTGTGTCTTACATTAAATACCCAATTTTTCCTCTTATGTTTCCTTTCTTTTTTTTTTTTTTCTTTCCCTTCTTAGTTATTTTTGATCATATCCTCTGTAATGAGTGAAAAGGTTTGAGGCTATTTCTGCACTCAGAAGTCAGCACCGAATCTTTGACTTGGGGAAGGATACTGGCTTTTCTGGGACTACTGTTTATCAGCCTGACCCTTATCTTGAAATTTGTTGGTTCACTGTGTTTGTTAATGTTGTATTAACTCATGACACAGAAGCAGCAATGGAACCAACAGATAGAGGAGAAGTGCCTGTCTGTATCAGAGGGGCCATCGTTTCAGCCATTAGATTTGGTGGATTTGTGCCAGAGAGAAATATTAAGAGAAAATATGACTTTCTCTTTTGGTTTTGAGGGGAGCCAAATACATCTCTCCCAGACAAGTTACAAAGAACCAAACTGAATGTTTTCTTTCAGTGTTATTAAACTCAGTAGGGGTTTGGGGTTTTTTTAGTATTATTGTTGAGGGTTTTGTTTGTTTGGAATATTTTTTTTTTTTTTGTGCAAATGACTCATTCTGTTTAATTCCACTGGAAAAGCGTCTTAGTTTCCTTTACAGAATCTCTAGTTTGCTAACTAGTCCTATGATGGTTAGCTGTGCTAATACTGGAAAAATACGGTTGTCCCTGTACCACTAATGTTCCTTAGAATTAAAAAATTAATACCTGGAATAGGGACTTTCTCAGTCACATGAGTTCTGTTAGGAATGGCGAATACTTCAATGTAATTTGCTCTTGTTCTTTTCTGCAGACCCATGAGTTTCTCTGAACAGTCTAAATTCCTGCTAATCTCCTACTGGAGATCAGTAAAGTATTCTGCAGACACATGTGTGAGTGCAGCATACATGTGTGGCCTTAACTGTTTGCTTTTTAGTATTTCTAATGCAAGTATTTCTAGCAATCTATTAAAGTTGCTCTTTTTAACATACTTGGTTGTATTAGCTGCTTGATAAAATGTGATGTGAAAAATGTAGAGGTTAACACTGTTAAATCCTTCAACCCTGGAAAAACCGACTGTAGTGTTCAATAAGCAAGACACAAATAAATCTGGGTATGGCATGTGCTGGCTGTTTGGATACTACCCAGCAAGCATTTGTTTTCCTCTTTGATGAAAAATACCATAGTTTCAGTTTTCTTACTTGATTAAACTAGCTATCCCAGCAGAAATGCTGCACACTAGAAGCCCTTCAGAAGTTAGATAGATTCATGCAGCCTAATTCCCCTCTAAATACAATCAGTTTAACTGTAAAGGAGAGAAATCTTTTTTTTTTTTAATTCTTATTTCTCTTTACCCATTTAATATACTAATTTAAAAATCCACAATGATTTTTAACTATAAGTGGTTTAATTGTACATTTCAGTAAAAAAGACAACCAAATGATATTTTTGGAAAAAATGGGAAACACTGAAAAATCTGTTCTTGTTTATTTTTTTGTGTAAAATGGGAGGAAATTTGAGAAATGCGGGATGAGACTTTTTGTGCCGAGCAATCTTAAGCAAAGCAGTTGCAAAATCATGTGACCAGTAAAAATTGTAATCCTTTGTGCAGAAAAGTTGGGTTCCTTGGTAGGTGGTGTCTGAGACATGCTGGTTGGTGTACCAGAAGAGAGCAAAACTTAACTAGCTTTTATTCTTGATCTTTGATGCTAAATTTCTTGAGGACAGTGAAATGCACAACCTGGTGTGTAGAAGGTAAAGCCGTCTCATTGGTTTCTTTAAGTTCTTTAAGGAATTTAAATCCATTTAATGTTCAGTGGGACAGCTTTCAAGGGGAACATAAATTGCTTCAGTCTCCTGGCAGGCTACTGGAAGATGAAAATTCTTTTGGGAGTAAATATAGACATAACTATAAAATACAAATTTTGTAACATATATTTTAATGGTCTTGTGCTACTAATTTGACAAGAAGCCATTACCATATTAGCTGCCAAAAAAGGGCTGTGAGAAGGTAGTTTTAGTCACAGTTCAAAACTCGTTGACGAAGACCATTCCTACCAGATCAGTTCCTCAGGGATTTGTATTTTATAATTGTGAAGCAATAACTGGAAGGCAACAGAAGTTTCAGGCTGCCTTGTAGCTGGTACCTGCTTAGCCAGGACCGTGGTAGATGACAGAGTGGCGAATGACCCAAGCAGACTTGTATGACCAAATCAGAACTGTCAGTTTGCTAGAACTTCCAACCCCAAATTAGGACCACAAGTAAATGAATCCTATAATAAAAATGTTGTTGTCAGTATTTAAAAGATCAGCATAAGCATTAAGCGGTTACTTACGGATATCACTAACCTCGATCTTGGTATATATCCAGTCTGACGACCACGTTCATTCAGTGCCAGAATGCAAAGCAGTTCAGACTTTTGTGGAGGAAGCTGGGTATTAAACATGTAATGAAATACATAAGCAGCAGAGTGTAAGGCCACAAGGTGTCCTGGTACCTCTGTGCAGCCTCTTCAACTGTTTGGAGCCTGGACATTAATTTGGGTTAGTTCAGGCCTGTTTGGCTGAGAGATGTAAATTGTCCTGATGCGGTATGTGCGTGTACATATTTCTGACTTGCCGAGTATGTGTCACACAAACACTGGCCTTCCTTGACAGCGTTTGGGAGTACTTTTTAAACTGCTGGGTCAAGCGGCTTGTTGAGAAAGACCCTCACAGAACACAAGGGGCAGATTGTTTGCTAGTTAGTAAGTTAGACCTCATCATGGGAAAAAAATCATGTAGAAGGACAGTGGGAGTAAAGATTTTTTGTCTTTGCTTATTGAAGTTAAAGTAGGCTAGATCATCAGCTTGTACAAACATCTGGCGTAGCTGAAAAAAGGAAGGAGGATAGATTATTGTGAATGAAAGAGTTGATAATAACCTCTTGATAGTAGCCTTGTGTGGAAAGATGCCATGTTGGCTAACCAACACTTGTTAAGGAATGTACGCAAAAGGCTCTGTTCACCAACGTGCTGAGTGTATGAAGCCATCTTGAGAATAAATATGGTGCTTAAGTATTCTGCTGAAGGGGAAGGTTTGGCTTATCAAGGTGCAGGATTATAGCACAAGGCTCTTAAAACATAATTTATGGAGGGTATATAAACCAACAGATGTGTTTTGTCTGTCTATGTTCTTGCTTGGTTGGGTTTTTCTCATAGGTGAAATAAAATTCAGCCCTCCAAGCTGGCTGTCAGATGTGGCTGTGTCTATTTAGAGGTCGTCTGGCTAGGTTTCAAATTATAGTGGAAGTAAGTGTGAGAGGTGAGATGTGTTAAAGAGCTGTGAGGCGTCCACCAGATTGTCACTGAGCAGTCTTTCCCTCATTCAAGCTTTAGACGGTGGCTCTTGTCAAGAGGATGGAAAGCGGCTACTGACATGGTAGTAACAGCCCATACGGAGAGACTCCTGTGGCAATGGTAGAAAAAATATGTCGCTGGGAAATAAAAGAGAGACTGCAAATTCTGCTCTCTTTTTATGAATATGTTGTCTTGAACTCACAAGTCTGGAGAAATTCCACTGAGTGCAGAGAGGGTACATGTTAAGACAAAGTATGGACCCTCTAGGATTTAGTTATTCATTCTGCCTATTGAGCTGGAAAATCACCTACTGTAAAATCATTGTCCTGGCCATAAGGTCAGTATTTCCCTAAATTCTGTGGGAGTAGAAATTAGTATTTCTTTGTCACCTTCAAAGCTTGTTAGTTAATGAGGATTGTGCAGTATATTGACTACTAAAGTGCTGGGACCCATTAGGGCATGCTAAACTTCAAGCTGCCGTTGTTACGGGCATAACCCCTGGGAAAAGGAAAAATTGTAGAGGTTTTGAATTTTTATAGACCTGACTCTTAATCCTCAGAACCAGTTATACTTAACAAAGGATGACTGAGCTGGTTCCTTTGTGTTTGGATGCTTCTGGAAAGAGCTTAGGTACTAGGATAGATCAAGCAATAGGAAGACCAGCATGGATAAATTCTCAGGTATACAATGAATGAGATCTTTATAGCCTGCAGTGATCCCTATGTTTTGGCCTTAGGTTGGTGCCCAAGATCAATTTTGGTGAAATCCCTTTGGGGAAAAGCAGTGAGCCAAGAGATCTCCTTTTTATAACCGGGGGGAGACCTTTGAGCATCAACAAACAGTGTTTCTCCTGTTTGAAACAATTGGCTTATTAAAATTAGCTAGTGTTCCTTCTGATATAGCCAGACATATAAACATTGCCTTCAAAGGGATGTGTGAAAAATGTTCTGTAATAGGACTGACTGGATAATCTCTGCTGTTCAAAAATATAAGTTTAGAACTGGTTTGAATTTTGCAAAGTAAGCTAGACCCCAATACACATATGGTAGAGTGACATTTGGGCATCATTTATTTCCAAACCTGAGGTTTACAGTTCTGCCGCTTCTCTTACTGGTTTTCCTCTATATATTCAAACATCTAACTATCCTAAGAAAAAAAAACAAGTAGTAGTATGGCTGTAATGTCCGAGATTTTCTTCAATTGCTGTATTTGTTCTGGTCATGTGAACTCGAATTTTTAGTGCAGTATGAGTGGTTATCCCTGGGTTCTGCTGAAGCCAAAGAAAAGAAAAGGCAGAACACAATTTTGCCGATTCACAGTTTGGGAAGCTTGAATGCCTTGTGCTTTTATTATTGTTTTGATCTGGTTTGCCCCATTTCATAAATCTTACACCATTTGATGAAGAAGAATATGGATCTACTCAAGTTATTCTCTTCTGTGTCTGTGAGCTATATTACAGTCTGTATTAGAAAAAATAGGGGTTAACAGAAGAGAGAAATGGTTCCTTTCTTGTAAGGTGCTGTGCAAGTTCAGCTCTTTTAAATTCAGTGACTTCTGAGGATATTTCAGCATTGAATAGTCCCAAGTCTGAAATACTTATAAGTATCAAAGCTGTGGGTTTCATACAATTTTCACAGTAGTGTGTCTTTTTGTGTTTCAACCCAACTATAGGATATTACCAGCTTGCTTCATACCATCTATGAGGTAGTTGATGCATCAGTAAACCATTCTCCTAGTTCCAGCAAAACTCTGCGAGTGAAACTTACTGTGGCACCAGATGGCAGCCAGAAGAAAAAGGGTATCTTGTTAAATCATACTGGTAAGGATGTGCAATCAGCTATTGGAAAAAATACAAAGAACTTCAAGAATCCCTTAAAAAGCCATCTTTGCATTTTGTTAATAGAAATAAATATGTACTTAAAGGAAAATAATTATGTGGGTATTTTAAACCCCACGAACCTTTTTAAGATCTCGGATACAAAATTGTCTCCTTTCAGTGTCTCTTAAGGAAATTAGGGTTCCCTCTCCTGATTCCTTGTTTCCTCTTGGCAGCAGGAACAACCCATACGTCTTGTAGTTGTCTTTGTGTACTGCAAGACAGATTTAAGGCCTTTTCAACTTGTACAACCTTAACTCTGCTGATATTCCAGCGCTCAGTGTGTGTGGAAGCAGGTGTAGTGGTATGAAGTGGTTTTTGCAAGTGCATAGCTATCAATGCTGCTGGATATGAAGAAACAATTAAGCATAAGTAACCTTTATGAATCTACGTGTAAAAATTGCACATTTTTCTGTACTGGCACTCTGCCATTATGAAATAGCTTATACTCTGATGGCTTAGTCACCTTATATTCACTCTAATAATAGTTGTATCAGCATAATTACTTCAATAGATAAAGCATTACTAAATTAAAATACTTAAGTAATACTTCAGTAGAAAATACGGGCACCTTATCCAAAAGGAGAGCCTTGTTACCTTAGTTTTCGTACTTGCGTCCACTCAGTCAAGTGCAGACATAAGCAAATTCGCACTGCTGGGGACCTATGTGAGGCATTAGTACAGCATCGAGCTCCAAACTCGCAAGTCCTCCTGAGGGACAAGTATATCAGTGTGAATGTGGCTCCATTTAACTTGCCGCATGGCTTGCAGCCTAACCCTGACTAATGTCCTGCAGTCAAGGTTATGTCTGCCTAAAATCTGTTGTACAGACAAAAACATTTTTGAGAAGGTTACATGAAATGATACGTTACATCTTGATCTACAGACAAGAAAAAATGTTTTTGCAATGTAGCATGTTAGTTATGCTGATCAGCAAGGACAGTAATGTGAGAATAATGTACTTTCTCTTGTTTGCAGATTTGCAGAGTGCCAGGCATAGAGCTGAAAGCAAAGCTAATGAAGAAGTAAGATGCTCTGAGAAGAAGCAGCGGTCTTCTCTCAGGTAAGGGGAAAGAACCCTGCCCCTTGACAGGCACTGGGTACCCCTGAGGAAACCTCAACCACTGATATCTTGCTTGATTGCTTTATTTTTAAAAATGATGTTAAAATAGAGGAATTACAGGATTTTTCACTCTGGAACTGTCAGCAGATTCCACGGGTGGATACTTTGTATATTAAAACAAAAAGGAAATCTGTAGCACCCATTACTCAAATTTTCTATTTCTGTTGGCTCTTTGGAGGACACACAGTGTCTTTTTAGATGCCATCTGCAAATAGTGTGCCTACTAGTGGAGTTTATAGCACAGCCTTTTGGCTAAAAGTGTCCTAAACCCTTTTCATCCTCATAGAGGCCAGCTCCTGCCTTTCTCTGTCCTCCTTCCAGCCCATCTTTTTCACTGGTCAACTCACTTAGCTCCAAGCTTTAAGTCAATCGTGTTTACCAGGTCATAACGAGAGCTGCTTCTCCTTACCACCTTTACCCCTAAAGGAAGCAGCTTTGAGCTGGCACTGGATACAGCAGGAGGAGGAAAGAAGGGAGCTCACCACAGAGCAGCAGACAATCAGCTTTACAGCAAGAGGGGTGCATAGGCTATGTCTTACAGAGTAAGTGACAAGCAAGAGCTCCCAGCACGCTGCCTGCTCCATGCTCCATTCTGCCGAGGTGATCCTGGCTTATAGCAGCTGTGGGGTGGCTCAACTCCACTTACAAAGTGTGTTGGTACATTTGGTAGGAGAAGTAAATTCACCTCTTTCTTACCTCACAGTGACTTAGCGGAGTGGCCCTCTCTGCTGCCTCCCACCTGCTGGAAACCATGCTTCCCCGCTGCCACATCAGCTTTAGGTCAATTTCTCCCTTACAGAATTAGCAATTAGATAGTACCCATATAGGAGTGAGCATGCTTGCTTAGAACCAATATATTTAATGTAATCTTGCAGGAAAATTGGGATAATTTAATTAATCTTTTTTCATTTTTTAAAATAAGTTTCAGGATACATTTCACCGCATGAAAAAATACCTTTCTGTTGTCTTTCAATGGATTCCAGCCTGTGTGACTCAGAGTGCAGCCATTTCCAATAAAGCACAAGCACAGTGATTTCTTTTATGAAAAGCTGCAGATACACTTGCAGGCATCTACAGATTAGATACAAAAAGGTTTTTAATTCTTCCCTAACAGAATGTACAATATTATTTTGGATGCCAGTCTGGAACAGGCCTTTTTCCTCTGAAAATGTGTAATCATGTGTATCTACCATGTTATCATGAGTTCTACATACCTGATAGATATTCCCTGCACTGAACTTCAGAGTATGTGATAATGATTTGCAATGTATTTTTCAAGTATTAAAATTTTTTACAGCTAAGAAAAAAGTTACTGTCTTAGTCACATGTAGGTGTGCTATTCATTTGCTGAATTTGGTATTTTAATGGATAGAAAAACAAATCAAAAGCAGATAATTTTGATGCGTTTTAATGTACATCGGTTGCTCCAAACCAGTCATCTTGGTGTATAGATTTGATCTGTTTCAGGATTTTATGTTTCACACTAAGGCAGAAGTGTTTGCTGAAATGCTACAGTAATGACCTTCAATCCTTAGTTGCATTTGTTTCTTCAGCTGCAAATTTCAAAAAAATAAAAATCCACTTTTGGCTTTCCTTGGATTTAGGAATATTTGTCCAAATAGATAATAAATTTATCAGGAGAAGGAGCATTCAGTCTTATTAAAAATGACAACAAAACAGTGCCTCCCTTTTTTGGATAGAGTAAAAAAGCTAGTGAGTTATCCCAGTGAGTAAATCCCAGTACAATCAAATTTCAGATTAAAAGAAGACTAAAATGACTTCTTCTGATAGTAACTCTGTAGAAAATCTGTGAACTAAAGAATACTCCATGGCTTTGCTTGCTGGCCTAGATGTGGTATTCAGATTCCCTCTACCCATTAGCAAAGGTTTGCCCCATGTGAATTTAAGGGACTATTTTTGTTTGATAATCTACTGCAAAAATTCCCTTTCAGTTTGAAGTCCCTCTCCCATCCCCCTTAAAGTCCTGGTTTTGCAAATGTAGTGGTTTTATGAAGAGCAGCCATTTCCACTTAAATCCACAGTCACAGAGGCATCAAATGTTGGGGTAGAATCTTGGCTCTGCTGCATTTGTCCTTCTCATCCCTTTGGTTAGAGGCTTCCGAGACAGAACAAATCTGTATCTTGAGCTGATCAGATCAGCATCAGACAACTGTCAGCATCTACACTTTTTTCTGCATCTCATTAAATGTGGACAGGACAAAGAATGTCCTGTTCACACTGTGTATGTTGCAGGGATGTTTGTGTATTCTGGCCAAACTGCTAACCCTTGGGAAAGCTCCCTGAGGCTCATACCAGAATCTCACATTAATGGAGAGGCTTCCCCTTTGAAAGCAGCAATGAGGACTTGTAAGAAGGGCACACATTTCAAAAATTCAGTCACTTAGGAATTCTAGGCAAGATGTGATTAATATTCAAGATAAAATGGATAGAAAAGTTTTTATCCTGAAGGTGGGAGATGGATGGGTTAGATTTTTCATCTGCTGGAAGCTACAGGCAGGAGTTTTCACCTGTAGGGCTAATACAAGTACCAAGATCAAGTAGCTAGATTCATAGCTAGCTTGCCTGGCTTGTGCGGTACAAAATGGATGGTGGAAGAGCACTGGCAGGCAACTTTGTGTATTTGGTATCTTCGTGCCATTCTAATTTATATTTCAAATAGTGCAACAGGGAAAATAAGATGCACATCAGCCTCTTCCTTTTACCCACAGATACACATTCTCACTTTCTTGTTCTTTACTGCTGAAGTGATTTCTCCCTGACTGGTTTTAAACTCTGTGTTATCAGTGAGCGTAGCTTTCAGGAAATGTCTTTGCATTTTTCTACCCTGTGCTCTGCCACTGCTCTATTCCCCTTACCTGCTGTATCGCTGTGTGCTTATTACCATCAGGATGACACTCCAGCGTGGGAATTTTAGAAAGGGCTTTCATACACTCCACAAACACTTAAGCAGATGCCTTTTTTTATTAAAACAAACCAAAACCAAACTAAAAAACAGTAACAACACTTTATATTTTTACACACTGTGCTTGATGCATGGTTAATGCATGCCTGTGTCTTCCCATGTGTATGCAGGAGAGCATTGTGAGGCTGGATGCCAGACACTTCAGTTCTCAGAAGTACTTAAAGTTCTCTTTGACAGTGGAGCACATCTCTCATCAGTATATAATTGCTTCACTGAGTATATTTGCATGAATATTGTTGAACGTCATCTGCACGTAAGAAAGCTATTAGAATGTAGAGCCGTGGCAGTACTGGTGTAGTTTTTTTTCACTGTCTTGATGAGAGATGGATTTATTACAGTAACAAAAAAACCAGGTTCCCAGTTAACTTAGTTTTCAACAGACAGTGCTTGCTTAATTGTGTTGGATCAAACCCAGTGATGTTTTTTTCTGGGTTAACTGTGCATTGTCTTCAGCACATGTGTGCAAGTCCCAATGGTTTCCATAGGCAATTCATACCTGGCAACTTCACTTAGCCAGGTTCTAGCCCCAGAGATCTTTTATGTTGACCTGCTATAGTGTAACAACCTGTAAAGGTGTGTCTGAGGCAGGAAGGGTACAGAGTTGGCTATGTATCCAAAAAAATAAAGAATATCTGGACATTCCCTCTTTTTTTGATAGTACCCTGTGTCACTTCTGGAGTTCAAAGCAGACAGAGTCTTTAAAGCTTACCTGCTTTCCAGGCAGACTCTCCTCCATTCAGGAGACTCTACCTCTATCAAAGTAGAGCAAAAATGATCTTCCAGGTAGGTCAAGTCTTGCGACTTTTATCAAAGAAACTGTAGACCTGTGTCTGACAGAGACATGGGGGACTCAGTTCTGTAATGTCCCTGAACAGTACTACCCTAGACCAGGAAAGCAGTTTGTGCCAAAGCTCTATGGGATCAGCAGCCTCTGGAAACCTGGAAATGTGTTAAAGACTAAAAGCAGAGTACTGGCCACCATACAGTACAGGGCCCATATTTAACAACTGGTATAGAATATAAGGCCACACTCTGGTCTTAGGTTGACATCAGTGCAGTCACACAGAGCAAAAGAAAGCCTATCTTGTGGTCTTGGAAACTGAACTATCTGAATGACAGGCAGTGACTTAATCAAGAGTTTTCTGCTTATCCTGTTTGTTATATTAAAAATATTGTTCATATCTGCAGACATCCATTTAAATTGCTGAATTAAATGGTTTGGCATTATGGGCTACAATACTGTAAACCTCTGCCTGATTTTTTTCTGCCTCATAAATGAATGGTATTTCAGATATTCATTCTCAGGAAATAGTTCTGCTATAAATAAAATTGCAAAGCTGAGCAGAGCAGGAAAAGGAATTGAGATTCTGAAGCCAGCGGCTGATCTGACCTTATTAATTGTATTTTGGAAAGCAGCGGTTATCTCTGGGTATCCTACCAACACCTCTTTCGGGCTTTCTCTAGTTACTACACCTGTGCTGTTGCCTGTCTTTCTGAAGCAGATACACATGAATGTTTATCTGACATGAGGCTTACCCCAGCGCTTCATGATAGCGGTGGGAGAAGTCATGAATCAAACAGCAGGTTTTCTTTGGCATGTCCAAATTAGAGAATCAGTTGAATGGTTTGGCCCTAAGACAGAATGTCATAAACCCTAGGAGCATTTTTATTTGTTTTTGCATGTGTGATGCAATTTGAAAGCCTTCTTTGCTTTGCAACATCGGGGTCGATTTATATGAGGGGAAAGAACAGTCAGTTCAGGCCTATCGACTTAGCAAATCCGGTCATCCAGAATTTCAAGTGTTTGTTGTTTCTTTGTGAACAACTCCTGTCACTTCAAAGGGGCCATTAGTTGTTGGTTTGCAGATGGTGATAACAACTTTAAAGAAGTTCTGCTGAATTGTAATTTTGCTTCCTGCTGACAGATATCACCAGAGTGAGAACAATCCAGAGCAAAGTGGGTGCTATCGTCATTGTGTTGATGAGAACATTGAAAGGAGAAACCACTATTTGGATCTTGCAGGAATAGAAAACTACACATCAAAGTTTGGGCCAGGTAATTTGGTAATTTATGTTGCAACCTTTTTATCTTTTCTTTCTTCAGTTGCACATTTCACATCAGGGGCAGTGAATTGTGAGCCTGTGTGATTTGTCTGTAGTGGCTTACTGGAAGGAATAGGACTGTGTGAATACTACAAGATAAGTACTGGTGAAGGTGGTATCACAACGGAGTGGCTAATGTGCTGCAAGCCTGCTTTGAGGCACTTGTTTGTGTAGCTAAACTTGGAGGTGAGCCTAGGAGAACAATCTTTACATCTAAATTATTAAGTTTAGTCTATGGGTGAGGCGAGGACTGATTTTTTTTGGATGTTGGATCTCCTTTCCCAAGATGATAGCAGCACATATTTTGTACTCATTACTGACCCAAACATTGGAGAATCTGGGTTCATACCTTGAATTTTGGCTTCTGTCCCCAAATTAAAAGGGTTTGGATTTCCTCCCTTCCCCTGTCCTCTGCCCAGATTTTACTATTCCACTCACAGTTATTTTGGTGAATTTCAGATTGATGATGACCAAGACAAGGTAATGTCTTTTATATGCGTGCGTGCACACACACACACTCTCTCTATATATATGTGTATATTCATGTGTGTGTTATTTACTAGTCAGAATTATTAAATGTAATCAAACCAGACAGCTATAATTGCATCCACTTCCTTAGGAAAAATTCACTCTGACGAATAATGCTATCCCTGCCAACTGCATGCTACTAATTAAAACTTTGAAATACTAGATGAGTAACTCAGCTTGTTATTTCCTAGGATCTCCTCCAGCAGCTCAAAAACATGACCCACCTAGCAGAGTTGTGAATCAGACTAGATCCCGTTCTCATGAACCTGAAACCTTCCATGCTCACCATAGGAAATCTCAAGTGGTGGATCCGAGCCACATCAATCTAGCTGAGAGTTCATATGCCAAGATTGCAGAAATCCAACAGAGGCTCCGGAACCAGGACTCAAACAAGCACTTTGTGAGGTCTCCCAAGGCCCAGGGCAAAAACGTTGCCCCTGTGCCTCCTGGAAGGGCAGTAAGAAATAAACCTTTTCAAGGGGCGCCCATGCCAATGGCTTCCCCAAGTGCACGGGTGGGCCAGAATCTTCCTTACCTCCCCTTGCAATCTCAACAGGTTCACAAGAAGCATAAGCAGAGGGCGAAAGAGAATCACCAAATGTGCAAAACCTTCCAGTCTCCAGGGACAGTTGTGGAAAAGGAACATGTGAGAGACCTGCCCACAGTCATTTTATATGAAGGCCAAGTTGGACAAATGATACAAAGACATGAACACCACCACCACCATGAGCACCACCACCATTACCATCACTTCTACCAGACATAGAAGAGATCCCATCAACATCCTCCAAGAATCATCCCATATGAAGGAAATGCGTCCTTGTGATACCAGAACTAAGGCATTATTATGATTACTATTGTTACTTCATTAATATTCAGCTAGCGTATATTTTAGAGGTTATATGGAACTCTTGAAACTTACCCTATTTATATGTTGTGGAACTCGCATAGCTTACTTAAACACCTTGTGGATTTTGGGTTTTTTTAAAGTGGCTTGTAAAACAGCAAACAGCCATAGCTTTTTGAGCTGTGATTTAATACAGGTCGTCAACGCACTTCTTTACAAGTACTACTTCCATTGCAGTAGGAAAGATACTTCAAACACTATTGCAGACATCTAGCTTACCACTCTGCTGTATGTCGGCTGATCGCACACAAGCCTTTTATCAGGGGAGCAATGTTCAAAGGGTTGGACTCCAGAGATACTCAGAATAACAGAAAATACAAACAGCTGCTACCTCTAGTATTATTCAGATTTTATTTTCTTTTTATTGATTGTAATGTGCTATGGGGGGGGGGAGGATTTTAATATACTGCATTCATGTAGCCTGTTTGTGTTCACATCCTTTCAAATTATCTTAATAATTACAAGGAAATATTAGCTATACTTGTCAACAGAGCTACATTTGTACGACTGACTTACACTTTATTTTTTGACTGATTCTTTCACTGACACAAGTACAGTCTGTTATATACTGGGTAATATTTAAATATACTACTTTTATTTTTGGTTTTTTCTTGCTTACGCCTTTTTTTATTTTCTTGGCGATTCTTCACTGACACAAGTTTGAGAAAGAATTGAGGAAAATATACTTTCTCACTTTAAATGTTGGCAAATATATATAAAATATAAATATAAATCTATATATATAAATATGCACACTCTCAGGTACATTTTGTTATGTTTTAGAAATCTGTGGTTTGAATATTAACATTATGATTTTTTTTCCACAACAGTGACTTTTTAGAAACATATGGCATGGCATTTTCTTAGGTGCCTCCAATTTAAATTTCCCCAGCACGCACCAATTTGTGCTTCTCCCATTCTAGAGACAATTCAACATGTAAAAAAATATCATTCACAATCATTCTGGCCTCTTCTACTTTTTCTGTATCAAAGGGCTTCCATTCCATGAAGGAGAATGAGATCATATTCACAAGACCTTACTGGCTGCTGAGAAATTTGAAGGTCAAAAGCAAATTGGAAAAGTGAAAAAAAGGGTCAGTACATTCAAGTTTTACTTTCTGTGGGGCCCAGATTTATAATACATTCAGTTGGGTTTTGTACAGTTCACCATTTTGCAGGTAGGAAGTGACTGAAAAACACCTACATTGCTTTTTGGAACATTAGAGAACTCCTCACATAAAAACATAATTGTTCTATAAACATACTTGCTTTTGGTTTTAATTATTTTAAATGTTGTGGTATTTTGTCTATAGTATATATTGTAAAATGTAACTATCCCACATTGTTATAAGCCCTTTATGATTAGGGTATTTTTTTTTCTGACTAGAGTTTTGATCAGTCCAAAATGGAGTATTACCTTACTGCTGCCCAGTTTTAGAGGGCTGTTGTCCTTTCTAAGAACATGGAGACATCAACTTTTAAAGAACAGTGGAAAGCCTTGCCTTCTTGTGGAATGGGAATAGAATCACTGCTTCCTGGTAATTAGGTCCATCTCTTGTCTCCCTGGATCAGCAGTTGTTTTGACTTATTGTCCTCTTTAAAAAAGCTGGTTTATTTTATTTCATTTTTTTTAGCTGTCAACAGCGTGTTCTGTTAAATCTAACAAAATGTTTTAAAAATGTGTTTGATCTGTGTGACAAATATACTGTTCTGTTTATTTTTAAAATTCCTAAAGTCCAAAAATATTTATATGCAGAATTTTCTGTATTGAAAATATGAAAAGGCCACAAATTTGGTTAGTTACCACTGAGATGTTCTAGTCGAAGCCTTTTTTGCTGCTTGTGTATCATTCTTTTTCAATGTATATATAATTATGGACTGCAAAAAAAAACAAAAACAAAAGGCATTTATATGTCTAGTAGAAGGAATAAGCTTATTTATATTATAGTGTTAACGAAGTCTGATGTATTCAAGTGACGTATGTTATACCGCATGCAAACACACAAGTGTACATTCCATCTAAGAAGGGATGCCATGCTATTTGTTTGGAAGATGTAATTAAAGCTGTTCTCTTTTCAGTAAAGCATATGCCAGAAAGACTGGGAGGTGGGAATTGTTTCTTACTGACCTTTTTTAATGCAGGTTGTTGCTGAAAACCAGAAAACGTTCTGGAAAACCAGAGTGCTTTCAGAACTGTGGGCTTTTCTGAGAAAGGGCAGCAAAGGGGCTTAAATGCTCTTTCACCCAAAGATATTTTGCTGGAAAAGATAACAGCACCAAAACCAAAATCCCATCTGATTGTTGTGTGCAGTACCAGCTGTGCCAAGCGAACTCTGAAATGTAACACAACTGACCATGGGTCACAGCCTTGCATTGATCTGGTTTGGTCCATAATGTGTGGAGATTCAAAAGACAAATTCTACCGTGCTCAGATTCTGTGAAATACACATTTTAATAACGTGGCATCCCCATACTAAAACTACACTAGCCATGTATGAATATACAGTATCTAAATACTGTGTTGCAGTTGTGTTACGTGTATTAAGTGTGAATAACATGTAGCACAGTTTCTTTTCACAGAACCTTAAATTTCCGTATCTTTTAAAAATGTTTGCTTTTCAGTATTTTGTATAGTAATTATAGATGGTTTTGACTAAATGCTTTATTTATTTAACAGCAAAAACTGTGCCAAGAGAACCCCTTGTTAATTAAAGTTTTAATAGTTCAGAAAGTATATTTCCTTCTTCTTGTTGTGGATTTCAGGGGCTTATTGCAATTGCTGTCAGTGCTTGCAGATCCCACTGATGAAAGAGCTTGCATTAACATTTTTGGGAACACGATCAGGCCATAAGGTATGGACTAGGTATGCTTTGGTTTTATATTTAAACTATCAAGTTTCAAAGTTAAACTTCTTGTCCCCTACTATTAGACCTGTGTTGAGTAACTGATTTTTCAGTTTGTTACAAATTCTAAAAACTTTTTTTTAAAAAAAAAAATTGCTCAAAACTGTGGCTGAATTGAAATTTAAAATAGATGAGTTTCTGGTTAGACAAAAGATTTCATTTCCAAGAAAAACAAAATGAGAGTTGAGTATATTATTACTATTTAAAAGTAAAATGGAGTGGCGTGAAGTAATTTCAAATGAAAACTCCAGCCTTTTCACTCACTATTTCTGTTTTTACACAAAGCAATTCAACAAAACTAAGCCAATCCCAAAATTTGCAATATTTGCTGAAAAAATGTCAATTGAAAAATTTTGCTCAGCTCTACCAGCTGGAATTTTGGGGAAGCCAGGTTTTTGAAAAGAAGGATTACTAAGCTTTTAGCACAACTTCATGATCATCTTATAAAAAGGACACTAAGATAAGGATAGCAAAGTAGAGTCTGTCTCCCAGTGAAATCTCTGGCAAGACTGCCAGATTCCCACTGGCTTCAGGGTGCCTGAAATTTCTTTCCAGGAATGTGGGTTTGAAGTCTACATAATGTGCAGACAGTGATTTCAGTATTTATTTTTTATGCATCTTATTGCTGATGGTTTCATAGTAGCTGGAAGTAGATGGAAGTTTTACTGTTGGAGATCAAGCTGGTAAGTTAATTACGATTAGCAGCAAATAGTGTACTTTATACTCACGTCATTGGAGGACCTCAAGGCACTTCCAAATATCTTTGAAACATCCACGTGCCGTTCAGTTCCTGCTAGAAATTAAGACCCAGTTCTGCCTTCGGACGATGAAGTTCAGGTTCTCCTGGCATATTGACCCCTTAAGGCCACACCAAATTAAAAAGCCACATATATGCCCTCTGTAACTGCCTTCCTACTCTAGTCATCATAAGCACAGAACAGCAAAGTATAGCTGGAGAAGTACCTTAAAGGTGTATGTGTGTGTATATATATGTGTGTGTGTGTATATATATGTGTCCTCTGGCAGAAGTTAGTGAATGGCACAAGATGGATTCTGACAGAGGTGATCTTTTATAAAGGGATAAGTACTGTGTATGCTCAACAGTCTACAAGTTGCCACATAAATATACAGATATAATGAATACTTACTGTTCTCCATATGTCATTGTGTACCTCAATTACTGAATGACAGATTTCATTTGTATTCCAATTAACAGGAAAGTTAGGTCCCTTGAGGCCTATATTATACTTGAGAAGAATTCATCATGCTAGAAAATTTGCAAAAACATTCACCATAATTTTTGCCTGGAGTACAGGTAAGAATGTTCATGTTTGGAAACGTGTCAGCTAATCAAGTCTCACCTTTAATTACCTTGATGCAATTCATCAAGATCTGAAAATATGTTTTCAAACATGACTTATTCATGGGTTTGCTGGGAACCAAGTCATATTCAGCATCCTGTTAGTTTTCAGATTTCTTTTTTTTTAAATGTACCAAGCAGAAACATGTTTGAAAATCCATGAAATAAAAATTGAACTTAGTGTGTTTTCTAAATAGCTTCTGGAAGAAGATTTCTTTTCTAATGCACTTAGCAGCAAAACCAGCCTCAATTTATCACATAATGATTTATTTTCTTTGCACATTTGACAGATGTTCAGTTGATTTGACTTAGAAGGGGCTGTTTTGGGATATTTTTTTTTGGCTTGTGTACATTTAAAATGTGCTCAAAATGGGCTAAAAAGAACAGATGTAGAAAAGCAAATAACTTTATATAGAAATTACTCAGTAGACATTGAACTGCATCTTATTTGAAGTTTGGATTATAGTTATTAAATAATGAGGCTTTCAATGATGTTTAATTTACTTTTATATTTCTATGTAATTCTAGATAATTCAATCCTACTGAGCTAAAATGATAGAAATCATATGGATGAGGTCTTCCAATTTCTTTGTTTTAAAATAGCTGTGAGGGATTACTGTGAGGGTTAGAGCTGTGAAGAAAGACTGGCAAGGGAAGGATGGAAAGATTTGAGAAGTGTAGGGATAGCACAGAATTGTCCAACAGAGGGGCGGGGGAGACAGACAAGAGGCAGGAAAATACTATATGGAGAAGTTATATTCCTATTACTTTTTTGAATCTCTTATGGTACATTTATTGCTCATAAAACAGCAATGGTTGTTCATAGAATGCTTCTCACTGGGAAAGCTTGAAAGCCTTTCTAGAAGAGGTCAATCTTCAGCACGCAGCAGGAGGTGCAGGGAAGGAAAGCTGTAGATAAGCACCACTAGGCCTGTGGCAGAATAAGAAATGATGCCCCGGTTTCCCAAGTTCCTGTCCAAGCTGAGGGAAAATGTTCAGAAGTGGAGGTGTTTCTACAGATGTTTTCAATATTCTTTAGAACATGTTTTGAATAGTAGCATCAGTTCTTTTTCTGTTTGATTGCAAACACACATAACTTGGTGAAATGTTGCCCAAAGCTTCGCTTTCTGTCCTGATTTTTCTGAACACTAAGCACTAACTATGCCTGTGAAATCTACTGACACAAAGTATAATCTTTGTATTGCCAGAAGTGGCAGACTGGACCTATCGGTTGTCTCGTCAGCCTAGTATTTCAGGGTCTGAGAGTAGGAAGTTCCAGAAGTTTTGTAAGAATGTTGAAGACAAAATGTTAAGGGGCTTCATAGATTTGGCAATGGGCAAACATTAACAATATCAGGCATACTGGCAAATGTGTGCACTGTGCTTTCTGGTTTTTATGACATGCTTATGAAGCGGGGTTTGTGTCTTCCTTTGAGTGCCTAGTCCGTATAGACGAAGCAGCCTGTGATTGCTACCAGCTAAGAGATGTACTGCTGTGGTGAGCCTGTACTTTGTGGATGGAGATACGGGGTTCACATCCTTCTGGTGCTGAGTGCTTATTCGTGCACTTAATCCTTCCCATTATGTTCTATCACGAAGAATAGCACATTGAGGCTTTGTGAATTTTCTAATAAACCACCTAAACAAACTGGGCCAAATTTGTCTTCAGCTTCACAAATGGAAGCCAGAAGCGCCCCATGCATGTCTTGGAATTTGGACCTTCAAATGCAGTTTGCTATATGAGTCATCATTTTTTCTTGTACTAATTTCAGATATTTGATAAGCTCTTTTTATGGTTTACAAGTTTAAAAAGACAAATAAAACTTTGTAGATTAAAACATGCGTTTGGAGGTTGTATTTTGTCTATTCTCACCGGAGTTCTGTGAACGGTCTTTTTCTGTGGGCTTTAGCTTAAACATACAAAGTGACTTTGGAGTGGGTGTTTATAGTGCTTCGCTTGCTTGTTCACAGGATAAGACTGTTGATAGATGCATAAAGTGCCACTTGAGGTTGTTAATGACCAGGACTGGTAACTCTAGTTCAGCTAAGATAAAACAGTGAAATGCTATGGCAATTAGCATTAAGGTCTCACTTGGCCAGTGCTGATTTTTAAAGTCATAGATATGGTGCTTTATAGATACCCATGGCCATGGGGTCTGGAGCTGTTCATTCCATTCTTGCTCCGAGTGCTGTATGGGCTCCTGTGCGGTGCCTGCCCAGGGCATCCTTGCATACTCAACGTGCCATTAGGAAGCAGGAGTATGAAAATTGTAATGTTTCAGTTCAAAGTAGTTAACCCTCTCACCCTGCAAGGAGTGGAGGGGAGGAAAAGCTCAATTAAAGAGACTCGGAGTTTCCAGTAAGTGCAAAAGTATGAAGGGAAGCAAAAAGCAGCACTGTGGGCCTCACATTCCTCCTGTCTCTTTACAGCCTTCTCAGGGAATATACTTTACTTTTGATGTCTATAATCACAACTTCTTGCCGTTTGAGTATGCCATCTGTTAAGGCCATAGCCCTCCATGGCTCTGCACATGTGACTTCATGGGTTTCAATGGGAACTTTGTGCAGCTTTACTGGATCAGCAGATGTAAACAGAGGTACTTCAATTTACACTCGCTTGGAACCAGGGCCCTGGGGCACTCATAGCTTGCGCTGATCAGGGACAGGTTTTTATAAGAATTTTCCTGGTCTAATAAATGGGTGCTAAAATCAATTAATTTAAAGATTACAATCTTGACAGCTTAGGAGCCTGAAATATGTAGTCATTTTAGCTAGTGACTATGAATTAAATGAGTAAGGCCTAGTGTTTTCAGGAGTGGGACACGACTGTTGTACCTTATTCTGCTAAAAAACATCATCACTGCAACCCTTTTCCTTATAATTGAATCATAAATTCAGCATTCGCAGGGTACTATGTGTCTGCTGATGGTTCTAACAATAGTTAATGAAGTTTATTTTACTTAGAGCCTTTGTTCATATAGATACTGCTTTTATTGCCCAGAAATGTAAAGGAGGTCCTCTGAACAGCAGACGTCACCATGAGCGTCCTGCACGCCCTGTTACCCACCTCCCCAGGGATGTGCAGGATGGAGTCAGTCTCCAAAGAAACAGAAGTTTCTGCTTCCAGGCACACAAGAGGTACGTTCACTATGTCTGACACCCTGACAGGGAAAATTGAGGAGCCAACGTCATTCTGAGGAAAGTAAGTGTTCCATTTCCTCAAGAGGGGCAGCAATGTCTTGTACTGCCTCATTACTCCCCTCCATGACGGTGCGCTGGGTTTCTGCAGATGCTCTGGGACACGAGACAAGCGATGCTCACACTCAGTAAGGCCTTAGATTCCAAAATGCTCTTCCATCCCTTTAGTCAGTGATAGGAAACGTTTGGAAAGATGTCACCGTGAAAAGAACTTCAACAAGACAATTTTTTGCTGTTGACTCTCTGCTGTGCCCTTTCATGGGTTTAAAATCCACTTATCTGAAAGTGTGCAGTTACATTTTGTCCTTTTTCATCATTTAAATGCATCTTCTTGATCTGAAGAAATAAAAGCAATTTAAAAAATTAGAGATTTTGTTTTCATATGTGCTGCCAAGTCTGATACTGCAAAGTAACTGCTGAATTGGCACAAGCAGTTTGAGAGAGCCAGCAGATTTAGGAAGGGAGAAGATAAACCTTCTTTGCCAAAGGAGAAAAGAAACGATATTGACTTAAATGTGGGAAATTTAAAAGGGGCCATATGTTCTCACTTTGTGCTTTGTTTCTAATAGATAGACAGAAATCTTTGAAGTGTGGATTGGCACAGTAGGGTGCATGCTTCTGTAGAGAAAAGATGCTAAATGGGGAGGATGTGAGGGGGCACATGAAACTCTATTAGCCATGCAACAGCAAAGAGAGAAAGGCAAATCCAATGATAATGTACATCTGTTTCAGGGAATTTATAAGCTTTGAACATTTTTTATGTGCAGATAAGTGGATCCTTTTCTTACCATAACTTAGAACTTCAAAGCAGATTGTGTGGATAATGCAAATTGCTGAAATATGAGATTTTCCTACAAAGAGGTTTCCAAAAAAGAAAAAAAAAAAAAAGAATTAAGGCTAATTGATGCCACAGTCTTTTATGTACAGTGTAAAAACTCTACAAAAATTGATTTTTATGAACTAAGAAATTGATGAAAAAATATTGAAGTCTGCATTCAGGGACTATAGTTTGAAACTGAGGTTCTGTGAATTAAACGTTTGTCTCCGATATCACTGCAGCAATATTGTAACAGAAATTAAGATATGTAGCTGAGCTGTAATTGTATCAAAGTCTGCCATGTTGTAGGAATGTAAAACTCCTGAGTGTGGCGTGATATGCAGCACCTGATGTTAACATCACTGTCAAGGTAGCAAGCAGGAATTTCTAGGATATGAGAAAAAATTTTTTTTCACAAGAGACAGAAACTAATGGGGGGGGAAGGCAGGGAGTGGAGGATACTGATACGCTAAATCCCAGGAGTTGATGAACATGTAACTTCTTTACTGCCCAGAAAAATTAGTTGCTCTCTGAACTGGGGCGCCAGGGTTACAGCCGGGCTTGGGGATGCTGGCAGCACTCCAGCTGGGAGATACGGATGTCCCAGCTGAAAGAGTGGGGCTATGATTATCATATGCAAGAAATTACATAAGCGAAGGGATTTTGAATGACATTTATTGCACGTACTGCAGAGGTGCATTCCCCTCCTCTCTGAGCAGCCTCAGACTATAAAGCCAGCTTTGTTTTTCTCCCTGCACTGGGCATAGGGGTGCCAAGGCTCCTCTTGATGCTAAACACATAGGCAACCAGAAGTGGGAGCTCACGTTTCATTGCTGAGTCTTTGCTCAAGACTGGCTTCAACTGCCAGCTTGGCATCTTCAGTAGATGTTTCTTTCCTGCACTGCAGTCTGAACAGACCCTCACGACCTCAATCCTGGATTAATTTATTTTTTTTTTTAATTCCTAAATTCTTGCACAATCTTGGTCACCGTCTGCCATGGCAGGAGATCTTCTGGGGAAAGTGCCAGGCCTTGATACCCTGAAGTAAGCTATATCCTTCTGTATTTTGCTATGTGTTTTCATATCCAGGGCTCATTCCTCTCCCCAAAACCTGCCTCAGCTGAGGTGGGAAGCAGCAGTTGCTGCCACCACAGCCCCCAGGCAGCACCAGCTCTGCCACCTCACCTCATGCTGGCAGTGACTCAAAATGCCTCCCCCTCACCCTGACAGGTATGATTGACCTCAAAAAGGTAGATTTTTATTTATTTTTTTTTCCCCTCCGGCATTTTGTCTTTGGAGGGTGACCTCGTGGATGGGATGTGTGCTGAGCGGTTGCAGGATCCGTCCCCATGCAGCAGTGGTGTGTTTCTAACCACAATTAAACAAAACTCCCATGAGGTAATGAAAAAATTTACCTCATGATTTGGGCCAAAACTTCCTGGTTTAGGCAATCAGCAAGGACCCTGCCTTTAGACACTGTTACCAGGTGCTGTTTGGGTTAACTAATCAGGCAAAGGGACCAGCCTCCAGCAGCAATGGAGGCCCTCTCCCAGCGCTGCTCCATCTCTCTGGGCTTGCAGTTCACAGGTAAGCCGAGACCGTGCCGGCAGAGGGTTAAACTTGAAGCAATCTCTCCTCTTCCTTTTACAATCGTACCCCAACAGCAGGAAAAGGGCAGTAGGCAGCAATGTTGAAAAGAACAGCTGTATGCCATCAGACTAAAGATAGAAACATGAAGCATGCGGACTAATTAAGTTCCCAAGTGGCAGTGTACAAAGTGTACAGACCAAACAGAACAGTGCCTTCTGCTTGTTTTGATCAACTCTGTTTCTATCACTTTGATGAAAATAACCGCTTGATTTCTCGCTCGCTGTGGCTGCCAGGGGATCCCTCACACCCTGCGCTCTCAGACGGTCTCGCTCTGTCGATGCCGCCCTCATGGCAAGCGGTGCAGCCCGGACATGGAGCCATTTCATAACCAGGGAGTGACTGTGGCTCCTGTTGTCTGCCAGGTGGGGCCAGACTGCAGCACCGTGTGTCAACAAAAAAAAGCGTGAAAAATGTCCAGAACCTTTGAATTTACTTTCCTGCATTTTTTTTTCCAGCCAGCTATAATATTAGACACTTTCACCCTCAAGAGGGTGAAGTGGGCATGTTCTGACCAGCTCAGCACAAGAGTATGGACTTTAGTTTTTATTTTTCCTTCTCTTGACGTCTTTCACTCATTTCTTTTTTCCTTCAGGGAGCCCCAGCTGGCTCTTGGTTAGGTCAGTCGCTTGCTTCCTAACCAGTTTGTAGCTCTGGTAACTTTTGATGTAGATTGCGTATGAGCCAAAGCCCCCATTTTTTCTCAGAGTTCTGAGTAGAAAATTACCTTAAGGACAAGCATGAAGAAAAAAATTAATCTGAAAATCGTCTTCCATGTGGAAAATGAATCTGTGATATTTCAAAGTCTCTTACGTTCCAATAGGAGGCAGAAGGGGCACTTTGGGGCAGTAACCCCATGAACCACTTTAGCAAGTTCAAGAGAGAAAAGCTTGGCTCAACTGTAGTTGTGCAGCAGGTTATAAGTTGCAAAGCTGAAGGGCTGTGACAGGGTTGAATTCTTTGCTTGTAATGATGCTCAGATAGAGACTGAAAGATGAAAATGCTTGGTGTGAAGAGATGCTCTTTCTTCTAAATGTAATAGCTCTAAGTTTGCATTGCTAAGCTCCTTCAATAGAAGCATAGGGCTGACTTCAAATTTTGTTTTATTCCAGTACAGTTTCCAATGAACTCTGGAATTTAGATTTAACTCTATTTTAACTTCAGGCTTAATCTCTCAGCTCAAGCCTTGAATTTTCAGAAGGTAGTATCATTGATGGCTCTTTCACTCCTGATCACCAGTAATTGTTATGATGAGATACCCCCTCACACTTTTTTTTTTATTGTGACCTTTCTTTCTAAATTGTTTCTGGTTTAATCTTTTTAACAGCCCCATTTTTCATTCTTTGAGATATAAGTGCTCAGCCCGCACTTGTTTAACACTGCAGTCCACAGTAATGGACTCCTTGAGGGAATTATGAATCAACAAAGCCACATCTTCATGCACAGGAGACCTGACGTTCTGTAAGCTTACAGAACATGTTGTCAAGGCTGCTGGGCTGTTGATGAATCAAATAAAATGACTGCTGTTCTTTACAGTAAGAGCCTAAATTGCTCATGTATTTTATCATGATTGAGTTTCAGATCTCTACTGATAGAGGGTTAGACCCAGTTAAGTCCTTAATCATTTTGTTTAATATAGTAGTACTTCAATTAGCAAGAAGAGTATCATCTCTGATTTGCTGCACTGGCCACTTGCAGTAGACTGATTCTCTCTCCCCTTCCTTTCTAAGCTTCTCAAGTAAGGAGACCCGTGTGTAGATAATGTTTTTAGATGAGGGGTGTAATAGGTCAAAGTGTGATAGCACTTCTTAGGTCTTTAAAGATACGTGAACTGGCTTTCTCCTTTAATGGCAACAATAAGTGCAACTGGGGAAAGACAAACGAGAGTCTGACGTTACAGTGGTACTATGTACTACAGCTGTAGTGCCAAGCAAAAAATACAACATGCCCCTTGTTTTCTAGAAGGTTTCAGAGATCTTGGAAGGATTTGACAGCAGTGTTCGGGTCACTGCTGTGTAATGCTTGTTATCTGCCACCGTGGAGGAAACGGACCAGTTTCCTTAACCAGGGTTTCCAGCTACATGAGATCAGTTAATTAGGCTAGTAATGAACTGGTTTA
This sequence comes from Gorsachius magnificus, assembly GCA_034008185.1. Classification (NCBI taxonomy): domain Eukaryota; kingdom Metazoa; phylum Chordata; class Aves; order Pelecaniformes; family Ardeidae; genus Gorsachius; species Gorsachius magnificus. Next base: position 31,240,617 of record CM067088.1, on the reverse strand, counting down.
TTTATGAAATTTCCAGAGACCACGATGCCTCACAAAGGTCCCAAATCTGCAATGAAGAAGTATTACCAAAATAGGCAATGCTAGCAGGGACTTCCACTTAGCTTTACAGCTTTGACAGCAGCCAGTGCTGCATGCTTTGAAGGGATGGGATAAAAACCTGAGCATTGAGAAGTTACTTCCCAATGCTTCTCACCAGCCAGAGCTTGTCTTGAGGCCTGCAGCAAACAGGTTGTCCTGTCCTTTCCAAAACTCCCGGTCCCTTGTGCTGGGTGATGGCCTGATGATGGCTCTTGCTGTTACTATTCCGATGATTCTTTTTGTCCTTTTTGACTGCATGGTATTTAGTCTTCTACTTTTGTTTGTGGCTGTATTTTAGTTTTCTAAAAGGAGGTGGGATTTCAGGGGGGATTGCTCTTTCTCTTGGGGAGCTACCGATTGTGCTCAAGCAAGATGTTGGGGTGTCAGAAGTTCCTGGCAGGGCTGCAAGGAGGCTGTGAGGGAATGCAGGAGCAGCAGAAGCTGCAGCCTAGCCTCAGGGGGCTGTAGACCCTGTTGGCTGCAGCTCAGAAAGTCCCAGGGCTGGCTGAAACCATGCCTGGAAATAAGGCCCAGTCAGACTGGGAAAGTTGCCTGGCCTGAATGCATTGATATTGGTAGAGAAGCACGCTGCTGCTACAGACAAAGGCATAGTTTGTGTCAGGATGTAGGCATCTTCAACTGGCATAACCGCTGCTTGAGAATTGAATCGGCTTCCTTTACCTGTCCATCTCTAGTTTGCTTCTACACAGGTTTCACAGAACTACACAGGGCTTCTTGCAGGTGAGTTGGTACTGACAACTATTTCTTTAAGAATAGACTAATGTTTAATGAGAATATTTATGGTGATTTGTGACTTGACCAGGCCTTATTTCAGGCTTAAGAAAAAAGGAGGATAAATATGGCTTATAGATGGTGTGCTTTCCAGTGTTTGGCCTGGGGAACAAAGGGAGCATGCAGGATTTCACTTCGCTAATCCTTATGCCTTCAAACAATTCTTTTCAACAACATCTGATAGGTAGCCCGAAAAAGGTGCTGTGGTACAGTGCTTGGGTGCTAGCAGCAAGTGGGTGTGAAAGGAAGTGAATGTGGTGCTGCTAAACAAACCTCAATAACCTATAACCTTCAAGTACAGCAGAGCACTAAATTGTTGTGATATTTCTATTACAAGTGATATAAAAACCTTGTGAATATTTTTTTTTGTTAAACATTTTAATTCTGGCATTCTTGGCCAGCTAACAACAATAGTGAAACCAGAAAGATTCACGCGTGTCTTAGAGATCAACAGACAGTCCTCTAAGGTAAACTGAGTCAGTGCTTTGACAAGGAGGGAATCTCGCTGGAATAATGTTGAAAACAGAGAGCAGAATAACAATGAGTGTTAGGAGCACTGAGTCTACAGAGGAGTTGAATGCAGAGGGCAACAGTGAGAGAGACTGAACTCCAAAAGGCAGAAATAAAAACGTTGTCACACACACAACTTCATACAGTCAGAAGGCACTGCAGAAATCTGCCAAATCTGTCCAAAAACCCCTGTACTAACAACGGTATTTTTAGGCAATATCATTCTCCTAAAAATCCGCATTAATTCACGAGTTATTTTTTTTTCCTGACACCAAAAGTATCTGCTGCAAAAACCTCTCCCGTTCTTCAGCAAGTGCCTGACAGCCAAGGGGAAAGGACTGAAGCTCTGAGGCTTCCATTTGCAAACCTGGCATATTTCAAAAACCACCTCTGAAAACTCGGTGCTCTTTGATCAGAGGCATCCATTTTATTTGGTTGTCTCTAGCACCCCAGATAATTGTCCAGATAATTTTTCCTATTTGGCTCTTATAAGGTCTAGACTACTCTACAAAAAGAAGCATTTTTAAGCACATCTATGTGTGTCTCTTTTTTTAAACTAATAGGTATTTTGTTTGCATAGGCAGAAAGAACACAATATAACCATATGCTGAACCATCTTCTAGCCTTGGTACCCATAAAACTGCTTGTTCGGCTGTTCAGTGGTGGTAGCATAAAACGGGCTCAGGTGTTTGTTTTGGGTTTTTTTAACCACTTGAGAGGCATAAACTACCTTTCAGATTTCTTCAGTGTTACAAAGTCCATTGACAGTCTACAGGTTTGGATTTTTGCAAGAAACCGGAAGGGGTTATTTGGATTGACCCGTGTGAGTAATTTCCTCTTTAATCTTGGTCCATTTTTACCTTGGTTTCTGCATCTTTCAAAGTAAGCTGCAAACCATATCCATTAGCGGAGAAGGGTGTTCTCAAAAGCTAGGCTTAATAAAAGGTTTGTTTGGCACAAGCTTAACTGGATAATGGTTGTTTGCTGTTTAATGAAGCTAGGCTAACAAGGATTTTCTCTTGGTTCCCTGCAAACTTTGAGCCAGATGAGATGGTATATTGTGACCTAAGCCACTTGGGTTTCATCCACATGCAATCACATCTGTGAGTTTTTGCAGAGCCATCTTCAAAACCCCACTCATTCACTTTCAGAGACAGGCATCAACATGGCTTATGCCAAACTTAATTTTCTAGGTCAGTCAGAACTTCACAGGTTTGAATAAAATAAAAGCAAGGTAGACAAGGTTTAGCTCTTAAACCTCCCAGTACCAATGCTTAGCTGCCTGACAGCATTAGGATCACCGGGGGTCCACTGGGTAATAAGAGCAGGCCAACAGCCGGATAGGTACAACCCGGGCAGCAGAAGGCCCTGGGAAAGCTTCTGTGGTAGTGGAAGGCAGTTACAGGATTAGACACACAAAGCCCCATCCAAACTCCTAGTAAATCAATGGCATCTTTCCTTCGACTCTGGCAGAAGCTGGATCAGGCCTCCCATGAACCGTAATGAATAGTTATATTAATCCACTGCTATGTAGCTGTGAAAATTCTGCATCCCCGTCACTGGGATGACGGTGCAAGGCTAAATAACCATGGATATTTGATTGCATTCTGGCTCACGTAGCAGTAAGAGCATTACCAGGCAGCATTTTATCTAAGACGAGTGCTCTCTACAGTACTCACAACAAATCTCAACTTATTGAAACTCCAGTGATTAAATGTTTTACAGACCCCTGCAACATCAGAAGACTCTGTGAAATAGGCATGGCTGCTTTCAATATGATCTCATAGGGATCTGATTACCATTTTGGCTCTCTTCTCACAGTCATTCAAGTGGACCTTCAAGGAAGTGTAACCCTTTCACTTTCAGATTTTCTTGGTATGCAAAACACTTGCTTAAGGGTAAAAGCCTTGAGTACAAAACACTGGAGCCAAATAGTCAAACTGATCATATCTGTGCTGGTCTTTAAGCACAATACAGCAAGGAATGAGGTGAAGTAGCTATAGATGTAGTTTTGGAAAAATTCAGGCCCTAAACTGAAAACAAAAGGTCTCTCCACAGCAGAAAGTCTGGCATAACGCATTCCTGCTGAATCAATGGTAAATGTTTGACATATGTTCTTGCATTGGCACCAATTATTGATAAAATTCTTTTTGAAAGGACTAGCCAACACTAAAGTATGTGCAGAGTCTACTTGCATCCAGTTGCTTAAAATGTAGTTCCTGCAGATTAACAGTGTGACCAAAGTTTTCATTCCCCTCCTTTTGGAGCAGGCACATTACAAATGCACATCAAAGAAAATGAGCTCTATTCTGACTTACAGTCTAGGCATGTTCCTGACAAACCACATCTGATGAAGAGTCTTAAAGAAATAGCACAAGCAACACTGCCAGCAGCAAAACAACAAAAGGGCTGGCCCCTTCCACCAATGAAGGGAGGCTGGTTAATCAAAGGATTTTGTACCAGGGAGAGGAACTGTGTGCTTTACATTGAAGCAATGCAGTCTAATAATACATATGCAATGACCTAGCTAGGCCGCATTCTAACAAATCACATTTAATTACATATCTTTTCCTCTCATGATATTCTTCTTAGTTCCACTGCAGTCTGGGAAATCAATAACAAATGTTCATTTTGAGTGTCTCTCTTCTCTAGCCTTGGACTAATTATGCACATTCCTACTGCACAGGGCGCAGGGTGGCTCTTCACTTCAAACAATGGAAGAAAACATGCAAGGAAAACCCTTGATAGTATTCAAAACAATAGGAACACAAATTATGTAACAAATCAAGTCTTTCCTATTGTGGTGCACAGCACGTTCTGCTAAGGTACGACTGGACGCCTCCCAGGGCTATTGGCACTTTTTGTATCTGTTACGGTGCTGAGCACCATCCCCCTTGATTTCGCGACCAGAGTGAGCTGCCGAGTTGAGCATCTGCATAGGAATTGAGACTGATCTGTTTTATTGCTGGCTGTTTGCTGTCATGGCCGAACCAAATAACGTTTCTTCATCTACAGCACAGGAATGACCATGCTTTTCTAAATCCCTCTCCATGACCTGTGAATGAAAAACACAGCATGCACAATATTATTATCAGTATTAGTGAGGTGACGCTGGGGGTCATGACACCTGGAGTGTGTAAAAGTCACAGGTGTGAAGGAAATAAGCTCTTTAAATAAAGTGTGTGTGTTCCTTCAGGCCACTGTAGTTTAGGCACTGGGGCCCATATTTAACAGACTGCAATGAGATGTGACTTGTTTTCTACCGGAAGCAAAATGTTTATACAAGTTTGGTGAAAACGGCAAAGATTTTCACATATTCTTGGGGAAAACAGTAGTATTTCTTTAAGGGAAAAAAGAGCAAACTACAAGTTCCCCTGGTCTTGGCAAATCATGAGGCGTTTTTCGTTTTGTAACATCAAAGTCGGCTCCTCTTCTTTGATGTCTTCGCATGCTGTTTAAGGTAAAGCATGAATGAAGAAATGTCAATCTGCAAGGTGTCCATGTAGTTTATGCTGAACACTGAAGAGGACTTGTAGATAAAAGGCAAAGACAAGGTTTGATAATGAATGTCCAACAAGGAGGTGTGCATATCTAAAAGGAAACACTCAGCTGGAGAACAGCTCTGCAAACCTTAAAACTCTGCTTAGCCCAAGTTTAAGAGATTAAGAAAAAGTGGATTTTTTTAAAGTGTGGAACCAAGACAGGAGTTCTCTAAAAATCCTTGTTGTTTTATAAGAAATAAGTGTTCTTTCGATGGTTTTAGTTGACAATCATAAATGTGCCACCCACTGTGTTTAATTTGACGATGTGTAATTTTGAGAAGATACAGAGTTAATACTGGGAAAAGCATCAGAGAGGAAAGTATAAACCAGCACACTATATTTTTGAAATTTATAGTTGTTGCTTTGTGGTGTCTAGTGTCTCAACACTGGCAAAAGTTGTATGCTGAATTAAACAAAGGGAAGTGTCATTTAACGCAGTCAGTACCTATGATCTACAGGCAGTAATGGAGTGATAGTCACTTGGGAAGGCTAAGCACTTTTGGGATGAAGGGGAAAGTACTTTCTGGATCCAACCCTTACATTTTTCAGTCACAGAACCTCTAGTGATGTCACTAGAAATTTAGCTGTAGAAGAGGGTGTTACTGCTGTATCACTGTGCTGCTTGCACTGAATTTGTGTTTCCTATCCATTATTTCTGAAGCTGGTGAAAAGGCTGGTTTGATGAACTGTGTGTGTTTTGCTTGATTTACTCACGGAGCAAGTGCACCAGGCATGCTGCCCTGGAAAAGAGAGCACCCACGGGGGCTGCGATGGGAGCTTGGGCTCTGCGCCAGTCAGCCTTTTTCTTTGCTGCGACAGCTCTGCAAGGGCTCAAGTCTGAAATATGTACATGTCTTAATATTACCATCTGTCTGCTAGAAACTGGACTGAGACTGCAAAGAAGGTTTGATTAATCAACAGGGCATAAAAATCCTGCAATGGGCGCCCATTGCGGTGGGGTGTATCTAAATAAGTAATGCATAAAGATGAGTTTCCAGAAATAGCCAGGCTCCCTTTGTATGACACTAAAAAGAGCCTTGCCCATTAGGATCACCAATATTTGACAGAAAATAGAGATGATTGGATGTTTGCTGTGTGACAGTTGAGGAATGGATATCCACAGAAATTCAAGGAAACAGAAGGTAAAACTCCATGGCACTTAAATTCTTATCAGTCTTTTTTTCTGTTACTTGGGAATAATTATAAGAAAATAATATTTATTAGTACTTTGACAATGGAGAAGAGACAAGCATAAACATGGAATGACTTTTTCTGTTGAAGAAAACATATCATTCAGAGCTGCCCAAAATTCCCTGGAAACTTTGTAGCCTTGGGATGCTAACTCATAAAAGTAAAATGTGGATGGGGACATTGGTACCTTACATGTAGGACATCTTGTGAGAAGAAGTAGAGAGGATGCCTACATTTTCTTTGGAAAGCTATCTATGACTCCTAAGAATCATCTCTTGTATTTCTTGGATTTTTCTCCCTCTCTTTTCTACTTTAACAAAATAATGTGCAGAGACAAAAAATAAAACCTGGATAAAAGAGGAGCTTTTCTTTCAACCAGGTCTCCCTGCGAGATTCAGACTTTTTTGGCTGAAGAGGATTAGGTGTGGAAGAGGCTCAGGGAAAGTCCAAAGTCAACAGCCAGAAATATTTTTTCCCAGTTAAGGTGGGGCAAAAGTGAACAGAGGTTATCTGATTGTGCATAGTGTGAGTTCATGCTAATTTACAGATTCACAGGTATATGAAAGTGAGATTTGGCATAATTTTAAGACTCAGCTGTTAAATAATTTCTCTAGACTTGGATTTTTTTTTTTTTTAGTTTTATCATCAACCTGTGGATTTCATGTCCATTAGAGAAATGCCTTGGAAAATTAAAGAATGGGGAAGCTTTCCTGGGGATGGTGTGCAACTGCACTACCCTTTGGATAGCTCTTGGAAAAATTCATACTGAATGCCATTGTGCACAGGCAGAGTTTCACCGAGCTCTCCCCTTCCAAAGGTCCAGGACCTTATTTTGGGGCTTGGGCAGATCATGGGAGCAAGAAAGAAGATCCATGTGCAACAGTAGGTACAGGAGCAGAACTAAAACTGGCTGTTGTATGGGAACAGAAAGATAGAGGGTGGCTTCTTTATTCATGCACCAAGCTCTCCCAGAGTTCAGTAATCAAATCTCATGCTTTCAGGTTTACTTGCAGCTGCATAGTGGAAGAAATGTTTTTGTGATAATCTGACTCATTAGGCCAAACAGACTACCCATAGCAACAGGAGCAGATGAAATAACGTGTCTTGAGCTAAGCTGGTGTGCAACGTCTGAGATCTTTCTCCTTAAGATCTAAAAGAAATGGGTGAGGTCTCTTTTTGCCATTCAAAATACAGGCTTAATTTGAAGTGCAATTGTATTGGACAGTTCTAAAAAAGAATAACAAGGTATTACAAAAAAGATTACATTTTCAAGGATTTCAGATGTATTTCTAGTGCAGTGAGGGGATCCCACATACCCTCAAGTTCACTTTAGCTACCTCTAAAATTTAGCCCAGCCTGTAAAACTGATCCGGGCTGCTGAGCATACTCAGGTCTATGCTGTCATAAAAGCACTCAGCCATAGCCAGGCTGGGTTAAGGACAATTTGGTAGTCTGAACGCATCCGTCACACCTCTCATGGCACTGTAGATATTTTCTTCACTGTGAGCCATACTAAATTGCAGATGGATTTGATCCACTATTCACAAAAACTCTGGCTCCAGCAGACAACAGCATCAACTTTAATATTGCATTTACAGAAGTGAATTTTTAATTCAGATTTTTTTGTTTAAAGAAGTGCAGTTACGTATAACTCTGGGCTGAAACTGACACTATTTTGTCTCAAGTATCTTTTTAGTCAAATTAAGGCCCAATCCGATACAGTCTTCACCTTTGTGGTTGAACTGTTACAGAGAGATGTACACATTCACTTTATTTGTCTGGTAGATATCCAAATATTTGCTGGGAAATATAACTTTTGAGAAGAGAGATTAGCTTTCAAGCTTGGAGTCTTTTAAATGTCATCTCTGTGAAAACTACTGACAGTCAGTAGGTGGAGAGTTAGTATTGTCTGACAAGGATATTCATGGGAGCAACTTCAAAATGTAACACAGAAGAAAAGAATTTCAGGACTCTCAAAAGACTTTGGAAGCAAGAAAGTTTTACCCCTCAGCATTTGTGCAGAAGGAACTGTATTTGTTCTAGGAGGCTTAATCACCTTGTTTTGTTACGATCCTCTCTCAGTTCAATTTCTCCAGACACAGGGAATTGAAATAGGACTGGCAGGTAAGGCGTGATCTTGGCATTTTAATCTTGAAAAGATAGAAGAACCAGTGTATTAATTTGTTCAAAGTATATTCTCTCTTTCAGGCTGTGGGACTGCAGTATTCTTCAACGGGGTGCCAAACTGCTTTAGCTTACAGCAGTGATGATGATGATTTTTTTGTATTGTGTATACTGTAGTTGGGCCTAAAAGCCCCATTCAGCTTCACTTGTGTGAGGCACTTCATACAAATCCTATGCAAAGATAATCCCTGCTTAGTAGAACAGATCTGTTACAGAATCACTTTTCTGTCGTACTCTAGCTCTGAAATGCAGAGCCATTGTCACAGGAAGGCAGATGTCTCTGCAATAGAGAGAAAGGTGGGGTCTCAAATGGATCCTTCTTACATTTTCTGACATATATGAGCTGCTGAACACTAGAAGGTATGTGACAACCAAAGCCCCCTCTCCCCATTTTGACACTTTCCATCCATTTAATCCCTTTTAAATCAATTTTAATTTTTTAGTCTTAAGAGCTTTGATCTCTTTTGGCCCTCCCTAGAGAACAGCTATGGTTTTGTTCTGTCCCTCCTCTCGTTCCTTATGCCTGCTTCACCCCCTTCGGTCTTTGTATCTCCTTCCTTGTTCAGCACAGTGTCACATGTCGTGCTTCCTGAACCTGCATGCTCAAAAGCATGCGTGTTAATGGAGTGTACAAACGCTGTCCCTTTTGCCAGTTCCCTGAAAACCTTCTGCAACTGAGTGCAGTCAGCTCCTGGGGAACACTTTGAACAGGAACCAGCTCCTGGCTCATCCGCTGCATGTTGTCTCCAAATGGTTCGCTGCTCTGCTTGGACTGTAAGGCTCCTTGGATCTACCTCTCTTTCATATGGTGCAGAAAACTCTGACAGCACTTAACAAGCAATGACTGGTAACAATAAGAAGAGTCTTCAAAGAGTTATATTTACATGTAAAAAGACACAGGGACATTTATGTATACCAGATGGCCCAAAGCAGGTGGATATTACAATGTAGCTATGGCTTACTGCAATGCCAGAAGAGGAGAGTACACGTTGTTACTAAAGCAGCACCTCAGGGTCCTAGCCTGGGCTGTGCTATGACTCCTGTTTTACTGGCACTGTACAAATGTTTCATGTCAATCACTGACATGAAGAGATCACAATCTAAACAGACAAGATAATTACAGAATGCAGTGGTGGAGTGGATATAGAGAGACTTTCCAGGGCCCTGGAGCCTGTCAGAGGCAGAGCTGGGACTCCAGCTCAAGGCTTCTTAGTACAAACTTAGTCATTAGTCCTTGCTGTTGTTGACTAAATTGGCTGTTTTGTTTATTTACCCTGGATCCTCTTGCCTGCAAGCCCCAGCCCCTTCTGTAAGCAAAGGGACCATTAGGAGCCAAGCACCTTAATCTTTTAAAGCCTCTGTGTATTAGTTCTGAAGATCCTTGTCGTGAAAAAAAAATGGTCTTCAAAAGGGACTTTGGGGCAGCAATGAAAGTACAAGACTTTGGTTTTATATCGTACAGACAGGTGGAGCTGTAAGCTTTTTGACACCCTTTGCACCACTAAATGGACTGAGCCCATTGGATGCTGCAGACTGTACTAATACTCAGAGATCATTCCACCCCTAGCTGCAGCATTCAGTAAGTAAAGTCTGTAGCACATGAGAAATTTCAGGCTCCATCTGAGTACCTCTGTCTGAGCTCTCTCATTTGGTGTGTAAAAGTGAAATATAAAATGAGGACAGAACAGTGAGGGTAGAGTCTGTCATATAGAAAAAGTTCAGTGAGTCCATAGATAAATGTGATGCATTTGAGCAAGAGCTTCTGGAAAGGGAAATCCTGCCCCTAACCTGCTGCAGTTCAATGAGGTGTCAGTACGCATGTGCACATCAATACTTTGAATTTCAAAAAAACTACTTCAAGGTTCCACACAAAAGGTTATTGAAGAAACTAGATTGCCAAGAAGTTGGTGGACAGGTTATTTTGTTGAAAACTGGCTAAAAGATAGGAAATAAAGGACTGGGCTTTAAAGGTTAATGTCTCCATTGCTGGAGACAGAATGCTAGTCTAGATGCACCACTGGCCTAATTCATTATTTCTTATGTTCTTGAATCAGATGCAGGCTTTTTTCCAGGATAAGTTTGTAAAGTGGCCATATGAATGTCTTCCATGCTACCTAGAAGCAACTGGAAGCGTTCTGCTCTCTGTGTTTAGTCAGGAGTGATTTGCAAATAAGAGGTATGTACATGATGCAGAACTAGAAAGAGTCAACTTTGGGCCATCCTTGTTAGCCTAACTTAGAAACTTCTGAAGTAGATCATAAGTTCCAGCCCTGCTGGATCTTGATCTTGGAGCACCTGGCAGCTAATTTGCTTGTGGAGAGACAGGTCATTTTCACTGCTTCTGAATTTTGGTTTAAAACTGCATTAGGCTGTGTAGCTTTTTACCACTGTATTCATTGTATGCCTTACTGAAGAAATAATGGGCAAATGAACTGCCAGAGACCCAAAAGGGATGATTGTAATTTTCAGTTTATTATGAGTAGAAAATACATCTGGAGTGATCAAAGGTAAAAGCTTTGCCCTCCAGAGCAAAGGCAGCCCCTGTGAGGAGCAGGCATATTGTGGCACACCTGGAGGTGAGCCATGAGTCGGGTGCCTGAGTCCTATTTTTGAAAATTTCCATTTAGCAGAGGGGAGTAAAAATGAGAGCAGAGCTAAAGGAGGGGCAGGAGCTGAAAGGAAATAGAGTAGTGATTAAAACAGACCAAAGGATTCCACCCCCAGCTGGCACAGCTTTGCTGCTGGATCTCACATCCTGCCACAAGTTTTCAAACCCAACAGCAACCTTGTCTCACTGCAGAAGGAATAAAACAAACTTTAGCTCCTGCTCAGTCTCTCTCTTGGAACAAGAATTTTCAGTGTCAGTCAAGCTGGGTTTTTTTGACAGAAGCAAGCTTTTTCCAACATGTGATGGAAGAGAGGGAGAATAATGTACAATCAGCTTCCTTGTAATCTGGGGTACTGGGAACTATATTTTTAAGTATGTTAGCTTCCCAAAATGGGAGCCTGGAAGACAAGCAGAGCAGGAGCACATTGGTCTGTGATACTGAGGCAGCTGGAACTGTAAATAAAAAGTATTGCTTTAAGGAATCTTGAGCCCAAAATGATCATTTGATATCACATGGTATCATGAATAAATAGAATAATACCCTAAATAACTTGAATAGAAGAATGGGACATCCAGATATGTGACTAGAGGTCTCTGAAACTGCAAGAGACAATTGAATTAAAGAATTGAAGTTACAGAAAATATTTGCTATCACAGAACGCCACTGGAAACAAAGACAAGGAGAAGACAGTTTTATTCTTGAGAATTAGAGGTCTTCATGCTCTTGATGTATTTAACAGTTCTTAGGTAAATTCAAGCAGAGGAAATATTCTGTGAGCCCTTAGTACAAGAACAGGATAATGCTACATTCCTTGTAAAAGATGCATGTGAATGTCACTTAAGCTCCTTCAGGTCCATCAAAGAAAAAGCTGCAATAGTGGAGAAGTCTGATGCAACTAGAAAATACCTGCTCAGAATGATGAACCTTTAAGAGAATTGTTTTTTCCACTGGCTTAATTCATTAAGGCATATACAAACCAGGCACCTGAGGTATGTTCTGGGCTGTGATGGGGTAAGATTCCAGAAGGTGCACAGCTTTCGATGGGCCTCAGCTCTAATCAAAAAGGTGCTGTCAAGGCAGCTTGGGTTAGTGGGATGGACTGCAACGCTGCGTAGACTCTGTGCTGTATTGGAGCCTGCGTAACTCCAATTTGTTGTACTCTGTTGTTCTGTGGAGGGTCAATGGCTCTGGATGGAGAGAGCCCCAGAGCAATTTGGGCTTAAGGGCTTAAGTACATCTTGACTGGAGTGAAAACAGTGGCCTGTTTTCAGCCGACCACCCACTCCAGGTATTTCTGCAAGAAGGAGGAGTGCTGAGAACTAAACATCTGACAATGATGATAACTGGGTTATTGCATACTGGACATACCACACCCCACAAAGTTGATACTTGTGTCTCATCAGTGCTAACAGCAGTTCTGACTCCCTGCACTTGTTCTGACTTCCAGTGTCTGACAGCAAGCTGATGAGAACTAAGGAGGTCTGTTCTGGTGGGTTTAACCCTCTGATTCTTTCTCTTTTCATTCTGTAAATATCTTATTAAAGAAAAGGAAACATCCATCCACCTTTAGTCTTGGAAACTAGGGGAGTCATTCCATGAAGGTGTCATAATCTAAGTTCCAGTTTAAGTCATAGACTAAGCCTAAAATGAGGCCAGTGTGTTCAGAAAAAGCTTTGGAGGTATTTTTTTCTTTAGATGTGTTGTAACTTGATATTGAAGATGCTCCTAATTCTTCAAGTACAGTGGATGTAGACTTCCAAATAATTTGCCTCTATTCATGCTGAATTACTGCCACATGGAATGCAAGCCAGTGAATAACTCTCTTCCCTTACTCTCTTCTTGCTAATCCCCCCTTGCCCCCTGCCTTGGTGTGAGAAATACAGCTCTAAAGTTTCATCAGGTCTAATGAAGTCTTGCCCTTTACAGATCCAGACTCACCTCTTTTTTTCCCCCTTCTTTCTGAAGCACTTCTTGGTAAAACAACTAAGCTGAATTAGGTTCTATTTTAAAATGGTCTGCCGCTGACAGCTTCAGTTCTACAAGCAGTTGAAAATGGCTGGCAAACTTTTATACAAACAGCATGCAAAACATCACACAAAGCCTAGGGAAGAAATGGCTTTAGATGTAGGGATTATAAAAGAGTGAATACAATTTTAAGATAAAATACAAGTGATTAAGTTAATGATGGATAATTTCACCAGTTTGAAAACTATAATTAATAGGAATTAATTGTATATTTAGAAGCTTAGCATAGCTTCACTAAAAACGCTACATCAAACATAATGATATTGGAAGCCTATATAATGAAGAAATGATCCAGATGTTCATAAAAGCTTATAAAGCTTTAGAAAAAAAGGGGCTGCATGAAGAAGCTCTAATGATAAAAAGATGCCACTTGCTGTTCTGCTCTTCTTTTAAATACATCTTTTCTGAAATAATGATTATCATTTGCACTTTCATCTTAAGTTAAATAGCATATGGCTTTGGCTGATTAAAGCCCCCTCCTGGTATTAATCAGCATCTTAGTATCATGTTTCTAATGGAGGCAGCAGTTGCCCTGCTGATATTGTAAGCTTTTTAACAACATCTAAGTCTGCGGATCACTGCTGCTGGCAAGAAATAGCTTTGAGCCTCCTATGTACAAGAGCATTGCAAAGATGTCACAGGTACAGTTTATATGAGCTTCTACAACATATTGTATTTTAAACGTTTGCTGAAACTTAAAGCTTAATAATAATCTTTAATAAGTAGTTACCTGTTTTAAAAAGAAAAACAGAGAACTTCTGAGGACGGTAACATTTGATACACAGAGGCATCATGGAACCAGAGATTACATGCTGCAGAGAAGTTTTTGTGTGCTTTTGAATCATGAAGTTTGTCCACATGGCCATTGTTCTAGCCTAAGCCAGACCAGCAGTGATGCTCACGAGCTGGCCTGACAGCTGTAGCATGGCTTCATGCAGAAATGGCCTCCTACAATGGCTAAGCTTGGTTTAGGAGTGTTGTAGATTTGTCACGTCGTCACTAAAATGCAAAGGGAGAACTGCAGACAGAGCTGTGGTGGCAGCACTGCTGCTCACATAAACACCCAGGGTGTGGTTGCTCATTGTTAGAAGCACCCTGCTCATACAATGCCAGGCTGGATGGAGTGCAGGGAGACTAGACTCTATGATCTAATGGAGATTGTGCTGTTCTCCATCACAGAAATGTATAGAGATGTGAGATGGGGGGGCTGCTCGTGTTTGGCCTTTCCCACACGGACTCTGCACATCCCAGCTCAGCTGTAAGACAGAAGTGGAGCCCTAGGGCAAACCACTGAGAGCAGAATGCTGTACCACGCTTCCTACATCTGGGGTTTGGTTTTTTTTTTTTTCTTTCTCGAGACTTGCTCTCCTTTACCATTGAGATTTAACAATGGCCCCCAAATTAGTTACCAAACTTGTTCTGTTTGTGCTGAATGGTAAAACAAACAAGCACAAAACAGCAAGAAAACTGATGTTAACAGGCAAGTTTAATAAATCTTACTATTTCAGAGATTTTCAAATGGAGGAATATCTCAGTAAGGTTGACAGGCCAGGCAGATGTTCAGTACCTCCTTTCCTACACACAGAGCAGTTCTGAAGACTTGTTATCTTGTGTGTTGTAACTATAATAGAGTTTACATACATGGATACTTTCCCAGATCTAGTATTTCTGCCTTAGCACCTGGGAATCCTGTTGGACGGTGCTTCCATTTGCTCTTTGATGTAGCTACCCTAAGGCGTTGTGGATGCACAAAATCCTAAAACCCTCCACTCCTTTTCTGTCTGGACTGCTGTATTTAAGAACTGTAGCATGCAATGCTTAATTCTGTTTTACAAATAAATCCTGGCAAAGCAATGCTATCACAACTCTATCGTTGCCACCTTCTCCTTCATTATCTCCCATCTTTCTTTTCTCACTTGTTAAAATGATGTGTTCATCTAACAACTTCCTATACGCCAATTGAACAAGTAGTCTTTGCCCTTTTGTAAATGACTGTTACTAACCTAATGTTTTGTCCTTGTCTTTTGGAGCTTCTGGGCTCACTGGATATCACTGTCCACCACATTCATGCTAATTATCTAACATGGCTCACAAGAGACTTGGATACTTCAGCTGTTTTGTTTCATTTATCTTGCACATTTTTTCCTGTAACATATCCCAATGGCCATGCTTGTCTGCTGCTTCTGCCTTACAGATTAATTTGAATTTTGAATCTTTGGCAGGTATGTTTGAACTCGATTTTTTTCAATTCTAAAAAAATATATAGCTTTTTTACTTGCATTCTTTATTTTTAAAGTAATCAAAAACTGGGATTTTTAACTTACCATTTTCCCACTTTCCATTGTGTTTTAGAATCAACTTCTAGTGGAAGCTGATCTCTAGGATCTATTCCATTTTCTGTCTTCCTGACTATCTTTTCTTGAATGAAAATATCTTTACATCTTCATAAGTAATATTTGCCTTATTGATAACCATTGACTGTCTAAATACTTTAAACTATTTGTCTTTCAAATGGTAGGGCATATGAATCATACTTATGCACTGCATACATAGAGGAAATTGTGAAACAATTTAATTTCTTTTTGTTAGTCAGAATTGGTGGTGTTAGGGCCAATTTACTCCCCAGAATAGCTCCTCTTGGCAGCTTAATGTCTTTTTATTTTGTTATTTGCCATCTGTAACTTGTTTCTGTTCTATTTCTTTATTGGCTATTGATGAGGTCAAGATGGTGATTTGGCAGTTGCTGCTGGCCACCTGTTTTTCAGCTCATTGGCCCACATGGTTGCCACGTCACGTAGACAGTACAGACCCTGCCTCTGTCCAGGGGTTTACTTGTAATCAATTTCCTTACAAGCCACAAGGAAGTCCCTTCTGCCACTGCTCCATCTCACTGCCAGCAGTGTGTCTGAGATCCCTCAAAGAGGATGTTCCAAAACAGCTGTCCTCAAAGGCTGTGCAAATTCCCATCAGCCTTTCTGTAAGTAACAGGAGAATCTGCTTCCTGTTTAAAAAGAACCACTGACATTGTGTTTCAGTTAGCAACCAACCACACATGCCTTTTTGCAAAAATTCCTCTTTGATCATTACAGTGCCTTCATTTTTCTTTCCCACTAATCTGCCATTACTCAGTTAAAAGAGGAGAACATGAAGTTACCACTGGCCGCGCACCTCAGAAAGTGAGTGGCAGCTATTGCACCGTGGAGTGGGCTCTGCATTGGAGAAACAGAAAACGGGGACTATATTTCTCTCAGCTTTCTAGATGAGAATTTTAGCAGGAGAATCACTGCTGGGTTTCTAGCAGCTCTTTCTAGCTGCTAGCTGTTTCTAGCTGCATTTTCCAGCAGTGAGTATTATAATTTGGGGACAGAAAACAATTGTCATTCCTTTTCCCTCCCCCCTCCTAATGAGAATGTACTACTCTTAATGATTTTATAGTGACATCTACAAACTTACTCATGAAGCATTACTCTGCTAAATGCTGTAAAATCAGCAAGGTATGTTTCTTTCAGTGTCATATATTTGCTTACAAGTCTGCTATTCAGCTACTGAATTCCGCATAGAGTTGCTTCTGCAGAGGAAGCAGAGCTGAAACTCGAGCAACATGCAAGTTGTTGTCCAGCTAGTTAGTAGCTCCTTTCTGAATACTTCACAATCCAGTCCTTATATTTTTGTCTGATATCAGGAACAAACTCGAGGAAGTAAATGTGCCTAATAGTAGAATATGTGCTTGCAGTGTTTCAACTTCTGCCAGTCTTTATTTACTCTGGGGCTGCTTACCACCCGAACCTCCAAACGTGTCAGCTGAAGCCTTCCTCTAGGAACTCAAATGGCAGAAAAGCTGCGCATTTTCAGTAGTGCAATGGAGTGGGTTTACTTTAAACTGCATTGTGCACACAGTAGTAAGAATCTGCTCCTCAGATTTCTTTTGGATCCCTCATAATTTCTTCACATTCACAAATGTTTCACTAATAATATACACAATAGTCTTGTCAGTCTTAATGCAGAGTCTGCATAGCTATAAAGTGTATGACATGACAATTATCATGCAATTTGGGGGTTGTGGGAGCTGTAAACATTATAATAATCTGATTTAAATACTCAGTGCTCCAACAAATTAGGCATGATTATAGCGAGTTCAGTTCTGCCTCGAATGCAAATGCAGTTTCATCCAACTCCAACAGCAACTCCATAAAAGTACACAGGAAGAGTGTGTGGTTCATAAAGTACTTTTAAAAAGGAAAATGTTGTATATATTAATGAACACAAAATAAAACCTAGGGGGAAATATAAATATACTTTGTGATGCTTATCTCAGGGATAATTGTTTAGATTTTTACGTCTGGAACAGCTAGCATTTCAAAAGCTAAATATTCGATTCAAACAGTTTATTTCATTTATATTAGACATTCTCCATGTGTCTGAAATTTATCCCTTTGCTCTGGACCTGCATCACTTGCACCCTTATCTTGTACGATGAAGCTGCAGTGCTACACAGGCCCTGCCTGGGCCCTCGGCACAACGGCAGATGCCGTGTGCTAGTAATAGGCAGGCATTCAGTGTCTGTCACAGTACTTCGCTGGCTGCTGCTTGTCACCGGGAGTACTGTAGTGTGTAGGAGCTCTCATTGTGGGCTGGTAACCCCAGATCTAGTTCAAAGAAAGAACAAAAATTCAGTCCACTTGCCAAAGCTGCCATTTCTAAGACAAGAAAAAGCATATGGATGTGGACAGGCAGGGAATAAAGAGAAGCAATTGACAGTATTGATCTGTACGACTGTGCACTCTGTAGCATGTTGTGTTTAGCTGTCTCCTCACAGTGAGTGAGGGCTATGGAGAGGGTATCTTTATGCAGACTAGCTTAGTTTTGCACTGGGATAGGGGGCTCAAAGCTGAGGGCATATGAAGGATAAAATTTCCACTTGGGTTTAAGAGATAAAAGTGCCTGTGGGTAGCTTGCAGTGCTTGTCTAGGGATGAGGGAGAAGCACAGATGAAGTATTTTTAACATCCAGATTCTACCTACTCAGCTTTCTTAATTGTTGTGTGTTGGAATCCTACAGATAAATACAGAGCCCACCCTGAAGCAAGAGTGATGCATCACAGGTTGTTTGCAAAACACCAGGAAGAGCTCACTGCCGTGGCTGACAGCTGAACCCCTGGAGCACAAGACACTGCACCTTGTTGTCCGGAGAGAGAAGGGACATCACAGCGAGCACTTTAAAGGTAAAACTAAAACAGGGGAAAGCCCAGGGTACTACCATAGACAAAACAGAGCTGTCAGTAGAAATCAGAGTAGTCCCTAAGATATCCATTTCCTTGCCGCACTGTGCGCTTACACACACTTGCAACTTTCTGTCCCTTTCCCCATGTCCTTTAAAATATGCTGTCTATGATGGACAAGCCTAAAAGTGCAGCTTTGTATTTCTCCTTACCATCTGCAGCTGAAACAGCTGGATGAGTGGATTGCCATGTACTTCAGAGGTGATACCAAGAGCATGTGTTAGATGGTCCAGGGGGGCATGTTTCAGAACAGCACAGGCACCACTCCACTTCTGAGATACAGTGCATCAATTGCTGGGGCATTGTACGCCATTTTAGCTGTCATGCTTAAAAGACTGGCAGCAACAGAAGCTAAAATGAATTAAGTATCAGACCATTGCATATCTGCTATAAGCAGAAACATTTGCAGTGATCAGTCAGCAGTTTATTGGCTAAGATCAACAACTGAGATAACTACAAATAAGTGGCTTTGCAGCCTTTTCTTCTAGCATGTCTTTTGCAATCAGTATGAATTATTACAGTGGGTTTCACAAGGTACAAAGAAAGTTCAGCTAACAAGGAAATAGATATAAAAGAAAAGGATAAAGGGAAAGCCAATGTTAATGGCTTTTCCTTACCAAAGACAGCTGGAGTTCATAACTGTATCGCTATTAGTCTGCACAGTGTCATTGTCAGTCTGAAGACAAAAAAATCAGTGTGCTGTTTTCTTTTTTCTTTGAAAAGAGAAGAATGCAAGAACTAGATTAGGATAGATTAGTTCAAATATCTGGTCCGATGGCAAATAACATCGGGATCAGAGAAATAAAAATACTGTATGAACTCGGGCCAGAAATTCCACATTTACTAGAATCCAGTAGTGCTGTTGTTCTCTATTGGGATGCTGTGATCCTCAGTGCTGTCCTGACTGTTCACTTCTCTTAGGACATGGAAGAGCTTTCAGAAGTGAAATCTCCCAGAGAGATGTCTCGCATTTTAGCCTGAATATTCTGTGCCATGACTGCAACTGCTTTCATTATTTAGAATTAGTGTTCAAATAGTCTTTAAGAAAGAACCTAGTTCTAAGCTAATGCTTGCTCACAACCAACAACCCAATATGACTCAAGGAGGAACTCAGCTGGTGATGGTGCAGTGTGCTTTTGAATATGATGAAAAAAAATTCCCAATGACTTCTTATTAAAAACCTCTTAGTATTTTTCTAAAAGTAGGGACTTCTTGACCAGATTTCAACATAGATAATGTTATTGTTAAGTCCGCTGCACCGACCTAGCCATTACTTGCTTCTCTTGCTCCCCAAAAGTGTTATAGAGGATTGCGATGTCCCACTGAACAGCTGATGTACATGGTCTCAGAAAGCACCATTCCAGCAGTTCCAGGAATGCAGCATTACCGACTCTTGCAAGTTAAATGCAAGCCTCACAACACTTTTTCTAAAGCTTCAGTTTCGTGACTCAATTATTAGGTGAAAATCTTAGTTTTCATAAAAAAGTAAGCATCTCATTTTATGAAGATGTACATATAGAGAAACTTGATTATATATACTTTTATAGGATCAGAAAATATCAGGCTCAGAAAAAAATGAAATGTATTATATTTTTAGAACACTCCTGAGTTTTTAGACCTGACCTGCATATTTTAATCCTTGGTTTTGCATACTGAAAGTGTAGAAATTTAAAATTATTTCTTGGTACACTATTTCATGAGATAGTGCTGTTTGAATCCACTTTGTTTAATATTTAAAGAATTTGGTGGGCTGAAATTCCAAAAAGATAATTTTTTGGTTTATTACTTGTTAGATAAACGATGTGATGGGAATACATCATATCCCTTTTTTGATAGTTAATTAAGAAATATCTGATTGCATGCAATGTAAAAAGTGGACCTTGCAATTCTTTATTAATGCACATACTTCTTCTTGTCCTAAGATAACTTATCTCCAAAGGAGGAAAGAAAAAAAAAAAAAGTGAAGTTTCAGTATTTTTCCCACATGTGATAAAAGAGCCCATAATCTGTTTATAATGTAATAACTGGCCTAGAAGGGAAAGAAATGGCATGTCTAGTTCTGGGAATGGTTTTCTTAGAAGAAACCTTCCCATGACAGGCTGTATGACTCCTTAGCAGGTTTCTGTTGTCCTTCCCAGAGGTTTCTTAACAAGATCTTGGGACTGGCCATCACTCTTTTTGGATGCCTCTTTGTCTTGGCTCTCAAGCTGTATGTTGCTGTCTGGTATTGCGTCTCTGTAAATTTCCCCACCTCGTCAACTGGCAGTGAAATCAGCAATGATTTTATTATGCGTGCTTTCTCACTTCTATTTATGGATCAAAATTAAACAAGGAAGGAAAAAAGCTTCTAAAACAACTAGTGCCACCTAGTGGCACACCAAACACAGAAAATCCCACACAGGCAGCTCAAACTCTTCCCACTGGAAAAGTCCTCGGCAGTAAATCCAATTTCCATTGACTTCAGTTGGCACCGACTACCTCAGACATTAATGTTACAGCTTGTCTAGAAAAACCTATATATTTTCCATCACTATATCCAGGGAAATAGTTTTACATAGGATAGCTGAGAATCTGTGTGTGCATTGATGTGATGACAGAGAGTTTAATTCCATTCTGCAGCTTTATGCTAACATCAAGGTGGACATTACTTGGCAGCCTGTGGTAGGCTGCCAGCCTGTGACAGTGGTGTTGCAGGTGAAGAAATATGTCTACCTGATCATTTACAGTTCCAGAAAGCTGGCTCTCAGCAACGTAAAACCTTTTTTAAAGTATTTGCCATACTGAGATAAAGAGCACCATTCATTTTAGCATATTATAAAGCATTGTAATAAGTATTTTATACCTGATTTTCTTATGGTGGAAGATCCTTAAACTAGAGCTTAGCACAAGGAATTTGTGATGCAGTGTTCTTTTCAGAATGATACAACTCCTAATGATCCTTCGTGTTGAATAAAAACTATTATGAGGCAAGGCGCACCAGAAGATATTAATTACACTTCTTGGTGCTTGTGGCAATAATTCTCATTCAAATGAATTGCATCATTTATTAATGTGAGGCTTGATACACTGTGTGCTGTTAAATATCCTTTCTACAAGACAAAAGCTCAGTCAGAACAGTGTTATCACCACTCACCTCTAATGGCTGGATGCTGAAAGCCAAGTAAGATTATCTCTGTCTCGTCTGAGGTTTTACCAGCAATGGAATCCACTGAGATTCCTGCAAATACTTCAGGCTCAACTAGTGCCTGTTCTCTGAAGTCCTCAGTGCTCTTAGAAGTTAAGTAATCCTCCAACAATTTCTGCATTAACATGGTGCATATTATTGAATACATTTTGTAGACTGTTAAAGCAAGGTGGAAAAACTGACACTGACAGCACTTAAGTGTATGTTCATGGGAACAGTACTTTGGAGTATGTACCGTGTTTCAGTGTTAGCTGTAGAGCTAGGCCCAGAGTCCAAAAGTTTTGTCCGTGTTTCCTGTTCTTGGATCAGCACACTTCTCAAATTACTGTAGCATGATTTAGAAAATGAAAGGAAATGGGGCACTGATAGTAAAGACTGTGAAGAGAGTGGGAATTGTCAAGTACCCTAAGTGAATGCTCCATCTGCTCCTCAGAGGACTGCGAAGTAACAGCCAACATGAACACAGACACATTCTAGAGCAGCTTATGACCTCTTCATTTATGAAAAGCTAAAGTAACGGAAGTTACGAAGGAATGTTTGAATATCATCTTCTTGCATGTCTTGGTGATCATCAGCAGATCTGGGAAAGTTTAGAACTGCAACCTCAGAGTAGTCTATGAACTGCAAAGGGCATAAAAAGTGGCAGAGCTCCCGATGCAGGAAAATGCTAAGCAGCTGCTTAATTGTCAACACATAAATATTCCCTGAAGTTTAGCATGTGCTCAGTCTTTGTTGGATTGGCACATTAGTACTGAGAGGCTAAAGGACTATTTTCCACAACCCCTTCATTCCCAGTGCTTTGAAAAAGTGAGATACATTTTCTTTTACATAGCATCTTAGTCCACGCTCTGCATAATGTCCTGTTGTTTTGGTGGTATTGCTCACAAGAATGCCATAATCTGACCTTATGTTTTAGTCTTATACACACTAATACAGACAAAGCTTTTGCACTTGGAAGATACAGGTGCAGTTGAGGTTAATGCTGAATGTATTGCCTCATCATTTTTCCAAGTCTACCAGTAAAGAAAAAGCAGTGAAGACATATCTATTCTGTTTTTCTTAACTAGAAATAACTCTCAGTTTTAAATCTTTTTTTCATCCTGAGGGTAGAGTTTGAGACAGTCTTGAAACATTTCAGAACTTACTGAACAAATACCTCCTTACTCTGCCATGAAAAACATCTACAAATGTTTTAACCCCCTACTCTTTTATCTTGACATGTCTTGGCCTAGTTGTATATAGAAACAGGAGGCTTAACAAATAATCTCTGTGTTTTCCATTAAATATATTTTAAATAATGTAATTACAATGTTGGTCATTCGAATTATCCTGATCTATGGATACATCCCAGCACCATGTTAGACTCAAAAAGAGAATGCCTCTGAGCATTTTGGGCAAATGTCTGCAAATCTGTATGGATAGTTTCAAGTGTTTCAGCAACAGGTGTTACTAAGCTTAAAAAAAATTATCTGTGTACACAGGTAGAACTAATCATAATATCTGCAAGGTATTTCCTGGCAGCCTGCCAAAAAAAAATACAATTACAGCATCAGTGTTCTCTACTCAGATGCAAACTTACAACCAGTCTGAAAACTTGGTTATAACATTGATTGAATGTCTGTCTTGCCTGTTGTATGAAATAAAGTACATAAATACAATTTTTATTTTGCATCACTCTTAGTATACTAAACATGACATTTGAACAGCTGTCATGGTCAACTGTCAGTCATAACACCTAATTACATCTTGTATGCATTACTAGAAGTCTCTGAGTGAATCTGAAGTTTCAGTAAGCCTGAGCAATGAAAAATGGGTAGGCCACAAAAATCATGAGGTTTTTAATCAGGGGACCTAGAAGAGTCATATTGGGTTCCCTGATACTTTGTTCTGGAGTTTATGTTTTGCCTTGCAAGCAGGAGGGATATAAATGAACCTTTTTCCTTTTCTTCTTTTTTTCACTGAAAGCTGAGACAGATAAGCAAGGAACTGAAGCTTTAAATAACTAAAATATTACAGGACAAGTAATGAACTATCTGGATATGGCAATACTAAGTCAAAGAAACTTGCTATTGTTCTGTACAGACTTCTCTCTACTCTTTGATATTTCTTTAAAAATCAGGGCCAGATTGTGTTTTGCACATCCAAACCAGTATTGAATAGTGGGGAAAGATCCATCAAATTCTTTCCATTTGTTTCTGTGGTCAGTGACACAAAGGGAGACCAAATGATGTTATATGAGTGTCAACTTTTCGCTTGTTCTGCATTGTTGTGTTGATTGACACTCCACTATTGAAGATTGGCACAGTGGAGCCCTTAAGGTACCTGTTGTGGTTCAGTCTCTTTCCCTGCTTTCAGAGTGCATTTTTACTTCAATTTGAGAAGAATTTAAAAGCCTCAAAACAGATGAGAGATTTTTTGAGAGCAGTCCTAAGTGTGACTTCTGGCTTGGACAGTAGCATGTTCAGTGCAGTCTGCTTTGGAAGGAAGAAGGAATCGTGCAAGCACTTGGGAGAGTCCCACTTTGACAAGGTTCAGGTGTCGTGATTTCTCATTATGATTTCTTTACAGTACTGAGTTTTGAATTAAGTGACTGCATCAGCATTAGTGATGGTTTGGACAATTCAGCTCTGCACAGGAGCATTCTTCAAAAAATGTCCTCTTTTTAGTGTGTATGTCCTTGTATTTTGACCTGGCAAAAAGAAAAGATAAAATAATCCATTTTTTTTAGCAGGTAACCTCAGATTTTTGGCTTAAATCATACTTGCAACATTCATCTGTAGTACACCTATTTGATTAGTAGGAGCAGAAGCCTCAAAGTTCTAAGAGTTCTGGTATTATGGACTCTAGAAAGGCTGTTAAAAATAAACAATGCCTCCTTGAAAGAGCTTTTAATCTATATAGACTAACACGGAGCAAAGAATGTCTTACAAATAACTTTTTTAACCTTTACATTGTGATTTTAAATATGAGCTTTATGATAACTGCAGAGAGGTGAGAACAGAAGTCATAAATGGTGATATCTCACTCTTCCCTGTAGTGTGGCAGTGGAGAGAACTAATGTTTCCAGCTGGGTGGTTCAAATGAGATGCCTCAGAGACACATTTCTCAAAAGGCCTGTGAAAGAACTGTGGATCTCCATGGCCATGGATTTTTGTACACAAAGGAGCTGGGCCCTTCACAGTCTGTGACACCATTTGTAATCTTGAGTTGGACATATACACGATTATTGAAACTTGGTAGGGGGTCTTCCGATACGGTCCTTCTCTGAGTGGTTTCCTGTGTTTATTCTGCCTCCCTGTCCCTTGTGTCTGCCTTCATGCTGGTTTATTTTTCAAGTGCCTCTTCAGGCCTGTTCAACTTTTTTTTTTTTTTTTTACTTCTTGTAGCAATTGAATGATAAATTGTCACACAAAGGTTGCTTCTCTCATTATTTTTATTGATTTCTATTAATTTACAGTAAAAGTTATACACGGCAACAGTATTCTAGATTGATTCAGCAGAAAGCTATCAAATACACTCTAATGAAGAAGCTATATAGAAAGCATGAGCCTGACATTTCATCACTTAAACTTACATTTAGCTTTTAAGCATGAGTAGTCCCATAGGCTATCCACTGGAATTGCCAGTGTTACCTGAGCTGAAAGTACTGAAGCTTAAAATAGTGTACAATTTAACCAACATATTAAGGACAGAATTAGGCACAGAAGGCTACAGGAGCCTTGTTCCAGAGATGTTCACAGTTGTCATACATTTGTTAATTAGCAGAGAACTATTGTGTTCCAAGCATTTTTTAGCTTGGAATGAAATGAAGGGACTTGAGTCAAACATTCATAGGGAGAAATCCAGGCCCTGTTGAAGTCAATGGGAATTTTGCCATTGATTAAGAGGGCCAGGATTTCACACATAATCTAAATACAGATGCCTGGAAGAAGATGGGAAGCTGATGTCTGATTCTAAAGGTTTACTAAAAAATTCTGTTCTTGAAGGTTTTATATTTTATAGGCTTGTATTGATCTTTCCTCCTCTCAGTTAAAAAATAAATTCAGCAATGACACTGAGGCCAGACACAATTATCTCCATAATGTCACCTTCCAGTGAGATGCCTACCAGTCATGAAACCCTAATGAAAAGCCTATTTCAAAAAGTGCTTTCTGCAAAATTTTTTCTGTACTAGTACATAAGTCAATATGT
Organism: Gorsachius magnificus; assembly: GCA_034008185.1. Classification (NCBI taxonomy): domain Eukaryota; kingdom Metazoa; phylum Chordata; class Aves; order Pelecaniformes; family Ardeidae; genus Gorsachius; species Gorsachius magnificus. Next base: position 31,215,033 of record CM067088.1, on the reverse strand, counting down.
GGGTAAGAAAGGTAGGTTATAGAAATGCGCCTTCATCTTGCTATTGCAGTAATACTGATTCATGACAATGTAGTAGAGTTTAAAACTGAAATACTTGAGCTTGGCTGGAGAATAATGGGCTCTGCAGAGGCTCTTGTGCATTTCATAATCGGTGCTGACAAACTATGGAAAAAGACATTTTAGCAAAATCATCATTCATACTAAAACTGTACACTATGATTAGTTACTTCTGCCTTTCTAAATTAGATGAAGTAAGGACAGGGGAACTAATGTAATTAGCAAAGGGGAAGAAAAGCGTCTTCCTATTATCTTGGAAATCTCCAAGTCACATAGACATTTGGGTGAAAATTGCTATCTCTGAAGGCAGATTTTTCAGAGCTCAAAAGCTGACATCACATTTCTGATCATAGATAAACTGTGTGAAACACAAAGATCAGAAATATATTTTCTATGATTTTGATGCACACAAATGTCTTCTAATATCTTATGATTGTTCTCAAGAGTTTAGAAAGGGAGGAATAATAATATTGGTGAAAGTAGATGTCTGATTCTAAAGGATTAACAAAAAAATCTTTTCCTGAAGGTTTTAGATTTTATAGGCTTGTATTGATATTTCTTCCTCTCAGTTAAAACAAATAAATCTGCTTTCTAAATTAAACTATGAATTGATGGTTTTTGGACTAGTGTGGTGGGTTGACCTTGGCTGGATGCCAGGTGTCACCAAGCCACTCTGATCATTCTCCTCCTCAGCAGGATGGGAAGGGGGAAAAAATGGGATGGAAAAAAAAAACCCTCATGGGTTAATGTAAAAGCAGTTTAATAAAAGCAAAAGCAAAGACTGTGTATAGAAGCAAAAGGAAAACAAAGATTTTATTCCCTATTTCCCTATTTCCCATCAGCAGGCAATGTGCAGCCACTTCCTGGGAAGCAGGGCTTCAGTACATGTAGCAGTTGCTCCAGAAGTCAAATGTCATAAATAACAAATGCCTCCTCTTCCTCCTCCTTTCTCTTAGCTTTTATTGCTGTGCAGATGCCATATGGTATGGAATATCCCTTTGGTCAGTTGGGGTCAGCTGCCCTGGCTATGTCCCCTCCCAAGATCTTGCCCACGCCCAGCCTACTGGTGAGTGGTAGAAACGTTGGGGAGACAGCCTTGATGCTGTGCCAGCACTGCTCAGCAGTAGCCAAAACACTGGTGCGTTATCAACACCTTTCTAGCTACGAATACAAAGCACAGCACTATGGGGAAAATTACCTCCATCTCAGCCTGAAGCAATACAGCTAGAGACTGCTGTTCTAGTGGCTCACCTGAATCCAATCACATGTTTCTTTTATTCAATGAAAGAAGAGCTGCAAACAATTTAATCAGTGGTTCTGTCAATGTGCAACAGCTGAGGGTCTGGCTTGAAAACAGGTCAACAGCCTTCTTTTTCCGTTTGCTATATTTATCATTGGGAAGGTCTGCTTTTTGGGAGGATTTTGTCAGTATGGGAAATTAGTGAGTGCTTTTTCTAATGTAAAGATTATTTTGCTTTTATGGTATAATGCGTATTCCTTTCTTGCACCAACTAAGATGTATTTATTTGGGACCTAGGTAAAGAACAGGTCAATGAAGAAATGCAGGTGCGTTTCAGATATATCTCTCTCTGCTTTTCAAAGACAATGGTCTTGTACAAGTTTTCAGTATCAGCCTTACTCTTCCTCCTTTTCTTGATACCTTACTAGCATGCTTTTTTCCTGAACTGTTTTTCCGCACTACTATGTGGTACCAAGTGATGCTAGCTTTGGGAATTGCTATGCATACCTTCTGGTACACAGCTATGACAATAAATAGGTTTACCAGCTCAGCTCCAACCTTTAATGCTGCTGGAAATGTGAGAGTCCTGCTTCTCTGTGGAATGCAGAAAGCTGACTTACAAGAGCACGTCTTTAAGCCCACAAGTCTGAGTGGGTTTGAAACGTGTGCAGCTGAGCTCTCTTGGTCCTAATGAAAACATGCATCTGGCAGCACTGAAATTCCTGCTTTAAAATAATCCCACTTTTTGGAGGTTGTTGACTTAATAACACTGTGGACCCTTTTTCTATTTCCTAGAGTGTCTGTTTTTTCTTTTTTGTCACCACAACAGCCAGTGACAGATACTGTATTCCACCTCTGTTTTATTTCTTGCTTCCTTTTCAGACCATTTTGAACACTTAAGGCATTTCATAGAGCTCAGCAATCAACCTGATTTTAATGAATCATTTTAGTTCTAGCACCCTCCTCCTTACTAACAGACAATCCAATCAGTCAGCATTGTCTATATTATAATCTGTCTTCCACAGACATATATTTAGTGCAAAGTAAATGCAAATTATTTTTACAAAATTTTATATCAGTGAAGGTGTCCTTCTACCACCTAGAAAAATATTCAGCTTCACCTGTAACTTATTAACTTTCTCACTTAGCTTCTGGTGTGTTCATTTTTCATGGTTCAAAAGACCTGTAGTTCAGCCTGCAAACTTGAAGCATTATCCCATTATCACTAGGGATCAATGTGTAATTTTACCTCCAAAAATACTTTTCAAAGGTCTGTTTTTCCCATGGCTACTTCTGTGTATGATCCTAATTATAGTCATGACTGATTTTAACAAGTTAGACAATATTAATTCCATATTGCTATGAAATATCTTTCCCAGCTGATTTAGAAAATTGGGGCATTTTAACTATAGCTGTTTGAGTGAATTGTTTAAAGAGCTGGCACACAGCCGCAGTTGTATGAAATTACACAGTCTCAAGTTTAAAATGTTAATACACATTGCTGGAGACAGCTTGGAATAGCCATGTAAAAAACCTGCAGACTTTCTAATTTATCTTTAAAATATCAAGTTTGTATGAACTAATTCCTCCTCTAGTTCTTGGCAATTTGTTCTTTACTTAAATTTCTAGAAAAAGTTGAAAAGTTGTCTTTTGAATCTGCCTGCTTGTTTGGCATGCCTGAAGCTGGACCTCTGGTATGGGCCAGAAATTTGGATTTTAAAGCTGTAAATGTCGAGGCTAGATCTAGGTCTTAAATATATCAAAATCTAAGCATTGTTATATTTAAAAACCCAGTTTGCCTTCAACTTCTCCTTGGAGTCATGCTTTTAGATATAAATTGTCCTGTATGTAATTATATTTCTCGTGATTTTCAGGAGGGAGACAAACAGTACCTTTTTCTACTCAGCAGGTTGAAATAAAAACAATCTTTGGTGCTTTTTCAGTTAGGAAGAGGTAGCTGTGACCGAGACGCATGCAACTGCCATGTCTTTGCCCTTCTTGATGAGCTCTTCCCTGTAGTAGAGCAGCATCCCTTTTGGTTGTCTCTTCTGAGGACCTCCTCCCCCCCATAGGCATGTCAAGGGGTGTCATCTCACTCACTTTTTCCATCACTGTAAAACATAATTCTCAACCATACAGTTAGCCTGGATTGTCTAAGAGTCCACCAAAGGGTGTTGCAGCCACAGAGCCCACGCCAGCACTTGCTTTCCCAAGTGCCGGTGAGAGACTGCTTCACCTCCTGAACATATGCTTTGACTGAATTTCCAAGCACCTTCCAAGTCATAGCTATGAGCATCCCAACTAGCAGGAGCAGGCAAACATTTTACAATCCTGCAGACTAAATTAACTTAAAAAAAAAAAAGTTACACAGCTTTTTATCTTTGTGTGCATTTTCTATTACTTGGTTTACTATGTTCATCTTCTGCTTATATTGTATAGTGGCATAACAAAGCCAGGCTTTTCTATCTTTAAAACCTTTAGGAAGAAAGTATGAAGATACGATTGTTACAATAGATGTTTCAGGTTTCTTTTTTATGTGTGTGTGAGGAGAATTTTTTGTGATGGTAGATCTAGGGAAGTGGAAAGAGGCAGGAAAAGTGTTAAGTGCTGAAGAAATTGATACCTAATTACTGAAAAATAAAAAAAAATGGGCTTGGGAAATGGGAGAGAGAAGCCATGTTCTGGCTGAACCTCTAATATTGCTCTGTAAAGCAGAAAACCCTAAATTAATCCTGTGTTTGGTTTTAGATTTGTGGCTTACAAAGACTAAATGCACTGGTTTATGTTTTCTCCTTTCCATATATGATAAACTGAAGCTAAAGTATTCCCTCTTGTACCTTTAAATAATTCAGGCTTGCTGCTGAGGGGAACATGGTAGATGTGCAAATGGCCCCTCTGCTTTGCCATAGCAATGTTCTCCAGAGCATTCTGAGATGAGATGACTGCAGTGCATAGGACTCTGCCATCCTGTCAAAAGCACCAGCTGTTTATCCATAGTCCATGAGAATTTAAAGTAGGGTCTGCTGTGGATCAAGCTCTGCTCCTGTACTGAGAGCATGGGAGACCCCTGCCCTCCCTGGACTGGCCACAAAGTAGGCCACCCAGGCAGCTAGTTCCTGTATAGGTGTGATGCATATAGGCACATCAAGGCCTCTCTGCGTGCAATTGAATCTCTCTTCACCATGTGGTATTTAATAGCTTTCATCAGTTACATCCATTGCACTCCAAGGTTTTTATGACATTTTCATGTCTGTGTTCTCTTCTGCCCTCTTTGCTCCATGCCCCATTTTTCATGAGAGCAAATTCCTCCCCTTCCTCTCCTGATCCTTTTTTTTTCAATTTCATTTTTATATAATTTGCTTCTTATATTTTCTTTGCAGTACCTGCAGCAGCTGCTTTGCAGGTCCCCTGCTGTGCAAATTGCCCTCCACAGAGGAAGATCTTCCTGTCAGTGACTGACAAGAGGTGCCAGGAGCAGGAGACTTTTAAAAACTGTGAGTTGGCAAATCAGCAGATACCTGTGTGCAGTTCTGGATACGCCCCTAGCATTAGTTCCTATCTCGTATCAAAGAGGTTTTAGGATGATATGGCCCGCAGGCAGAGTTTCAGGTTAAAAGGAACACACTCATTGTGTTTGGCTGCATCTATCATCTTGGGTTTTTTGTTTTGTTTTAAATATAATAACACCAGCGGTTTGTTCGTGGGGAGATTTTTGGCTTCTGTTTTGTTGTTGTTTTTTGTTTGAGGTTTTTTTTCTTGTTTTTATATGGGGGCTGTGTTTACAACAGCCTGAACAAGGAGAAAATGCTCTTAGTACTAAACAGCTCCTGTTTTTCTTCTCCAAAGAAATAAAGATGTGTTTCATATTTTCCAAGGCTGACAATGTTGAAAAGGCTAAGATACATCAAACACTGAAGGAAAGAGGAAGGGATCTGCTGTAACTACCAGTTTCTTTGGGGAAAGATGTGGGATTTTAGGTGAGACTAGGAATGCCCTGGACAGTCCTCTTCTCTTGATGTACAGGAGAAAGCAAAGGGTCTGGAGGAGGTTTGGAAACTTGGTTTAGTTCTTGAACCTTCTTAAAGAGGTTTTAAAATCAGTCCTAAGTGAAAGCACTTTGCACAAGAAGGTGTAGCTTTCAGGCAAAATAGCACTTGAATCAAATGCAGAATAAATACCCTGAATAAAGGGCACAGAATTTGGTCCACTGCGATCATTCGATCTGAGTGGCTTAAGGCTTTGCATGCTTCATACTTGCAAACCAGCTGTAAAATGCAGGAAATACAAGTAGCCATGGTCTGACGTTTCCCCATATGTTCCCAATATTTAATAATTTGCTCTCTTCTCTGAGCATATTAAGTTTATTTATAAATTTAAAAAATATGTTTTATTTTATATAATGAGCTTAAAGCTATAATGGTCTTTTTGCTCCAAATTCCTCAAACCACCCTCCTTTGCCAGATGGAGGGTATTAATTTTTTCTGGAGGAATTTGTGTATAAGGTACAGATGGAGAAGACGCGCTTTTTAGCACACCAGGCTTTTGCTTTGCTGTTCTGTGTGTGTTTCTACTCTCGAGAGCTTCTGTGCAGTGAGTGAGTCTTTTGAAAGGCCTAAATTCTTTTTTGCCTTGCTCTAAGGATGATGGAGAGTGAGTGGTTCTCACAGCTGAGACTAGTGTTTTACTAACTGGAAAAAAACCTTCCTTTTGAAAAACTTGTGAAGAATCATCCTCAACATGTTGGAATCAGTAAGAATTTTGCTGTTGAGCTGAACAGCACTAAACACAACCAAATGGTACTTCAGTTAAGAACAGCTTTTAAAACATTTCGGTGAAGGTTTGTTTTCAGATTATAAAAGCTATGGATAGGAAAAACATACTGGTTCTAAATGTCCATGTACCTAAAAAGTGGCAGAGTACAATCTCCCAGATTTGTGCTGATAGTACCCAATTTTAGCTAATGCTGTGTCCACGCTCATTCCGTGAGTGGGAGGTGGTTATAGCTTCAGACTGCATGCCTCAGAATGCTACACTGAGAAGAAATGCTGACCTGAATACCTTTCTGGACTCTCTGCTTCATAACTTCGGTTTCTACAGCACAGTCTCAAGTCTTTTTATTCTGTAGAGATTACAATTTTGTGGCTGTTCCAAACTAAAATTTAAATATCTGAAATAAAAATGTATGACAGGCTGCCTCCTGTGCCTGCTTATATTTATGTAGCAACCCAGTGAAGTGAATGAAAATATGCTTCTGTACATAAAGATTGAATCTGGTCCAAAATGGGTTGTTTTTCACATAAAGATACAATTCACATAAAGATACAATTCCGTAAAGGCAAGTGGGTTTTTAATTGAATAATACTTTGTGTAGTTACTTCATTATAATGCATGGATTGATTCGCCATACTTTTGTCTCCCAGCAAACTGAATATAGAAATGAGAGCTGGTTAGATGGGTGAGAATAGACTGTGTAAGAAAAAGGATCCTTTCTGGGTTTTGTTTCAGATTCATTTGCCCTCTGTCAAGACAATTTTATTTATAAATCAGTGAGAACTTCTGGTGGTTATAAACTAACCTCATTTTTACTCTTACCAAGGTTCTTAACTTTTTGGAAAAGTGACCAGGTTCCCACCTGAACTGCAAATTAGTAATTCAAGTAATTCTAATGTTCTTGGTGATTGTGGTAAGCTGCTAAGTTAATACTGTAGTATTTCTTTAATGAAATAATTGTAATGGTGAGAATAAAATCAATCGCAATCAACACTAAAAATAGGTCTTTTCAAACAAACCTAACTTCATTCTCTGGGAAAATTAAAAGCTTGGTTAAGCAAAGCAACCAGGTAAGGAATATATTTAGGCTTCTGTAAATCTTATGACTATTACATAAAGAACATTATAGTTTGTCTATATGGAAAACGTTAAACAATTAAGAACTGGATGATGGACTTGTCTTACAATAGATGTCAAAAGAAATTTTCGTCAAATAGCAGTGTTTCCAGGAATGGTATATATCGATGTGAAGCCTGGCATTAATCAATATTTCTCACTGTAACATCACTGCTACGACACTGTTGATGCCAGAATGCCAACCAAGGGCAAACCTGTCCTTCCAGGTGAGTTGGATTGTAAAGTAGTATTGGAACCAGAAAAATAAAATCTTTTGTTATATACCCCAAAACAGAGTAATAAATCAAGTAGCAGGGAGTATAAACTGTGCCTGGTGATTGAGAGGTATTGTGAAAGCAGATACTGTGAAACATGTTTGGGTACCATAGTGGAGAAGCAACTGAACATATGACATGAGTACTGCAGCAGGAAGTGGCGTTAGAGAGGGCGTTCACCTCTGCGCACAGCATTTCCGAGGTATTACAGGACTATAGCATGCAGCTCTAGCATTAGATTTCTAAATTTATACTAAAAATTGGCAAGATACAGGGATTGAACAGGGAGGGAGATTATATATAGGTTCAGTGGATCTACAACCACGGTATCTATAACTGATACAGTCCTTATACATCCTGTGTCCATGGTGGTATATGTGTCCACGTGTCTGTCCATGCAGCTGTAAACCAAATGCAATTTTCTTTGGTCTTCATTTTGGGGAGAGCCTTAAGAGACACGTATTCCATTTCCAAGTTTTGTGTTGTTGATTTTTATGGTCCTTGAGTCTTATTGCTCATTTCTATGCAGCACTAAGCAAAACTTCTGCTCCACTTCATTACCTTGGTCTCTCAAAGATAAAAACAAGCACAAGGTAAGTGAAACTGAAGTGTTGAATATACTAAAAGCAGCATGAGTCTTCCAATTTGAACTTTGTTGTTAGAAAATAATTACTGCATAAGTTGTGGTATCTCCCAGCTATATTCTGAACATCCCCAAACTCTACTACACTGTGGCCTGTTAAATCTGTAAGTGTAAGGCACTTGAGAACATTAATTCACAGCTACAGTTCATTCAAATGAATTTTCCTGAGGTTTCCTGTTAGGGAAAGCCTGCGTTTATTACAAGAGGTCTGGCTAACAGCCCCAAAATGGAACTTACCACAAGAATAAGCATTTCTATGACATTCCTGTTACAAGCCCCCACCACTAATATTTTTCCTTGAACCCCCCTGCCTATATATCCTGAAAATAACGCAGGTAAATCCCTAGTATTTTACAAATATTGAAAAGCCTACTAAGTGAAAGAAACACAATAATAAATGATCAAATATAAAAAGGTGCTTTGGCTTAGATGTTTCCCAGAAGTGATACAACAAAATTAAAATCAACTGATTCCCTGGAAAAAGACTAATACATGTCACTGCAGCAATTCCTCAACATGTTTCTCTAAGTTTAATATAGTTTCTAGAATAGCTTTTTAGAATGTTTTTTTGCAGAAATTACTGAAGGAAAGAGACATTACCTGAATGAATAATAACAAAAATGCACTAGGCAGATGGTACAGAGATATAGGATCTAATTTCTGCCAGACTTCAAATGTGGCCATTCAGCTGCCTTTGTTTTCTATATGAGGATAATAAAACCAGCTTTGGAAAACTCCCAGCTCTCCCTATAAGTTTTAAACAATTGCTAAGCAAACCTCTGAGATTTTTTGTTTTCTTTTGACAAAGGAAGGTTGGTGGTGTTCTTAGAGCCATCTAAAATATTTTGACATGGAGCTGCAGTAAAATTTTCACTTGAAAAAATTTCATTTTCAAATAGAATATCCTTGCTGTTTGTGGGGGATCGGGAAGTTTCCAGTCAGATATTTTTGGAAGAAAAATAACATGAAACGAGTAATGATTTTATTTCTGAAAATGAGTAAAGATTGACATTAAATTTTTGATTCACCATGCAGCTTTGAGAAAGTTGTTGTAGCATGCTAGAGAGAAATCCAGAATGGCTGAGACTTGTACATCTTATGTTAGTCTTCTCCTTTATTGCCTTATTTTTTTCACTTGGTGCTGTTTCTGTTATTTCTGTAACTGTCCTCTTATTTTTCTTTTTTCCCCATGCACTTTATTCCCCTTCCCATAATTTAAACCTAATTTTTTTTTTTTTAATTTTTTTTTTTTTTAAAAAACCCTAAAAATTCTGCAGTTTCTTGTATGTTTTCTTTCCCAGCACAAGACCAACAGGCAGGATAGCCAGGAGACTGCTGCTCTCTTGGTAGTTGCACAGGGAAAGTGCTCACTTGGGAAAGAGGGTGCTGATGGTTGGGAACTGGAAAATCAAAATGCAGGCTGCAGTTTGGCCTGTGCAGAGCAAAGCAGCTATCTTGCCTAACAGTTATTGAAGGTTTGGCTCTTTCTTTTTGCAGAAATGAATTAAATTTGTGTTGTGGGGGTTTTTGTTTGTTTTTTGGTGTGTTGGGTTTTTTTTAATTACATATTTCTGAGTACTGCAGCCTGTAGCTAGCAGAATTGGAGAGATGTGGAGGGGGTAGGAGTCAGGGACAAACCAACCTGTGGACATCAAAAAGCGCTTGGCTGAGTGCTGGACAGGGTTAACATGCGTAGCCAGACGTTTCAGCAGCCTTCTCTCTTTCATTCTCCAAAGAACACTATTCTCATTGCCATTTCCATTCTTAATTTGCAGATTCTCTTTCCTGCCTGATGCATCTCTGACAGTCAGTTTTGCTGTGTAGGTATGCAGCATCAGGGCTCTCTTTATATGCCCTGAAAAGTTTTGACAAATAAGATAGAGCTAAATACCACGTGAAAACCTGTGTCTTCCTGAGGTGGTCCTAAAACAGAATCAGTATTTTTTTCACAGTCATAAAGATTGAAGAGCAGCCCTTTGTTTTCCAATGGTTTAGAGCTTCCAGATTCAATCTTTTGAGGCTACAAACCTTAAAGTCATTATGAACTCGTGTATTCCACACCTGTGGAATCTCTGAGAAATTATGCTGGTTTGGAGCAGGACTGGATGTTATCATTAGCTTGTGTTCCTGAATTCTTTTGTGATAGTCAAGCTCTACCAGCAAGTTGCTGATAAATGCCCTTTCCAATACGTAACTTTAAGATTTGTAAAAATAAGCCAAAAATGTGTCCTGCTATTCTGGAGACCATACTGTTTCTTTAGTAAAATGCATGAAAAGGGCAGTTCATGTGGGGAAAAAAAAAAAAAAAATTGTAAAAGATCTATTGTTTTGAATACAAGAGGCACTGTTTCTCTGCAGGTGTTTTGCATGAGGGAAAGCTGCAAAGATACCATTTGTGAGCTTTAAATAATGAGTGCAGAACTGTATATCTTCCCTAACCAATGATTCTTCCAGTGAATATGATTGTGAAGGAAATTGAATTCAAACATCGGCTTATTCCCATGCTAATTAGTGCACACTCTGACTCTCTCACAAGATAACAGTAATACAGACAGAATCAGAATCAAAAGCAACTTCTTTTGCTTTTTGGTGTTAATTTTGTATTTGTACTTAGCTTATTACAAATAGTACTATTTTAGAAGAACAACACGTCCCTAAGTGTGTGTGTGATTGTGACTTTGGAGGTATGGACCAGATTTGAGGCTTGGCTTTAATTGGTGGCTCAGCCCAGCGAAGCTAATGGCAATAGAAGCTGCCTCAGGGTGTCTGTCTGTTTATGTAGCTCCACTGTCCCCTAGGCTACTTCCCTGGCTTAATCCCTCCCCTATTCAGCCTAGAAATGCATTTTTTTCTTATTTAAGATTCCATAAGCCCTTCATATTTAATATTAGTATAAAGGGGAAACAGAGCTGCAGGAGAAAAATCAGAGTTTCTGTTCTGTTGAGGCATCAGAGTCATTCTTCCCTTAATGAAGAGGAACAGCAGGATGGATAAAAATCAGTGACTTAAAAAATAAATTGGATTTTTAATTTAAGTTTAAAAAAATCTTTCTTCAGAAAAACTATTTAAAATAAAGTTTTAAACCTATATTAAATCCAATTTATTCTGATGTATTAAATCATTCATAGTTTAAAGAAAAAAAAGTGCCCAAATGTGTTGCTGGCAAGTTTCCACATTGGGCGAGTGAGATATTGCTATTTAGCAGTGAAGAGAAAATAGTTCTTCTAGGTCCCATTTACTCACTTAATTTTGTTCAGTGAATAAAGTCAACAAAAAGAAAATTGAGATACTTGTTTTTACTGTGTACTTTTCAGTTATTTTCCTAAAAAGATAGCAATATTAAATTATTTCCTTGGAATTAAATATATCCATTTTGCCATATCTGGCACTCAGCACTGAGTCTCCGAAAAAGCGGGATGCCTGTTTTCCTCTACCACCTATGGTTAAAAATGAAGTATAAGATGAGGTCTACCAGTTTTAAAATCTTGAATGACATGATAGTCAGAAACAACCACTGCAAGTCACTTTAAGTCTCCCTTTGTTGATTAAAATAATTAGTTTGAAAAGCAAAATATATTTTAATAACTTTACATTTTCCCCTTGAGAACACTTGCATTGATTTGTGTTTATAAATATTGATTTATACTCTACATTTTTTGTAGATTATTACCTTCTGTAGTTGCTTTAATAAATGTGTATAATTAGAAAACTATGTGTGTAGACATAATAAAATGGCTATACTTAAATCATAAAGCAACACGTTTTAAAAGTTACCAGCTTGAGATAATCAGTCTCTCTTTAGGAAAATAACTGAGAAGCATTGATGCAAAACAAGACAAAAATAAATCAAAGTTTTCTGCTTCCTGACTTAAAGGTCATGATTCTCTAGTGGGCTGTTCTGTACTTAGCCTTTATATAGCTTGCTAAAAAGCCCACAGGTTTAGCTCATCAGGGTTTAATATGCAATTGACCAAGCACTTGTGATAGCACAGGTTATTCACAGGAAAAATCACAGTGCTAGCACCTTTTGACATGTCTGTATGGTCTTGAGAAAACAAGAGCACATTCTCTAGACATCTGCCATGAAGGAGGTGTTGAAGGGTATGTGCACACTGTTGTTAGGAGGAGGCCGTGTAGGAAATGAGCCTGCTGTTTGATTTGCAGGCATCTTCGTTTTCTGTTTAATCCAAAGAACTGAGACTGCCTGTCCTACCTTAGCAAGATACCTATCCATTTGCATTTGACCATTATCTGCGTTACAAGCAACCCCTGTGGATGAGATACTGGTCAGCAAATCTGCAGAAGCAAATTAGAAACAGGAATTGGAGGGAGGAATTTGCTCAGAAGGCTGAGTAGCTCTTCACAGCACAAATTAAAATCTTGCCACTCGTTTGGGACTGGTCTCAATGCATACACACTTCATTTGATCCATGGGGTTTATTCCAGTTGTTTTCAGTGTGAGTAAATGGAAACATATCCACGGTTTTAGGGCCTGAGGATGTGCTAACTGCATTCAGTCCTTGCTGGAATGAGAGCCTTTGCACTAGTGGGCAAAATTCTCTTTGAAACTGAAGAGAGTTTTGTTCTGGTGGATCGTGAAAAAAGTAATGTAAACTGTCATTTGGCACTGAAGGGTATAGGCCTAATCTGGGTATGGATTCTGATTGTTTTAACTCGGCTGTATTATGGGGTGAGGGGAAAGCTATATGTTACCATTTCAGCATGGGCAGTGTGTGTGCGTGTGGGAAAAGCAAATACCACTGAACAAAGAAATGAAGCTCCTCATTTGCATATACAGTTGTTTCAGGATTTACCCTAACACAGATTATTGATTGGAGTAATATTTCTACTTCCTCATCAATATGCAGTTTTTTGCTTCTTTTGTAAAAGCCTCCCCCACTCCCATCCCCCTGTTGTCTTTGTGCCTAGTATTTTTCCACACTTTATTTCCTAAAAGACTAGCAGGTTTGACGATGCATTGTGATTTCTTTTCTACAGGGCTTTATGAAGGAAGCTGGAGGCAGTTCTCATTAGTCTCACTGACATCTTTTATCACTTATCAGAGGAACAAGCAAACGGAGAGCAATTCCTTTGATCATGGCAAAAGTAGAAAGAGTATTAAAAACCCTATGAAGATTCACTAAGTAGAAAGTGGAAAAGACAGTCTGTGGCATGTTTCAAAGTAGTAACATGATTTAAAGTTGCCAGATTTGCTTGTATATATTAAAGAATTGTTAATGATGCTACATTTTACATGCATCCTTAGGTTTTTGTTTTTTAAGAAAAAAAACAGGCAAAGGTAGAATGGATGGATTAGATCAATTGGAAAATATCTTTAAAAGGTGAGCTGTGTCAGAGAGGAATTCTGTGATTCAGTGAAAATTCTTGAAAATAAAAATAAGGTGGTAACGGTGGCACAATGGATTGAAAAAGAAATGTGCTCTCATGGGAGAATGTTAAGAAAACTTAAGGATTCCTTTTCTTTTGGAGGCATTCTGTGGTGAATCAATGTATGTTTGTGAAGACTGCATATACGAACAGCAATGCTTGCAATTATCCATGTATACCTGACTGCCTAGCTCTGACCTCAGAGTGCCACTGCTGCTTCATTCTATGGAAAAATAAGATTTTTATCAGTGGTTCTGAGTATTGATTCACCTACCATGATGCCCTCATCATGTGCCTTGCATTATTACCAACAGGGCAGGGAGAAAAGAGAAGTGAATATACTCTCCTGCCCGCAGCTATTGAGCATTATGTAGTCTAGATCCACTAGTGCTTTTCTGTATGGTTGCAGCTCAGTTATCCACTGCTTATAAATCCCATCTTGATTTCTGCATGTGATCAGCTTGTATCTCAAAGCATCAGATTCGAATTGTCCTTGAAGGCCCTTGTCTTAACCTGGGAAAGTACAGACACCACAATTACTTAGGTATTTTCTTCCAGAGTAGACTCTGTGCCAGCCTTGTCCCTGCAGTGTTTTTTACTACCATAGCTCATTTTTAACTATGTTGAATTTGCTTTGAATATGATGCAATGTAGTACATTTCTATAGCACCTTTTATGCAAGCATCCCCAGAGCACTTTCCTATCAAGCTAAAATTAGCTCTGAACTACATACAAATTCCTAAAAGATTCATTAAAAAAACCCCAAACAACTAACTGATAAAGAGAAGGTAGCAACTCAGTTCAAAGTTAAAACAGGCAGAAGGGCAAGATCTTCTCTGTTACACCAGAGTAACAGAGGAGCTAAATCAATATATTGCTTATAATAGGCTTGGAGTGTGATTCTCCCAGTTAGTGCAATGAAATGCTTTATCAATACTGACCAGAATAAATTGCATGAATGCTGTAAATGACCTGGAGGTGGCAGGTGAAGCAATACATAGGTGGGTTATCAGATCTCCCTTTACGTACACACTGTTCTAACATTTGCTGCTTCTGATAAGAAAAGGAAAGCCACACAATTCTTTTGATACATGGCCTCAGTCATCCAAGAGGAAGACAGTGGGAGGAATAAACAAATAGCTTTGAGGGATATGAATCATGGATCCAACATGATGCAAATCTTTTTGCCAGAGGAAGGGGCTTGGTGATAAAGCAAACTCCAGTTTGTTTCTCAGGATTAAAAAAAGAAGATTGTTGCCAGAAATTGTCAGGAGGGACAGGCAGGTGCAGGGTGATGTGCTCAGGAAAGAGGCTAAGAGTTAGATCTTTTCCTAGACTTAGAGATCTTAATGAAAATCAGACTAGCATGTAATCTCTTCGATTGTTGTAAGACTTTCTTTTGATCCTTTTCTTTTAAATAAATAAATTTTTTCTTTAAGGCAGTAGTTCAATTGCCACCATAGTTCCTTCATGGAAGAGAACTGTAGGGCCTGAAGACACATCAAACCTGCTGAGAAATTAGAAGAGAGATTGCTGCCTAAGGCAGGTGATGATGGTATGAACTAGCAAGAAGAGAACAACATAGTTCAGTGCTCTTGCTAATGGTCATGCATGCTTGTTAACAGTTCTGCCCGTGCCGAAGGTGGTAGTCAGGCTGGTGGAAGTCCACCTCCATGGCTTGTCCCTGCTGTTTCCAGAGCAGTGGGACAAAGGGCATTAGTATATTATGATGTGGCTACCTCAAACCATGGCAACTGTGTTACTACTGCAGCTGCTTGGGGGTCATCTGCAACAGGCAGGAAAGCCTTAAATGGCAGTGAACAAAAGGAAGAGAAATTTTACAGCCACGTGGTTAGGAAAGACAGTATTTGAAGTCTGGCATTTGTTACAAAGAACAATGAAAAACAATTTTTAGAGAAAAGTCAGATTTTTAAATACAGCTGTACAAGGAGGCATAAGGTCTTGTAACCATAGCTAATAGATTAGGCAACTAAGCTGCATGTTCTGGGGAGATGTCCCTTCTAACACTTCATGGCCCCAGACTGTAGCTGAAAACTTCCTGTGGGGTGCTGCTGAGCTGTACTGCAGTATGGCAGGAAAGGCAGGAAGCAGGCATGTGTGAAAACTTTGTCTTAGGCTGAGCTTTTTAGCTCTCTAAGGCTATGTGTGCTTTTGTGAAATTAAGAACCTTACCAAAATAGGAAGACAAAATGTGGAGAGTGTGTACATTCAGGCTACAGTGTTCAGTGAACAAATCCCACCTGGGTCTGGGGAAAGACCAATAGTATAGGTCAATTAGGAAATTAAGGGCACCTCTGGACCCTGTCGTGCCGCAGCCAATCCTTTATGCTGTGGTGAATCAACTGTCAACTGTTTGTGCAGTGAGGTGAGGTATGGTCTCTCAAGTATATTGTTTCCTATTTAGAGACCTTTCCATAGCTAGAAAATCTATCTATCTATTTTGCTCCGAATATAATTGCAGTATCTGAGGCAGAGAGAAAGGGACGGGAGGAAGGAGCAGAGAGAAGGTCTGAGCCATGTGGTGACGTTGTGAAACAGGTGCAAAATAGTAGCTATAAATACATCCAGGGGACAGATTGAACCTCTGGACTGACACACAAATCTGCCCAGCTCTGCCATGTGCTTCCTCTGACTGTGATTAGCTGTGTAATTGTTCTTGGTCTTTGCATTCCACTTGTTTGTTTATTGTGTTTATTGCTCCCTCATCCTCTCTATTGTGAGCATCGGTGGCATGCTACAGTGTGGCAGAAACAGGGACAACATGCTGAGATCAGATAAAGCGTCTCCCTTGCACTGCCTTCATGCTCTGCCTCTTAACTTAAGTATTGAAGGGGTTTGGGATGGCAGCAGCAGACAAAGGCTGTTTCAGAGTGCTCTGCTTTCCCAAAGGGAAATGAATTCCTTTCCTATACAAGAGATTTATGTGGCAAATTAAGTCCGTTATCATTAAGCTACTGCACAGTAGGACAAATCATAATTTTAAATACATTTAAAATGCAAGTACATTTAAGATACATTCTGATGCAGTACAAATCAAGCCTCTTACAGTTGCTATGCAGACAAGTTAGATGAACGTGGAGCATAATAATCAAGGAACAAGTTAGTTCGGTTTACAGCTGCTTGTGAAGACTATATAATTTATACCATTCTTTATGTTTACTTACAACCAAGTAGCCCCGCTGTTGTCTCCTCAGGATAAGAAAAATGTAGGTGCATAAACAAAAACCAGTTCTTCCTGTCAGTTTCTTTGAGTTACTCTTTCTACCTTAAAAATCTGCATGATTCTTTGTTCTCCAGAGGAGATTAAATGAATGGAAACTTATACCCTTCCTTTCCCAAAGTTTCCCAACATTAGCCTTAAAAATGCAGCCATCCGTTATGCAGCAGATCAACCATTTGTTTGCTTCTTCCCAGATTTCTTTTCTCTCTTAATGATTCCCAAATAACAAACTTTTCTTCCTGGCTGTGCCTCTTTTGAGTCTCCTTTTTTGATCATCACAATTTAGTTTCATGTCAGACTTCATAATCTCATGGGCACCAGAGCCCTCTGCCAAGGTTTATGCAGATTTAAAGCCTGGATTAATCTGGCCCAGTACTTATAAAATGTTCTGAACAAGTGAAGCACTCTAAAAGCACTGTATATTATTACTGAATCCATGGAAGTACCCCCCTGCTAACTCGGCACACATTTAAGCTGCTGTTCCTGGAGGTGAGGTGCAGTGACAGAAACAATCAAATCCATGTCTCGTCTTCTGAGATTGTATCTCTCTCTCTTTCTTTGTGTTTTTTTTTTTTTTTTTTTTTCTTCCAGGATTTCTGGAAGAAACTGAATAGGAAGGAGGGAGACCCCCTTCAAAGATTTCACCTCCTGAGAGTATTCTTTCAAAGACTTTAGCGTAGTCTTCCTGCTTTTTGCTGCTGCTGGACTGCCCGGTTCCCTCATGCTGTTTCCTAAGCACTTTTAAAAGCTAGCAGCCTCCACAGAAACCTTTCAGAAAAAAAAAAAAAATCCTGATGCAGGAGGAGGCAGCTTTCAAACTCTGGTCTGCAGCTGGCACTCAGTGGGGGGAGAAGCCAGTCTCCAAATCCAGGCCATCCCAGCAACTTGATAAAGATCACTAGATGACTCAGGGAACTGTAGGCCTGCGCTAGCCAAATCTGCCATGTTTTTCAGGGGCTGTTTCCAAAACCAGTTCTATGTTTTGGTACATAAAGCAAAGATGAAGCAGATGACTGACAGCTACAGTCTGGGTTTAGTCATTGTGTCTTCCCCTTCTGTCTTATCAACAAGGAGACAAAGCTCAAAATCAAACTTGTATATGTATAGTGATTGGGGTATATTTATGCCTTTCTAGAATTAAATTAATGGAGCTTTAAAATATTTTATAGTAGTTGGATTCAAAACAGGATCAGCTCTCATTTTCACGCTTGGGAGTGTGGCCATCTAAAATGGAGTCAATAAACTTTCCCTGGCACTGTTCAGAAGGCATTATGGGTCCATTTATTTTTACTTCCCTCCCCCCATTATTTGATAGTTCTTTTAAGAGTTGTGAGTTTTACTTGGTTCCTTTTGATCAGAAGGAAAAGGAACTGTAGGAACTGAGACGCTGCAGTGACTCTGGCTTTGAACTCACCAGGTCTAAAAGCCTGCAAGAACATTTTCTCTTTCAGCTTTCTAGCCAGCTCATAGAGCTGGCTGATAAAGGGGTATGTTAAATTGTCCTGAAGGACAGCTAGAAAGCTAGGCTCTACAGTCTGAACTCACAATGGAATTGATATATATATATTTAGTTTAATCATATTAAAATTTAAATGTTAGCCTTTAGAGTAGATTTTAAAAAAATTTTCAAGTCATTAAATCCCTTTTGTTAAAAAAAAAAAGTTTATTTTCCATTCGCTTCAGCTTGAGGGGGTCCTGAGCTCCTGCAAATGCTGCAGCTCCATCTAGTGGCACTGTAGCCAGTTGTCAGGGTGGAGGCAAATCTTTTAGACATGTTAATGACAAAGAAAAATAGTAAGATTTAAATTCCGTATTTTCAGTAAAATTCTTTAATATTTCCTTTTGTAGTTAGAGTCTAATCCAGCACTGCCTGGAATGAAGCAATATTTAAATTACGCTGGTTTAGAGAGATTAGTATATGAAAGTCCCTCCAGTTATTTCTCTTCAGTATTTTGCTTGCCTGATTAATCACAGACTTACAGATCACAGAATGGTTGGGGTTGGAAGGAATTTCTGGAGATCATCTAGTCCAACCCCTCTGCTAAACCCTCTGCCAAAGCAGCTTCACCTATAGCAGGTTGCACAGGATCGCATCCAGGCGGGTTTTGAGTATCTCCAGAGAAGGAGACTACAGTCTCTCTTGGCAGCTGGTTCCAGTGCTCTGTCACCCTCAAAGCTTTTCCTCGTATTCAGATGGAGCTTCCTGTGTTTCCATTTGTGCCTGTTGCCCCTTATCCTGTCACTGGGCGTCACTGAAAAGAGTCTGGTTCCATCCTCCTGATGTCTACCCTTAAGGTATTTGTAAGAGTCGGTAAGATCCCCTCCCAGTCTCCTCCAGGCTAAACAGACCCACTTTTCTCAGCCTTTCCTCCTAAGAGAGGTGCTCCAGTCCCCTAATCATCTTTGTAGCCCTCCGCTGGACTCTCTCCGGTAGTTCCTTGTCTTTCCTGAACTGGGGAGCCCAGAACTGGACACAGTACTCCAGATGTGGCCTCACCAGGGCAGGTATGTTCCTATTTCTAGTAAAAGAAGGTAGTATGTTTGAAACTATGTACGTATATATAACATGCAGTAGTTGCAAAAGTAGCTTTGATCCAAATTTCTTAAAACACTTGGCAAGCATTTATTAAGCATCAGAACATTCAAATGTATTTGCTCTAACCGCTCATCAATCCCGCTGTCCATCTACCCATCCATCATGCACAGAAATTGTGCATTCTATATAGACAGTAGACCTTATTCTGCTCTCAATTACATCATAACTTAATTTATTTCAGTGTACTTACTCTCAACTGTCACTGCTCCGACATGAAAATTAGTGTCTTGTGTATCTGTATATAGAGTAAACATATACTCACAAAGTGTGATGAACACATGTTGTAATGTGATCTTAATGCAAATAGGTTGGTTCTTCGGGGTTCTTACCTCATCCAGATGGGAACTGACATTGAATATTTTACTCCATTACAACTGTGTTTAGTTTTTTCAACACATCTTGCTCCTGCCTTTGATCTAATCAGAAAATAAACATTCTTGATTTGATTTGCTCAGCTGCTGTCTGAGCCACAAAACCTAGATTTCATCTTGTGTCCTGAACTCGACTCCCATGCTGCTTGTACAAATCTGTTGAATTCAATAAATGTGTTTAGCCTTATTAAGATTCAGGAAAGCAAATATTATCCTCCAGTGATACAGCAGATAACAGTAGTTAATAACAAGTATGTGATAAAGATCACAGGATTCCCTGTAAACAAGATGCTGCATTGCACAGAGAGCATCTTGTCTGCATATGTTTCATAAGTAACTAGGCATCCTCATGGGCTTCTTTAGTTATTTTAGAAAGTTGTGTAAACAGTATTATCTACTTAATGCCCCAAATGGTATAATAATTGATATGGAAATGGGGCAAAGCTCAATAGATTGTAATACAACTCTCCATGGACTCTTGGAGATGATCTGCCCAGATTTTATTTAAATTTTCTTCTAGTTTATATGTGTGCGGCCTGTGGTTTGTTAGACATGCTAGGCACATGTTGGTTGGACAATATTTTCCTTTTTTGGCCTTTTTTCTGGAAAAAATTTAAATGCAAATTTATACTTCGATTTTTATCTGCTGTTAGGTATACTTCAGAGGTGTTAATGAAGAGTAAGATTGTACTGAAAAGCTCTGATGCATTGTGTGCTACTGTTGGGAAAGGTGGATAATAACAGATTGCTAGCATATGTGGTACCCTGTAGCGGTTGTGTGATTCTTCTTGTTTAGGCTGCAAGAGTAGTGGACAGAAATACCGGAGAAATGCTTAAAACTGGAAAAATGTATTTGAAAATATTTTCCCGTTCCTTCTTGTGGAAAATGATATTGAACCTTGAGATTCTTTTATATATTCTAAAAATCTCTTACACAAGACTTTCTGCTTTGTTGTTTTTATAAAGTAGCGGTTAAAGTATTTTCCCTATTCAACCACTTACTAGTTCTTCAAATATATTAATTAGTCAGACTTACTCAACTGTTTTCTCTTTCATAGACATCATATGCAATTGTCTCAGGTGTATGATATCAGCCAAAAATTAAGCTATGTTGTAGTTGTCTATGTAAGATGAACTTAAGAACCTGCAACCATGACATGTATCTGTTTTGCAAGGCTGTGATGCCAGTTGTGCTTAACTATTTCTCCAAGACCATGTGCTCTCTAGACTACAGTATTAGACTTTGGGAAAAACCACTTCTCTTATTTGTACCGCAATTCCCCAAGCTGTAAAATGGGGAAAATGATACATTGGAATGTACTGATAAAATATAAGCAAAACATAGCTTTATAGAAGAGGGCAAAGCAATATTGGTATTCAAAAGAAATCTGAGATTTGATTAGACTTGATCAAGGTCACGCAGTGGGCTTGTGATGTTGCCAAGAGCAGAGTTTGGGTCTCCAGACATTCTGTCTGTTGACTCCAGCTGCCTTCCAGGTACAGAGAATGGCTGATGAATGTTAATAATGCAAACAGGACAAATGCCAGCAACTGCTCATTTCCATTTATTTTATTAAACTGAAGAATTTTTTTGTAAAAACCACACGTTGTTTTGGGAGACAGGAAATAGATGAAATGGATTTATTTATAAAACGGGCTTTTATCACTCAAATATTGTACAGCAATGAAGAGTGGAAGTAAAATTGCTGTCTAGAAGCAGGAACCACCTGCTTACTTAATTTGTGTTCCATTCTTGCATATGTGGTAGTGCCAGAGTTTTCTTCTTCCAAAATAGCTTCACTGATGCAGTGCTATTCGCTTTTGCTGGCCCAGCGCCTGGAGAGGTGGGATGTGTGCTCTGGGGACAGCGTGCAAACCCCATGGAGAATGCACAAGAATTTCGGCCAGCATTTCTCTTAACAAGAGTTAAGGAAGGGCAATAAAAAATCAAGACAGGTAGATGTGGGTGAAAATGTTAGCTATTTCCTTTTTGAACCATTCTTAAAACATTATTCAGAGGAAAAACATGATGTGGTGGCAGGGGGGGAGTACCCATTTAATTTTTATGCATCTTACAAAAAACCAGGACAGATTCAATTCATGAATGGGGGCTCTGCAGCCACTACTGTATCCTTGCAGGCTGTCATTCTGAGTGGAAGATAGTAGGGTCAATATGGGAGCAGGAATGCCATTACTTTTTAGTTTAACTGCTGAATACTCACTTTGCTGTAAAAGTTAAGTGAAAAAGAATATGCAGAAGTTGACTTTTGAAATGTGAGTAAATGAAAGCAGAATTCTTTTGGCAGGTCCGACCAGTCTCTGAGAGTACACAGCGAAAAAATCAGAACCAGCTGATTGCCTATGGAGCTGATGAGCCAGCATGGTCTCACTACAGTCCAGTGCAATAAATAGATAATTTTGTAACTTCTCTAGTGTATAGGGAAAGTAATGCCCAATTCTAACAAGACTACATTAGTAAGAAACTATGTAATCAATAATAAGCACATGTTTGGCAACTTACTGCCTCTAAGTTCTCTTCCATTTTAAGATATCTTCAAGAAATGAAATAGGCTTATATAAATCAAAATTGCCTCCACCCCAATGCACATTTCTAAGTTAAATGTTGGAATTAACTTATTTGGTCAAGTTTCACAGCTTTTCTGTTCAGTGAGTACTGAAAACCTAAATGAGGAAACTTTACTGGGGAAGTACTGGAGAGGAAATAGGGGCACAAATGTTAAGTTACTTGTGCAAAGTTCAGACCATGTCTGTGGCAGAGCGCCAGGTGAAATCCAGGCCCTGTGGTTCCCTGTTCATTGCCATCACCATGCTAGCTTTCTCATTCCACAGATTTTCAATGTCATCTCTGAAGAGATTAATAAATCTGAAGGTCACAGGCTCTGCATTTGTAGGAAGGGAATGCATACATGACTTGTTTGGGGGAGGTTGAATTGTTGGGGGAGATTTTAATTTTGTTGTCTTCTAATAGTAATTAAATCACAAACTGATTTTATGAACACTACACTTGGTCTGATGACACATCCTGTAGGCTCTGCGGATTCATATATGAAGTGGCTTGACTGGAAGTCTCAATGCAGCAGAAATTGAAATCAGCCCTTTCAGTGAGGCAGATGATACGTTCTTCCTGGGTAACTCTGAAGACATTGTGGCTGACTGGTTGCCACAGATGCACTGCTGAAAATGCTCTCCATTAAAGAAGTGCGTGTGTGTGGGAACTATCCAACAGACACATTGTTCTTTCTTCACACCGTTCCTGTATTTATTTAGTTCATTTCCCCAATAACACAAGGGGACTGACCTCTGCCTTCTGGTGGATAGGGACAAAGTGACCAATTCTAGGACCATTTTGCTGACAAAACTCTGCTGGTACATTATATGGAAAAGCATTTTCAGATTAAATTTGGCTTATACCAACAAAACAGGGAGGGGGTTGGCACTATTTTAGTACCTCTTGAATTACGTAAATTTTTCTCATAGCCAAATAGCACCTCCTCATATTCCTAATGTGCACTGCCATGCCAACAAAAATTGGTTAGCTTTGGATTGGTTAATCCTTCAGAGATGGAAAGGTATAGCATTACCACAAGTAAAGGTTAAGTAAGATCTCTTTGATGTGCCGCTTTCCTGGTACTTGTCCTTGCTAGACAGCATGTACTTGTGGGTCTTCTGACCTTGTAGTCAGCTGTAGGGTGAGGGTCTGTGGACACAATCAGCTACTCACATGCAGTCCCAAAGGAACCTGAGGAGAACCCAAGGCAGTTGTGCCTGGGATGCTGCACACAATGAGGGGAGGGAACAAAATGGGGGAAATTATTTTTCCCTCTTCTTTTGGTCTTTCACCAAAAACTGTCATGGAGATAGTGCAGTGTGATAGCCATGCTTCATTTCTGCCTTAACGCCAAGTCGCCCGAGTGTGATGCAGACCCCAGACATGCTTCCTTCTTTGTTGCTTTCTTACCGATTCAGACATGATCCTCTTAAGGTGGTGTTACCTTTGATCCATTTTAACTGTCCTGCAATATGGTATGTTATGGGAAGATTAGCCCTTAAGTATCTTACTTAATTACTCTTAATTCTCTTACTTCTGGTATAACTAGAAAAAATAATAATTGTCAAATAATAAATAATCCGCATATTTTGAGTTTAATGCCTAGCTGCTTATAGATACTTCAAATATTAGCTTTCCACCCTAGATACTCCTATTATTCTGTATTTTTTCCAGGCCGTCCTAGTGTCTTTCTATGATGGTGTGACAGCATCAGTGGACAAGGGAAAACCAATGGATGTCATCTATCTGGACTTCTGCAAAGCCTTTGACATGGTCCCCCACAACATCCTTCTCTCTAAATTGGAGAGCTAGGGATTTGATGGGTGGACTGTTCGGTGGATAAGCAACTGGCTGGATGGCCGCATCCAGAGGGTAGTGGTCAATGGCTCGATGTCTGGATGGAGACTGGTGACGAGTGGTGTCCCTCAGGGGTCCGTACTGGGACCGGTGCTGTTTAATATATTCATCAATGACTTAGACAGTGAGATCGAATGCACCCTCAGCAAGTTTGCGGACGACACCAAACTGAGTGGTGCGGTTGACACACCAGAAGGACGGGATGTCATCCAGAGAGACCTGGACAGGCTGGAGAGGTGGGCCTGAGTGAACCTCATGAGGTTCAACAAGGCCAAGTGCAAGGTCATGCACCTGGGTCGGGGTAACCCCCGGTATCAGTACAGGCTGGGGGAAGAAAGGATCGAGAGCAGCCCTGCTGAAAGGGACTTGGGGGTGCTGGTGGATGAAAAGCTGGACATGAGCCGGCAATGTGCGATGGCAGCCCAGAAGGCCAACCGTACCCTGGGCTGCATCAGGAGAAGCATGGCCAGCAGGTCGAGGGAGGTGATTCTGCCCCTCTACTCTGCTCTGGTGAGACCTCACCTAGAGTACTGCGTCCAGCTCTGGAGCCCTCAGCACAAGAAGGACATGGAACTGTTGGAGCGGGTCCAGAGGAGGGCTACAAAAATGATCCGAGGGCTGGAGCACCTCTCCTATGAGGACAGCCTGAGAGAATTGGGCTTGTTCAGCCTGGAGAAGAGAAGACTGCAGGGAGACCTGATTACGGCCTTTCAGTATCTAAAGGGGGCCTATAGGAAAGATGGGGAAAATGTTTTTAGTAGGGCCAGCTGTGACAGGACAAGGGGTAATGGCTCTAAACTGAAGCAGGGTAGGTTTAGACTAAGGAAGAAATTCTTTACAATGAGGGTGGTGAAACACTGGAACAGGTTGCCCAGAGAGGTAGTGGAGGCTCCATCCCTGGAAGCATTCAAGGCCAGGTTGGACGGGGCTGTGAGCAACCTGATCTAGTTAGCGGTGTCCCTGCTCACTGCAGGGGGGTTGGACTAGATGACCTCTAGGGGTTCCTTCCAACCCAAAACATTCTATGATTCTATGATTCTTGTAACAATACACAGCAATGTCTTTCTGGCTCACTACACTTTCAATTAGCTGATTTTTTATGTGTCTGGGAGGTAAATTAATACAGTTATTCCTAATTTATAGACAGTCACTGTGGTACATGTAGTATCTGTACCAGGAGTACAGGCCCGATGTTCAGCAGAGAATAACGGCCCATGCTAGCATGACATGTTAATTACAATATTTATGGGAATTAATTTACCAGATTATTAAAGTAAGTGTATGGGAGAGATAATAGAGTTGAGAAAAATTACAGAAGCAGGTAAATAGACTTTTTCAGCTCTTAGGAAGCTTTCACAGGAGTGTTAGGGCCAAGACAAGCTTAGTATTTGTGTATGTGGGTTGGATCCCTGAAAGAATTAGCTGTAATGTTGCAGTGCCACCAAGATGATATTCGCATTGTGTACCAGGCTGTAAAACTCAGACAATGCCCAATTTACATAAACCTCTGAAAGGCAACAGGGAAGCACATGCTGAACACAGACTGTCTGTTAACCATGTGTCTCACAGCTTGATAATCAGAATTAAATGCTAGCATTATATTAGCCAGATGTTCTCAACAGCACCCTTCTGTGGTTCCTTTCCATTATGGATAGAGCACACGTGGTATGAATTTTCTACACCGGTCAGAGCTGTACTTAAAGATCACTCCAAACAAGAATGTGCCTTCAGTGCAAGTCATAAAACTATCGGCTACAGAAGGGAAATGAAGCATATTCCCTCATCTCTGATGGAACGACCATCGCTTATATTTTTTGCTCCTACCGAAGTTGATTGTAAACCTTTCCCCCCTGTCCTCCCACCCACAGCAGTTGACTGCAGTGGGAACAGGACCAATCCCATCAACCTTAGAAGTGGCAAGTGTTGTTTGAGCAGGCTTCAGCTGGGGGAGTAAAAAACTACGTTCAGTATCTGAAGATGCGTCCTTTAGATTGCATCAACTGAGAAGATATTTCTCTTCTTGAAAGGAAGTGGGTTCCACATGAGCAAGCAATGCCTCTGATTCTGCAGATTCTTAAGTGTTTTATTCATTGTATAGGCTATGTTCAAAATAAGCAAATAATAAATGAATTTTTTTTTGCAAATTTCCTTAAAAAAACCTTAATAAGCTTAGGCGTTCCTCATATCTGTAGCGTAAACACAATATTTTCCAACATAAATGTTAATGTCCCTTTTGAACATGAAAGATATTTAATTTTTTTTCTATTGATATAAAGTTATGTTAGCCAAACAGGTAATTTCTAGTTCTTATTCTTTCAAGAGTTTGTGTTCGGGAAAAGGACCTGCCAGCTTTGTTCTTTAATGAAATTGCTTCCTGTGTTCATTGTACATACTCCCGAACTGCAAGTTCTTTCAGGGTAAAAACCCGTATGGGATCTTTTTTTGCCTTCCATTCTTCCAGTTTTTCTTGCAAAGACAGAAAATCCTTGCCAAGTTCATATGCCAAAGTGATCATTGTTTCTAACAATGGAATATAATACCTGTGGCTGGTATGCACACGAAGGCGTGATAGAGCTTTTTCTCCATATTCAAAGGCACTTGCTGGGTTTTCCAGGTCCTTGTGGCACACCACGATAGCACAGAGAGTAGGGACAATTGAGACAGGGTTGCCTCTCGTCAGCCTTTCCTGCAGACCAATGACTTCCAGAAGGATTTCCAAAGCTTTGGTGTACTGGCCACCCCGCAGGCAACCATATGCTTCCCGAAGCTCTGGCCTTGTTAAAAAGTCAATAAATATTTTTGATCTTCGGATATATTTCATAGAATATAGAAGTCTCAGGTAGTCCTTGAAGGCTAATTTTCTCTCATTGATTATTTCTTCTGTGAAGTTCCCTGTTAGAGTTTTTTTGGGAAAGGTCACATCTTCCATTTCTTCACTGAACTCCCCCAGCAGCTTTCTGTGCAGTTTCTCAAAATCTGAATAACGCCGTTCAATTACAGACTTGTTGCTGTCAAAACTCCCTGTTTGCAAAATGATGATTTTATACATCTAAACAGAATAAAACAGAAAAATAAGCATGAGAAGGACAATTCTAGCCCCAGTGCAGACAGATCTTGTCTGTTATTGCTTTGAAAAGACTTTGTGCTTGTATATTCCACCAGCCGAAACCTCCCTGCACCGATTTTATGTATGCAATCTTGTCTACTCCTACGGCTTATAGCAGTGCTGCTGAATTAGTTGCTGCACGATCTTTGCAATCTGCAGCCATCAAATTAATAATTCCCACCTCCTGCTGTTTTGGACTTTTGTCACCAGACTTAGGTTTAGCATGTAAATAAGTTGTAGATAAACAATGCAGTAACAGATCCCATCCTGCAAGGTGCTGGGAATGGTGAACTAGCGGCAGGCTGGAGCACGTACAATCACTTACAAAGCATTTCTGTAGCTGTACTTTGTTTATAGCAGCCATGGCTGCTGCAATCAATCATCTTCACTGAACTGAATGGATTTCCCAGACTTAATGTTAAATGTAATCTATTTTACATTGGTCGTAATACTCAGAAATGTTGTTTGTATCAGACATTTCTAGGGATTTCGGGGTGTTATTAATGCTGTGAAATAAGAGGGAGTATTTGGCAATAATATTTGGTGTGTGCAAAAATAAGATGGAGCAACTCCAAAGCCTTTTTTCCTCTCTAAATCATTGTCCTGTTATTCAAACTTACTTGGCATATAAATAATGCAAAAAAATGTGACATTTCTATAAAAATCTGTTTTCTATCCAAAATCCTTCACTAACAGCTAACAGCAATGCTGTCCCATATTAACAGTACTCAAGAGTATGTCTTCCTCAGCTCTTCACTAGCCTCAAAATGACTATAATAAATGTGGTATTAGAAAAATAGCTGCAAAATAAAATTGTGTGTTACGTGTTTTTGTACAAATGGATTCTCTTCTGGTCCCGATCCAAACATAATGATGTTGAGAAAGGGCCAAATCTGTAATGTGCGTAAACCAGTGGAGCTCCACTGAGGCCAGCTTAACTGTGTCACTGTACGCCAGCTAAGGACACAGACTGTTAACCTTGTTGCCTTTTGGACGATGATCGTGTTCACATTCAACTTCACCCTGTTCACACTGAATTATACAGGAACTGGAGCAGTTCTACTCATGCCAGTTGTTTTCTTTGCTGCGGCTGAAGGGTGCAAACCAGTACTAGCACTGGTGTCTGATTATCTTCCCTGTTTTTCCTTAAAGAGAAATTCTCTCTTTTAATCTTCATAAATGATCTTTACAGGCGCTCCTTGAAAGGTTTCTAAATTTGAGCTGACTTCTCTGATCTCTTTATGTTTCTAAGTGCTGTGACATTTTTCCTATACTTTGCCTTGCTCCCTGCTGAAAAGTGTATATATGCCTGATGCATATCCAAAACAATCATAAGAGCAATTTTTTAAGCTATCATTTTATCAAGGGCAACTAAGTGAATAATTTACAAATACTTGGTTTTTAATTTGTGGAGTGTGCATGAAAAAGGGAAGAAATACTATTTAATTAGACTATCATTCAAATGGGCTAAATTTTGTTGTAAATCTTTTTGCTTAGCCGTGTAACTTATGATTAAGTTTAAGTACTTGTACGTACACTGAATGGTACTCTTGTTCTCATACATTTATACTAAAATAATTTTAACTGTTCAACAAGCTGAATACTATTGAGTGTATGCAAGAATGGCAGCATCTAAGTAGGTGTGTATAGCATGCAACAAGATCTTAGGACAGTCTCCAGAATGTTTACCTGCTTCAAATTCTACCGAGCTTCATCACCCGGTATCAGCAACACTAGTACGATTCTTAGCATTTTTTTACCTACAGATCTCAGAGGTTGTTGCAAACAAGAAAAACATCCCTATCTGAATTTCACAGGAGTACTGAAAGGGACTTGCTCTAGATCAGTCCTCCTGAAGGCCAGGAGCAGAATAAGAAATAAAACCCAAGTCTCAGTACTGTGCATTAAGGTACAGAAATCCAACCCGTTCTGTTGTTGCTGTCCCTCATACTTACGTTACACCCTAAAAATAAGACAGAAATATGCCATCTAATGGAGCTCTAGGTAGGAAAGGGGAACGATCCCAATCTAGCTGGAGGATATCTTAGACTTCGTCAACATCAAAGAATTTTGCACTTCTGCTAACATAAATCTCTGATGTGTAAGTTATACAAATGTAATGCAGCAGCTACAGCAGGCTAGCTCAGTGGAAGTGTAGCTATATTGATGCTTTTATATTTGTGTGAATTTCATTAATGTTGACAAGCCTCTGGGTGTTAAGGATACTCAATACTAATTTACTTGATATCACTTTTCCACTGCTGCAGATTTTGTGAACTGATTGTTAGAGGGTTTTTTAAGGGGCAGATTCCACCAGCTATGCCCATGTGAGAACAGGTTCTACTTGGTATGATCACGGCTTGCAAACTTGGCCCTCGGTAAGGCTTTCATGTAGCGAGGCATGCTGTGTGCTGTGCGGACCCCTGTAGAGTGAATAAAAATTAATGATCAACTTACATATTCATTTCTTAGCTTACCACATATTTAGATAAGTGGTGCTCTACAATTCTGGTTGATGGGATTTCAAAAAGGAGTTTGACTTGTCTGCACTGGCGTTTTTCATTCCTCCAATATTCCTGAAGCTCCTTAGTGGTCATCAAAGAGTTGGGACTTAGGCATGCGCTGGAATCTAAAAACAATGTATTTAATATTTCAGACTAGAACCTTTGCATTTGGAAAGACAGCTCATGCATTTATTGTGAAAGGAGAGCCTATAATTTCTGTTGCTGTAACAGCAAGACCTAAAGACTGTGATAAAATAAGTGGTTTCACTGCTAATAAATATAGGTCCAGATTCTTTGAGGAAAGCTTTTGTGGTCTGAAATTTTGAAAGACACCAAATTGACCGCAGAATATGAAGTTATAGGAAAAATACTGGCAAGAAGTATTGTATATCTAGGTTGTAACCTTGGGCACAATCTGAGCAGGAGGTATGCTTCATCATCCCAGAGGTAGCCCTAAGAAACGCTGACTCAGTCTTCTGAATCAGATGTTTCTCCAGGCTTCTTTGTTGCTAAAAGGAGGAGATAGTACAATGCAGCTGCATATTCAGACATATATTCAACTACTTGGTTTGTGCAGTAACAGGTGAAACCCAAGAAAACATGAATATCCTAACCTTAAAGGAGAAACTCTGATAACCAGCTCAGCCAAAGGAGAAATTCTCACATCCTCTTTTTTTTTTTTTTTTGTAGCAGAACTGATGCCACAGTTCAGCTACAAATATTTTTATATATCTCCCTCCCTTCCTCTCTCTCTTCCCCCACAGTTACATACACACACAAATATATATATACATACACATATATAAAAACGTAGGACAGCTAGTTGAAGAGTTTGCTTACAGGGGAATTTGATGTAGCTTTTCACTCTGTCTTTGAAATCTACTGACAACAGTTTTCACCAGGTGGCATATAGGCTAGCAAAGTGGATAAAAGAAATGGAATATTTGTATTTCAGTGAGCACACCAGTCCCAGTTTCCTATCAATAATGTCTCTGTCAACACAGTCAGCTGAAGTCAGTCTGCAATGTGTCTAACATTCTGACCATGGAGGTGAACGATCACAAATGAATGGGAAGATAACAGCCTGATGTAGAAATAGAACTGTAAAGGCACTATAGTACTCTTCCAGTGGCCCCACTTTTACATGTTCTTAATCATTTGGCCATACAGTTTCAATTACCAAGGCCTTTGGGGTTTGGCTCAGTCTCCACAAAGCATGTATTTCCTAAGAGAGGTGGTGTTTGTGACATCTTTGCAGGCTGAAAATCTTGATGAAATTATATATATTTTGGATTACATATAACATTTTATTTAATAACAGATGACAGCAATCTTAGGCATAGTAAAAGTTCAGTGCTGCCTCTTCATAAGGCATGTGATTAACTTCAATCCAGTGCTTGGTGTCCTTGCTGATACTGCCAAGAAGTTCACATTTTGTGATGTACAGGAAGTGCACTCCTGAGACAGGCCATCTGATGATCACTGGTTTGGTCCCTGGTGTGTAAATTAAATCTGGAATACGTTTTAGGCACAAGGGATTTGAAAGGAGAACTCTGTGTGTGTATATACACACCAGGATATGCATCTGTTTCACTATTTCTACATTATTACTATGAGTTTAATCAACACTTATCTTCAGTGGAGTATAGCAGTGTAAATCTGGACTACTGCTGCAATAAATAAAGCAAAGTTTTTTATATAAAAGACTAATGGCATCAATAGCTACAGGAAAAAATAAAATAAAAAGATAGCATCAACCTTGCAGGTCATCTTTTTCTGGATTTTCTTTTCTCACTGGACATGAATTTTCAGCTTTGGGTTGATTTTGTTCTTCATCAGTTGGACTTGTGACAGAAAATGTAGTAATTCTGCTTACAGCTTCCAACAGCTCGCTTTCTGCTGTGCAGTGTGAGTCTTGGTCCATTGCAAGCTATCACTGAAAGATTACAAACAATATGACATTTCTTAGTAGCATGCCTTTAGAGCATCCAGGCTGGTAATCCTTTTTATTGACTTGCTCATTGCTCTCTGTGTACTTGTATGAAAGCAACTATAGTTCCATAAAAACTAAAGTAAGATACAGAAATACCTACATAGCTACCAGTGGAGAACCATTCCTATTACCATTACCACTGAAAGTGTTTGGATATCTTTTTGGCAGATTAAAATCAAAAATGAAAACTGTAAGAAGTTATGCTGAGTAAGATTAGGTGGGGAATTCTGTTCTTATCTGTAAGAATTTTGTCATAAAGTTCAGTGGGGGCAGATTTATTCTCCTTCTATTTTGCCCTCAAGCTTGCAAGTATGAGTTCAGATGAACTAAAATCTTGGAGATAATTAGTATAACTAGCAGCCTGGCTCTCTTATAATGCTAGAATTTAGTGTTCTCAAGACTCCAAAACTTGCCATCTGTTCTTAATCACAGCCTGTAGGGCAAGATAGGATGATATCTATAGTAGTATAATACTTTTGTCATACTTCACAGTTTCAAGTTCTCTCCAGAGACTTGTCTGTATACTGTGAGAATAAAACAACTGAATCTGACAACAGTTAGGTGGAAGAAGAACTGAGTTTTCTAATTATTATACAGAAGCATTCTGCCTTTACTGTCCTTTTAACCTATATACTGTGCTTGTGGTAGATCTGTATGCCTGTTCTGCTAGGACACCTGTTTTACCACATACTGATAAAATGCCTAACACAATATACTCCTATTCCGTAGACCAGATTGGCCATTCTGCTGCATAAATGTCTCCCCAGGATGTTTCCTTTTAAAAAACTACCTGTTATTTCATTGTGTTATACTAGCAGTTGGAAAAGTTCTAAGTTACAACTTTGCCAGGGTGCTGTGTTCTGTTAGTTAGCATGAGAGAATTGTTGCTCACAATTCAGCCAAGAGGTGAAAATCAAATAACACAAAAAACTACTTTAAAAAAAAAGTGTCCCTGCTACAAATGTAAAAATAATGCCCAAACAGTGGTTATTAAGTAATGAGAGGGTTTAGGACAGGGATGTTACTACATATAATTTTGCCTCCACTTGTCTACCACACAGTTATGCAATGCTGGATACAGAGGTGAGGAAACTCCTTCAGCAGACCTACTGATTTTCTGTCAAACAGCGAGGCCATAAAAAGAAAAGCAATTACTTTCCCCACTGGAAATAATGGAAGTGCAAACCACTTTCCTCAAACAGAAACCCTTCCTCTGTCTGGATTGGATTAGCAAGGACACATATGTTGTCATCCTCCTTAACAAAAGCACCATGGAAGGCAATTTTTGACTTCTGATTAGGAGGTGAAAGTTCTCACTGTTCTTCTAGTTCTCCTTAAGATCTGCTTTTTGAACGTGAAGAGTAGCCACCTACTTATTGTCTAATTGCTCAGTCTTTTGAAAATTTTGACAGTTTATCCCGAGAGCATAAACTTGCAAATATTTGGTTTTAATATAAAGATAATTGCAAATATACTAGATTAAACGAGGAATCTGAAAATAGCTGAACAAATTTAAATGACAGCTTTTTTCTTGGTTGTGAGTTGGTATAACCTTATAAGCAAAGTTGTATTTATATTCAAGATATATATCTGTATATATATGTACAACTTTATATATATAAAATACATATATATGTGTATATATATAAACACCACTTTAAAACATGATGTATCAGAGAAACCCAACACACTTGTAAATAGAAGAATGAAGAAGTGAACATTATGATATAAAAGTCTTGTGCCTTAAATATATCTGCCTTGAAAAGTATCTGTACTTCATATAAACAGTTTAATTTCACAGCCAAAAATCATTGTAAGCTCTTTTAACTAAGCTACTATTTATTTTTATATACAAAAAAAAAATCCAACACAATACAAAAAATCCGTAATAAATTACACAATTTTACCTTGACCAGACACTCATCCTGTCCCGTTTCAGGGTAAATGCTACTCCAACTGCTTCACTGAGTTGGAAGGAACACTAGAAACCCAAGTACACAGAATACTCACCTGGAAACTGCTGAAGAGCTTTTAGTTGTGGTGCCTGTGTAGTCTGTACGAAGTCGTGAAAAGCCTGCTTTGCATTTTCAAAACGCAGAAAAATATGTCTGTGTTTTCTTCTAACAGGCACATTCTGTGTTTTATAACAAGGAAGGAAGAAGCCTTGATTAAATCACACTTCCTCGTCCAATTGGCTTGCTGGTTCAGTGCTGACTGATTGCGCATGACATTTCCTATCTGCCGCAAACAGCCCTTGTGCTGTCTGTGGGCAAGGCATGGCCTGTTGTCCGCAGCCCAGCTCCAGCAGCAAGGGCAGGTTTGCAAACCTGAGTGTCAGGATTACACATGCAAACACAAGGGCTGGCAGAGGAAAGAGTTCAACAGTAAATACAATGACAAAATCAATGAAAACATCTCCAAATGGATTTCTGAAACCAAAAACCACACTTAGCAAAAGAGAGGTTAGGAAAAAAGGGCCAAACATGTAAATGTACTTATATGGAAAAATATGCCCCTTGGGACATCTTTAAAATACAGACTTAACATCCAGTTCAGAAAAGAAAATACAGATGGTACCACAATAAATAGCCTTACTCTATGCAAACTTGCATTTCTGACAGAAATCCCCATTCCACACAGTGCTTAAACATGTGATTAATTTCAAATATCTGCTTAATTAAAGTTAAAAAAGGAGCATTATCATATCTGACATGACTACTAAACTTGAAATGGACTTATGCATATGCCTAAAATTAATCCTGTGCTTAAATTCTTCATTGAACTGTGGACAAAGTGAAGAAGAATGACTCATTAATCCACATGTCCTTTGGCCCAGATGCTGCTTTTTGCAGTCCACTTCACTTTAGAAATTTGGTTTAAAGCATCAAGATAGCTATTTCTGGGGTAAATAATATGGATGCTATCTTTTTTTAGTAATGTCAGTTTCCCCATTGCCAAAGCTCACTCACTGAAAAACCAAGTGATTTTAACGCAGCACAAATGTGGGAGGCAAACATCCAAAGGACCACATGGATCTTGCCCCACACATTCCTTTAGAACAAACAATTTAAAAGCATGTAAATCCAGGGCCATAAACTGGCAATGCTTCTCTTCTGCTTTATTTGCAACATAAAACAATGCCAACTTTAACTTGGCCTCAGTCTAAATGTAGAAGTTTTGCCAAAATAGCTGTCAGAATGATGAAAAATCACTCCCATGCAGCTACAGCCATACTGGCAAAAGCCCTAGTGTAGATGCCATTATATTGGCAGAGTCCTTTAGCCAGTTTAGCATGTTCAATGCAGAAAGTGATTTAAGTTGCACCAGAAAAGAAATCTGTGGTTGCCAATACAGCTCTAAGGTGTAGCTATACCAGCCAACCCTTTTAAGTGTAGACAAGGCACGGGTTTCTGGCTCGAGTCTCATTCCTTTAAAGTTAGATTTATGGGGTTTCGTTACAATTGTGAGCAAAAACCAAGGGGGATTTCAGTGCCTTTCACTCATGCTGACAGTTCACAGATGTATCTAAGCTTTGAATTCTGAGTCTGTTAATTTATGTGTTGCCAAAAAGCAATGTATTATTTTGTGATGCTTAGTGTTATTGTCCTGCTCTTGATAAAGCTAAAAGAAAAGAGGAAACTATATTTTTCAGTATATTAAGTATACTTTCAATTATTTCAGAATAAGTAAGTCCTAGTCAAATTAACCTGGATGATTAAAACAAAAGCGAAACCTGTTATTACAAGTATAGACAACTGATATAATTTACAAATCAAGGGTGTTTTGCAAGAATTCTGCCTGCCTCAGTAGAGCCAGTTGTTATGGTCACAGCTGGTTCCTGAACGGGTTCCTCGTGCCCAGGAGCTGACATCCACAGCAGGCTTAGTGGGCTGCTCCTCTTCATCCTGCTCCCATGAGGTCGGGTTTAGTCCACACAGCCCCCAGCCCTTCACTGGCACCCAGTGTTGTTAGTCTGGTGGCATTTTACTTTCCAAAATGTCTACTTGATTAACACATTCAAAAAAAAGTCTACAGTATACAGGAGTGTTTGCTAGCAGAATGCATAACTATTATCTTTTTATAGTCTCAGTTCCACTTCCAACAGTCAGATACTGTGTAAAGGGTTAAGCAGTGGGAAAGGGGAATTTTCACAATGACAGCAGATGATTCTGGGAGATGGGCAAGTGCACTTACACCATCAACTTATCTGACTAGTCATAAAACTGTGGTAAATTTTAATGGAAAAGCATGTTCTGTCATAGTCAGTGGTCGAAAAGGGATCCTCATGTGCTGGCTCACTCAGAGTTTGTATTCTGTGAAAGCACTGACTTTGTCTGGCATACATAAAGAGCACAGTGTTAAAATGCATCTACCAAAGGATATGGAAAAAGAATGCTCTGCAATAACATAGGAGCAAGGCGAGGTTAAAATCGTAACACTGCAGTGCATAAAAGTGGTTGTCATAGGAGTTAGGTCCTCCATACCAATTTAAGATGAAAGGACTCCTTTTAAGAAGACTGCCCTGAAAGTTTATGTCTAAAACTTGGTAACCAGCCACCAGATGAGCTAGCCTTGTGATGCCACGTTAAAGATGCCTGTATTGAAAGACCATCTTTGTGCTTTTGATAGTCAAAGAACTAGAAGGGACTGCTGCAATAACGTGAAATATCCTGCCTTGATTTATAACCCGATTTGGGCATTCACATTTTAGCAATCAGATAGATTACATAAACCTGGACAGACACAATATTTAAGCATAGCTGGTGTCAGCTTGAAAAATTGTGAGATAAACCAGTGTTATATACAAACTGCAGTTTACTGCTAGATTTCATTGGCATTTTATTATAGGCACAGCAAGGTCTTATTCTTGTTAAAGAATGTGGTTGTTAATACCCCTACTACAAAATACTCTTCAGCTTCTGTCCTAAGAAGTACAGCTTCGGGCAACCTCATAGACTCTGCTGCTTTTCCCTCTCAGGCCCCAAACTATGTAACTAAATCTTACTTATTTTACCAAATCATTCATTAGAACTGTAGATAATGAGAAAAAACAAGAGGTAGAAATACCTAACATATTTATCCAAGTCCCCTTTTATCATATAACTAATATTTAGAAAGTGCTGTAATGTTGTCTTTGATGCTTCTACAAGAACTTGTCCTCCCTTTTTTAATGCAGCTGGATAAATACCTACCATTTCCATGTTTGAAGTAGCAGAAAAATTCAGCTGTTCTGCATGAACATTCTGCACTTCTGGGGTGATGCTGTGATAAATGAATACCATACGCCTATCCTGGCACAGCACAAAATTCTGTTCCATGCTATCTATATAAAGTTTAATGGTATAGTGTCGTGTCACTTGAAAGTGGAATTTGTTTACCTTCATTATTACAAAACATGTCTCTCTTAGCAAGAGTGTCGTTTAAAGAAACAATATGCTGTTTGATGGCCAATATTTTGTGCTGGTGTTACCAACAGCGTTTTCAACATGAAAGAAATATAAGAGGCCCATTTTACACTGCCCAAGCCCTGTTATCACTTTACATCTCCTTTATACTTCTAAAGGAGTATGAAGGAGCTTTGGAGTAACCAACAGTCTTGGCGTGCCTTTCATCTGTGGTCTGTCGGTGACCCGGAGCTGGAATGCAAGCCCAGTGGGTCAATCAGGTATTAACTTGGGTTCAATTTCACAAGCACTATTCTGTCTGTAGAATGACAGGCCTATGTTGGTCATTCTTCCTGCTGAAATCATAGAGGGTTTAGTACATAATTACATGGACTAGATAAATATTTTTAAATATTTAGTTTTGTGTTATTAGGTATACCACATGTAGAAATTCCTATCTAGTATTTTGGTATTTCATTCTTAGAATGTATCTGTCCCCTTTTCTCCCCAAATATAATTATGGTGTACTTAGGCTAATACTCATGGTCACGTTTCATGTGGAAGTTAGATCAAAAATGTAAACATAATGACATTCGGGATAACAGGATTTATAGCAGACATGCTAGTGCGTTTTGTAGTAGAGCTGCCTTTTACGCTACAAGTGGAGGAGAACGCAGCTGCTGGGTATAGATAGCCACCTTGAGGACTGGCAGAGCATAACTTGGGTTTACTCTGCACCCCTCTGCAAAATGGAAGAAAATCTAATGCATAAATCTTAGTATCTTGTCACTACTATTTATTCTTTAAAAATTGAATGACTTTCAAATGCAGTTTTTCTCTTAAGTGACTAAATAAAATTATTAGTGTGAGCATTCATTCCATCGTAGATGGAATCTCAGTTTCCCCAGGCATTTTCAATAAACCCCTACTGGTTTCTGGCACTCTGGCTGCATCCCTTCTATCTTGCACATACCCACGCTGACAGAGCCTGTGCCTTCCTACCTTCCCCCCGAGAGCTGCAGCAGTCACTCACATTGCTTCAGAGGTGGGCACTCCAGCCCTGATCCGGGGCTGCACTGCATCTGCTTGCTGATGGTGTCTCTAGATTCTGGAGATCTATAGGGAACAGGATCAGCTGGAATAGCCTTTACTTTAGCTAACATTGAACTGCACATGTTGCTGAATTTCATAAAAACACATGTTAAAGGAATGTTAAAGTTGCTAAGAAACTAGGAAAGCATTTATTTGTATGTCATGTGTCAACATTATTGTAACCTTAGGTACGTGTTCATATGCGATTTTATTCAAAGATGCTTCTTTGTAGGAATTTATTTCTAGCAGTACAAAATTTCAGAAGGATTTTTAAAATGAAATTTAAAGCAGCAGTTTAGAATACTACGTGATTAAAAGAAAATCTTCTCTAAAAGTAAACATTGTCTTCTGGAAACGCTGAACGTGTGAATACAGCCTTTAAATGTTACTGTCCTGTTGAACAACTTCTCTATTCTGGAGTTCATTCTCTCACTCATTATTTAAGAAGAGCTATATATATATAAAAACCACTGATGCTAAGCGGATAAAATAGAACGGCATTCAGATGACAGTCACGTTCAAAAGTAGGTCGGTTAAAGAGGAGCTACATTTGGCTTTTATTAAATCAAATACTCAGTGTTATTACTTACATTTCTTGAGAGTAAAAGTGTTTCAAAATTGGATATTGAAGCCAGAGCGAGTCTGACACTCATGAGCAGCCTCTAGGGAACTCCACAGCCGCCGGCTTCACGGGGGATACCCGAATTACCCCCCGAGGTTACCAAGCGGCTGGGGAGGCTGTACGCTGGGGAAGCGGCACGTTCTGTAACAAAAGCCGCCCTTGCCATCTTCTCACGCGAACGCCACAGGCCACTTCCATTCAGTCGGTAGGTTTTAACTTGCGGAGGTTTGTGACTGCAGACCGGGCTGCTGCGCGGTCCCGAGAAGTCTCGCTTTCCACCCCCCCCCCCCGCCTACAGGACCTGCACGTGGGGGCTGCCAGCGTGCGGGGCACCCGGGACCGGCGCCGGCACCCCCCCCAGCCCAGCCCAGCCCGCGGAACGCCTCCGGCCTGCATCCCCCGAGCCCCTTGCCGCCCTGCGGATCCAGAGAGGCACCGAGAACCCCTCCCGGGCGCTTCCCTGGGCCGGGCCGGGCCGCGCCCCGCCGCGGGCCAACGAGCGGCACTGCCGCCCAACGGGAGACCGCCGCCCGCTCCGGCCACGGGGCTGGACGCGCGCGCCCTTTGCAGAGAGCGCTGGAAGGAACGGGCCCGGCCCTCGGGCAGCTGAGCCCGCGGCAGAGGCGACCGCCAGGGCCGGGGCGCAGCGGCTACTGCCGCTCCCGCAGAGCTGATAACCGCCACCGGGGGCACGCGCACGCGCCATCCAATCGGCCCCGCCGTAACTCTTGACGTCCCGCCTTCGCGCTCTAAACGGCCAATCAGCGCCCTCGAGCGGGAGCGTTCCGCCCACCGCCCCTTCCTGACCTCCCCGCTCCCTCCTCTGCGGTTCATACAATCCTGATGGAGTGGAAACCCCCGAATCACTTCGTCACCTGGCGGCGCTCTTCGCCAATAGCGCTCCGAAGCGGTGGCGCCGGCGCTCTGTGATTGGCTGCGAGGGAGGCCAGGGGACGACTGTGACGACGTGGGGGGCGGGGAGCGGGGCGGGCCGCTGCGCCGGGCGCCGCGGGGCTGTGGCCGGCGTTGGAACCCCCGGGGCGGGCGGGGCGCCGGGCCCGGGGCTGGGAATGACGGGTGAGTGAGCGAGCGAGGGGCTGCGCGGGCCGCGCACTGCCGCCGGACGTTGCTCGGCGCCGTCAGGGAGGGGCGAGGCGGAGGGCCCCCCGGGGGGGTCGCGCGGCCCGGCCGGCCCTGGGCGGTGGGGCTGGGCCGCGGGGCCGCCCGGCGGCGGGACGAGGCCCAGCGGCGGGACCGGGCCGGGTGGGCTCGGGGGTGGCGGTAGCTCCCGTCAGGGCTGTGTGGGGGCGCCGAGCTTGGGCCCTGCTGCGCGTTTCCCATAGCTCAGTGTTAAGTCCTGGACAGACCGTTGCTCCGACTTAAAAAGTGTTTCGGGGCTTTCTGTCCCTGTCCTGCGCATAACCGTCCGGAGAGGTAGTGAAAACTGGCAAAATTGGGCAGGTGGGAATAATTGTTCTCAAAAACTCAGCCTTGTGACTTGCAAGTACGTTATATGTCGCGTCTTGCCTCGCTAGGTGATAAACGGATACATCGCTCTTGCCATTAAACACTCCATTACTGACCAAAGTTAAATACGATTTAATTTCAAAATCTGAATATATGCATTTCATTTTATTGAGAGGGCTTGCATATCATGTTGACAGAAGGGTTGTCTGTAGAACAGTGATGATGATGTATTGGTATATATTTGCCAAATCTAGTAATGCCAGGGCATGCTTGATTGTTAATGATTTTTGTTCTTCTTCTAAAGTAGAGTATTTGTATCAGATTTATAACACCTAGCAAAACTTAGTGGAGTTTTTCAGCTGCAGTTTCTTTTAGGAATCATGTTACCGGTATGAACTTATTTGTGTCAGGCAATATTTCAGCCCCTGTTCTGAAGAAACAATTTCTATTTTTCCACTTATGGTTTGTATTGCAATCGCATTCTGTGTATATTGAGCTGCAACTAAGTTTATTTGCTCCTAGTTTTAACCTTCCCTAGAAGATGATTTTTGGCCTGTTGAAGACCATAACTGCATCCTAGCTGTGTTTATTTAAAGTGAAGGTTCTACTAGGAAACAGTACAATTTATTTTAGCTTCTTCATTTTATACTCTGAATCAGAGCTACAGACTTGTGTGTTCATGCTGAAACTTGATAGCTGATTCAGACATCTCTGTATAGTTCATCTAAGGCTACTGTAGGGTAGAAACAAAGTTCTCATATTTCAGAGCAAACTGGTTTTATGATGAGATGTCTCTGTAATGACAACAGTGACTCAAGACAGCGGAAAAAAAGGAAGGTAGGAAAGCTTTGAAGTTAGGTAGCTTCATATGGCCTGCCTCTGACTTTTTTTTAAATTTTTTTTTTTCCCAAAGTATGGAGTGTTGCAGTCATAACTGTGTTTTGCACGTTGCTTCCCAAAATCCTTTGAGCCTGAAAATAATTCAGGTAGTAGGTGGAGTAGAAGAACATAGTTGAACAGGCTCTGACACTTAAAGGTCTGTAGTGATGGTCAAGTACTTTCTGGTATGTGCAAAGTTTTATAGTTGCTGATGTGCTGTGTGGTGTAATGATGACTCGTTGCTAAGCATAATTTCTTTGGTTTCCAAGTTAATTCATACTGAGGCCTGGTAATCTATTCTGGTCTTAGTCTGATACGTGTGTGTTCTTTGGTCAGCAAGTATACTTTACTTGCAGAACAATCAATTCCATGCAAAATGGCTTTAGAAAAAAAATATCTTAAAATCAGCAGTTTATGTACAAATATTTCTGATATATTGCCAGAACTTAACATCCTTTTTTAGGAAGCTTTTCTGTGCTGTTAAAATATTGATTTATCGTTTTTATTATTCTAGAAGAAGGGGATTTGGGTTTTAGAGCTGTATATTTTCTTTGGCAGGGGACAGTGGTGATAGGTAAGTTTTTAAAGGAAGGCATTTCCTTTGTGGTAGTGAAAATCAACTTTTTCATAATGGAAAACTGTATCTGGTACTGTATCCAGTGGCTTAATAACATCTCTGCTGATGTTTAGAACTTTGAAAGACTGACCATGCACATTATAAATTTGTCGTTATATAAACTAAATGCAGCTGATAGTGTGCTTTCACACTGAATTCTTTACTACTAAACACGTGAAGATTATGTAATATTGCAGCAATGGACTTGCAAGCAGGGTATGTTTATTAAAAAATAGATATAATATTTTTAATAAAAATTTTAAATTAGCTTTTCTTAAGCTCTTGAACTGTTAATATATTTATTGTTTCCATACATACTTATTAAAATGAAATTAATTGTTTCTAAAAGTGAAATCGGAAAGGTTGTGATCCCTGTAATGTCAGACACTTGTTTGCAGCGTATTGGGGGTTGATTAACTTTGTGGAATGCCTTGCAAAAAGTAAAGTCAAGTAAGTGCATCAGCCTTTGAAAGCTGAGAACATAAAATAGAACTATGAAGAACAAGAGAGTATCTATTTTTTTTTCCCACTGTCTGGAAAAAGTAAGGGGAGGGAATAAGACAGAACTTGGACGGAACTCTGTTTTAATATCTAAGTAGACTTATAAAAACTAACGGTCATTTAATTGTGTTTTCTTTGGGGGGTGGGGAAAGGATCCTGTTGTGTTCTTTATCAGTTCCTGTATAAAACATTACTATTTCAATTCCATACTGATACCAGACTTTTTTGTTAATCATCAACAAACATTAAAGCCCATTTATGTGTGTCAAATGAAAATTAAGAAAATTTTTTTTTAAAACTTGAAACCAGAGTGACAGTCTACCAGACTTTGTCTCAGTGAGGTCTGAAACTGTCCAGATTCTGTCCCTCAGATGTTAATTACTTTGCAGATGGAAACACTTTAAACCACACAGTTCCTGTGAGCTGCTGCAGCAGTGGTGTCAAAGTGAGATGATGACATTGACACCCACGTGTAACATCTGTGAAGACGAGAAGCATGCTGTATTCAGTTTGAATGGCTGTATGGTACAAGAGCCTCACTAGGAGGCTCAGCAAGTCAGCACAGAATGTGTGAATTTCTAGTGACTGAAAGATGCGACTTTGTATAAATTTCGGGTCCTCTGTGGTGGTTGTTATTTTTCTTTGGGGGAAAGAGTTTTATTAAATAGTCTTTTTGTTTAAAAACAGATGATGAAAATAATTACAGTGCTACTGGATTCCATTGCTTTCTGATAGCTTCTGAAGCTGGGATCGAACTGAGTAGGAGACAGAACAATAGATATGTGGTATTTGTATTGGATGTGGTATTTGTATTGGAGAAAAGGTCTGGAGGAACAGGGTAGCAAGAGGAGGCACAAGGGCAAAGTATTTGCTTTTGATTTACTGAAGTTAAATCCATAAATAATTATTGAGATTCTCCTTTAACTGAATGCAAACTGTGGCATCACAGTTTAATAACAGGAAAATTTACGTGACAGTATATTCTTAACTTGTATGC
Organism: Gorsachius magnificus; assembly: GCA_034008185.1. Lineage (NCBI taxonomy): Eukaryota > Metazoa > Chordata > Aves > Pelecaniformes > Ardeidae > Gorsachius > Gorsachius magnificus. The sequence goes on along the minus strand of CM067088.1, from coordinate 31,171,749 downwards.
TACCCTTTTCTGTCATCTTTAGAAGAACTAATCTTGTTAAGGTACTGCAGATCATCATGTATGCAGTATGATCTAAACTGTAGACATACATATATATGTATGCATTTTACTTTTGTATTTACTACCATGTGTGATGAAGTATTTTCAAATTGTTCTTGTTTAGTTTATTGACTGTGAACTGTAATACTTAGGATGATGTTTAAATAAGGTGTTTCCTTCCAGGGTATTTTAATAACTGAAAGTGATAAATTTCTCACTTTGTTGAAGTGAATTATCTTTTTTAAATTACAAAACCAAAAAGTCTCCAGGTTTTTCTTCAGAATTGCATGTTGCAATGCTGGCACAGTTTGTTTTTATACACTGTTTATTGCTTATTGGAACTTTCAATTTCTGTTACTTAAAGAAACGGTTGTTATAAATTACTAAAGTTTCCAGTTTCTGTTGCTCCATTACATTGACATAATATTCTACTTCACTAAATCAAAATGTTCTATGGGATGACAGATGCAGTACACTTTGTCAGAAATAAGCAGTCGTTAAGCACAGGCAAAGTTCTGTGTGGTGGAAAGCTTCCATAAAATATTGTTTGTAAACTTGAGCAGGACATTTATTCCTGTTCATCTGAAATTAAGATGTATTTTCCCTTTCACTTAATGTCTATTTCCTGCATTTCATTACACTTTTTCCATAGGCTCTTGCTTCAGGGAACTAGAGAAGGAAAGGAGATACACAGCAATAACAAATAGAAATGGGTACGTTCATGATCAACAGTACTGTGGCTGTTTTGAGACTGTTCACTGTCTCAGATTTTGCTGAACTATTTTTACTCTGTAGGAGGAGTAGGGCTGGTCACAGATTTAAATGATTTGCTGTTGTTTTACTTAAGACTAGTTGTAGTACCCCAATTTCATTTTACCCTTTTTAAATTTTTTTTTTTATTCTAGGCTTTCTGCTCTGGATTTGATTCTTTGCAAAATGAATATTGCATTCTTTCGCAAAGGTTGGACACTCCAGTAGAATTTGTCAAGATCAGTGCACATAAATCAACAGCTTATTTTTCTTGAAGATTTCTGTGCAGCTTTTAAAGCTTTAATCACAATGAATTCAGGCTTATGGAGTCAAGAAAAAGCAAGTTCATCCTATTGGGAAGAGCGGATCTTTTACTTGCTTCTCCAAGAATGCAGTGTCATAGACAAGCAGACTCAAAAGCTCTTGAAAGTGCCCAAAGGTAGCATTGGGCAGTTTTTTCAAGACCGTTCTTCTGTGGGACACTCCAGAAATATTCCTTGTAAAGGCAAGAAGCTGCAGATTGGATTAAAGATTCTGGAACAACCTCATGCAATCCTGTTTGTGGATGAGAAGGATGTTATAGAAATAAATGAAAAACTAGCTGAGTTGCTTTTGGCCATTACTAACTGTGAGGAAAGATACAGTTTGTTTAAAAGCAAAAGCAGGTTAACTAAAGGCATCCAAATAGATATTGGCTCACCTGTTAGAGTACAGCTGAGAACAGGAGATGATAAATTTCCTGGAGTTGTTCGCTTCAGAGGACCCTTATTGCAAGAAAGGTCCCTAACAGGGATATACTTTGGAGTGGAGTTGCTGGTAAGTTTCTTGCTAAGGGGAACCATCATATATATTTTGTAAGATGAGCTAAAAATCTTCTGTTTAAAGAGGCAGTCATCATAATTTTTTTTTTTTCTGGAGGCATTATTACTCCTAAAAATTCTGTAGCCTTCAGTCTGTTCATAAGTGTTGTTATTAAATACCTGTGAACACACCATACCACATCAGCCTTATATTGTACATGTTAAGTGAAGCTTGATGAGGAGCATGGTCTGGCAAAAAGGCTTGAACATACTCTGACTCTTGCAGCCTAGAAAGGTTTAATTGCTTACATCCCTATTGTGGTAAATATCTGACTCTCAGATTCCTGTTGAGTACTGTGTTTTTCCCTGTACGTGGCAGGATACAATCCATAAATGCAGGCTTGGATTTTAGGGCTGCTGGTTTTGTAGAGCCCTAAAAGTCAAATGGCAACTAGTTAGGATAGAGAATGTTGCCATTTTGTGCTCCTGATGAGGTACTTCTGCAAAATTAATGTCAACCGTAAGCTTTAGAAAAGTTAGATTCAGGAGAATGCCACTCTTGTATGAGAAGTATATTTTTCAAAGTCATCTTTAAACTTTTCCCAAATTCTTTGCAATTCGCACTGAGAACCTTGGGGAATAACAGGCCCAAGCGCTTCTGAAAATCAGGTCTCTTTATTTGGCGTCTAAGTGGAATGCTTCGCATTGTGTCTAGTATGAAGTAGTCTTGTCTTGATATGGCAAAAATGTGATGATGGCAGCAAGATTTGCACCTGAAGAAAACATGATTCTGTGAGTAAAAAGACTTCTGCCTGTGGCAAATCTAATGACATCTTACCATTTATTTCCCGAAGACAGACAGTCTGAATATTTGCCACAAATTCCAGCAATAGAATTTTCCCACTATAATGATAGTTCATCAGGCAAATTCTTACTGCAATTTCTCCAAAATGCTGGATTATGTTACTGCTTTTGTAGTAGTCTGCTTTTGCACAAAATACACTGCTGCTTTTTTTTTTCTTTTCTTTTTTTTTCCCTCCTTCTTCCTCCTCTGACACTTAGGAAGAAGGTCGCGGTCAGGGGTTTACTGATGGACAGTACCAAGGCAAGCAGCTTTTCAGATGTGATGAGGATTGTGGGGTTTTTGTTGCTTTGGACAAACTGGAGCTGGTGGAAGATGATGACAATGAACTGGAAAGTGACTATGCAGCTCCAGTTGACACAATGCAGGTAGAACTTCCTCCTCTAGAGATCAACTCCAGGGTTTCTCTGAAGATAGGAGAGAGTATAGAGTATGGGACAGTTATATTCTGTGATGTCTTACCAGGAAACGAAAGTTTAGGATACGTTGTTGGAGTGGACATGGTAAGAAAATAATCTGACTTTAATACCTTTTGCATGTGTGTTAGAAGTAAATTACATGCAATATAGAAGAAGAAACATTATCCACAAGCTACTTCAGGGGAGGCTGACCTAAAATTGGAAATAAACACTTGTGTTCAAAGATGCCCCTTGGTGGTAATTGGGTTTTGGCATCAGGTAAATGGTATCCTATTTGGTGCTAAACAGTTCAGGAGAAATACTCTGGTTATGCTGAGGAGCCTCCACTGAGCTACTTGCAATGTTAGATGTCAGTCTTGAAGTCATAGAGTTGAGTGTTTGTCTTGTGAGACTGGCTTTGTCCTACCTTTTTTAAAAAGTTGGTTGGATGCCTTTTTCTTTGTTAGGTATTTTTTGAAGCTTTTTTTCATGTGACTTTTTTTTTAAAGCTTTTTTTCATGTGACTTTGTTCTATGTTAAAAATTCTGAGCTTTAAGTACAAAAGTTGATCTTTCAAGAAAATGTGAAGCTTGTCATTAAAAATTATTTCAAGCAACCTGAATTTTTAAAAATGAACAGCTTTCAAATTTTTGGTAGTTAAAGGGTGTTTGTTTTTGTTTTGTAGATTAGGTGCTTCCATTTTCTTGATTGCAGTAGCTGTTGCCTAACAGTGCACTAATGGATTTTACTAGAGGAATGCTTGTTAAAATAGGAAATATTTCTGAAAAGAACAGTTTTTAAGTTTGCATTTGTCTTTAAAGACTGTAATGTTTGAGTGTTCTAAATCCAAAGTTGTTACAGGAAAAAGTGGATGATGTCAAACCTTTCATTGTCCTCCTTTTTATGTTCCTAAAGACATATGTGTGTATTCTGTACGACGTAAATCTTCTCTTGGGATACATGTAACATGTTTTTCTATTTTTAGGATAATCCTATTGGAAACTGGGATGGAAGATATAATGGAATACAGCTGTGCAGTTTTGCAAGTGTTGAAAGTACACTTCTTTTGCATATCAATGATGTTATTCCAGGTATGCTCTGCTTTCTTAACCAGAAGGCAGACTTTGATAACATCTCAACCTAGGCACAAATATATGATTAAAACAATACCACTGAATTAATATCCTAAATTCACTTGAATTAGTTTAGCTTTCTGTTTTACACTTCTTTTCAGTTTCCTCCTCCTTTTGGTTACGGTCTCACTAGTAGAAAAGGTTTAATATTGAACAAAATTACTTTCAAATTGTATAGGATTTACAATACTATGCAGGTGGATAGTATTCATGTGAGTGTCAGTAGTGGGAATCTTTTTATTGAATGTTCAATTTACGAGTTTAAATATCTTGTATCAGAAAGCTGTTCTTTTTGTGCTTGAAATGTATTAACAGTAGCATTTGGTGAGTAAATACTTGAAAATTCATAGCAAGTCTGTGGAAAAATTCGCTATCTGCAGTAATTCACAGGATGGTGATAACTTGTAACCACTACAGCCCCCTGATTCCTTTTCTGAAGAAAGAAAAAAAGTTTTGTGTAAAACTCTGTGTCTATCTGAAGACAGGTACTAATGCTCATGCAGTCTTGTACAGCTTGTAGTCTGTAACCATTGCCCTCTCTCTTCAGTTCGGCTAACTTTTCTTATGTTCACCTCCTACTTGTGTTTAGTTGAGGTCCATGTTTTTGCATGAATTCTCCTCTCTGGAGAATTCATGGGAACATCTCCGTTTTTGGGAAAAGAGCACTTGTTGTAGACGTGTTGGTATTTAGGTTTAGAATTTCATGCATGTGTTTCCCGTAATGGATGCATGCCCATGCATTGAAGAACATGAAGTCAATCTATTTGATGTGTTCAAGAAATAATGGTAGACTTCAGAGTGAAGTAATTGCTGATGTGATAGAAGCAAATCCTGTACACATAAAGCGTTGGTTATGTGCCAAACAAGGTTTTGCTCCACTCTGTTTTAAAACTTGCAATGCAGACCTTGGCTCGATTACATTTCCAGTTGATCTTCTCTATGACATAGTAAAAGCATAGAAAAGGGAAGCTAATATTCTCTTCATATACCACGTCTTAGAGACTGTGTCACAGGACAGGAGGCCTCCCAAGCTTGCCTATACCTCAAGAGGTGGTGGTGACAAAAGCTTGTTCAATCATAGTAAGCCAAAGGCTACAGGTACGTATGGGAAGTGATTTTCTTCACCTATGTAAGATTACAAATTGCTGTTGCTTGGGAAAAAGTGTTGCCTTGCATTTTCTATCACTTCATTTACTATTTCAGTTACATACCGAGTTAAATTTCTCTGAAGTAGAGCATTAGTATGAATTAAACTGTCTACCATCTTTATTATGATTAAATAAAGTTAACACTGCTCAAAATACCTTCACTTTCATGAAAAACAGTTTGAGGTTTAGCAAAAATTCAAGAGCATATTACCTAGTTGTCCAGTATAATCAGTTCAGGGCTGCATTCTGTTTTTCTGAAAGTGTGGTATGTATTTAGTTTCTTTTTTATTTCATTTTTTAATAAATATAATTTCCTGTTGTCTTCCTTCTGCAGGACTAGAAACTTCCAAATTTTTAGCCCAGGAGCAGATCTACTTAATAGTGAATACATTAATTTTGCTGTGATTCAAAAGCAAAATTGAATTTCCCAAAATATATAAACTGCTTCTGACTCTGGTTTTGGCCAGCTCTGAAAATCCTCCCTGGGGGCGGGGGGGAAACTTGGAAGGGAAAAATTTTTTTCTTTCTTTTTTTTTTTTTTTTTTTTTTAAGGCAGAAATAAAAATTCAGTGTCTTTTGAATTTACTAGTGGCTATTCTGGGTTGTAGAATACTAATGACAGTATATTCTGTAAGCTTTCATTCTACCTGGAATTGGATGCTGGCAGAGATGGTCTTCACTGAAGTAACTGTGGTGGTATGTTGGCACAAGTTACAGCTGTGTGGAATTGGATCGGTAATTTATTTGCCTACTCTGAATTTTTTTCACTTTAAAAACAAAGAACAAATACCTGCTGCATACTGTATCTCAAATGCTTTCTTATATCCATAATTTATAGTAATGAAAAATTTGCACTTGAGGGGTATTTTCTGCGTTCTTTTCAGGTTGGTGATTTGAAATTTCAGCTTGGAGAATTAAGTTGGTTTGGGATAAACTGCTACTTTGCTGCAAGCTTAGAACTGTGTTAGCTTTTATGGGAGAATTTGCTGCTTTGTGGAAAGGCAGTTATGTCTTCTTTATAGTAACAAATATATACTATGAAATAAGAGCGTAGCTAACCTTTTGTAAATAGAGATTAATCTCTTCAGTGAAATGTGTTGTTTTCCAGGATCTACCTCTGAACCTGGAAATAGAAACAGATCTGAAGTCTTCTACACATTGAATGGCTCATCAGTTGACTCTCAGCCTCAAACAAAAACAAAACCCCCATGGTATATTGATGAAGGTAAAGAGAGATTATAGTCTTTCATGTAGGCATACGCTTTATTTAGAAAACAAAATAGACTGTATTGATGTTCTTCAAATAAAACAAGTATGAGTTTAAATTTAAAACAGTTGGAATATGTTGTCTTAGTGAAAGGCATAGCATATCATAGAAAGCATCTTGGAACCCCCATGAAAATATACTCTGTCTTAATTGACAGGCCTGTTGTTTTATTCTGCATGTAGGAGATTACATTCTTGGCAACGTATGCGCAGCTCTGTGGGAATGCATATGTCTTGCAGGCAAAATAAAAGCTGGGGCTTGGAAGGAAGATATGAAGATATTCCTTGTGGCCAAGTATATAGAGTAATTTTATTTTGCCTGTCTTTTTGTAGCTAATGTTACAAATCTAAGGGAACTGTAATATTCTGCCATGCCAGCTAATCAATCTGGAAGTAGGGGGAGCAAAATAATCTGATTAAGCATACATGTTTTTTCAGTATGTTTTAAAGTTATTTCTGCAAAATAACTCTCTCTGAATTCTTACAAGTATGGGTGCATGTACCCAGGATCAGTATATCTTGATTTGCTTCCAGATCTCATTATTATTACTTTTTTTTTTTTTTTTTTTTTCCCTGATCAACTTTTCTAAAGTGTGGCTGGCTTAGTGGCTGAACCGGTAAATACTAAACTAATAACATTAATTTACCATGGAAACCTATTGCAGTAGTAACCCCTGAATTTGTAAAAGAAAATGGGTTAAAATTCTTGGTTGCCTAACAGATGTTGTTCCAACAGCTTGGAACTCTGTTTAAAAATTAGTTTATAATAATATTTAAAATAAGCAAGGTAAATATCCTATCTAGAAAGAAGTAAGGAAGTAAAGGATTTTTATTTTTTTTTTAAAATTTTTGGATATTAACTTCAGTTAATAAAACAGCGTTGGGAGAAGAGGTAATGAAGAAGCTGCTTTTGGTCTGTGAATACCAACTGTGTATTAGAGACTTTGTAGAGAGATGAGAGAAGATACAGAACACTTGTGCTTTTACATCTAGTTGTGATCTCATTTATCAAGCACTGCGTTAGCCATGACTTATTTAAATCCTTTATTCTTTATAGACACTGATAGATTCCTTGTGTTAGAACCAAAGTATATTGTGATAGAGCCAGGGGAATAAACACTTTTCCATTTGCAAATCATGTCTGCAAGCAATTACTCATGTCTGTATAAGCTGTGAACCAAATCCTTTCCTCAGTCACACTGACCAATGAGTTCTTCCTAGTTTTGCCCATTACAGTCATAATCCTTGGGGCTGTTACCTAGTATTCAAAGAAGGTAAAAAAAAAAATTCAATCTAAACCTTCCTGTAGTTTCTGGCTAACATCTCCTTTCTCTGTGCTGTTCGTTTCTGTTGGTCGTGGTAGAAGGGGTAGGGCTACAGCAGCATCTGCTCAGCCAGTTCTGTCTCTCCAGTGTTGCTAAGTGACAAAGCATCTTCCTACGTGCCCTCAGCTGTTAGTTCTTTCTATACAGGACACCCATTAAATCAGATGTAGTTGCAGATACACTTCATTGGTTTGATAGCTAAGTCTTTCCTTTTGTAAGCTGGGGAAAAAAAACCCTCAATACTTACTAACATCTTGGGTTTGATTTTAACAGTTGGTGAAGACCCTGCAAAATCACTTACTGATTCATCTCCTGGATTTGGGCATTCTTCACCACCACTGCAGCCACCTTTAACAAACTCTGTGTCTACAGAAAACAGATTTCACTCCCTCCCTTTTAGCTTGACAAAAACATCAAATACTAATGGTACTATTGGACACAGTCCCCTCTCTTTATCTGTTCAGTCAGTCATTGGTGATGTAAATACTACGGCTAACCAGGAGAGTCCATCAACAGCAGGCCCAGTCGGGAACTCGCATGGTCTTGAAGCAGGTTCCTTGGCTGAAGTTAAAGAAAATCCTCCTTTCTATGGAGTAATCCGCTGGATTGGCCAGCCCCCTGGAGTAAATGAAGTATTAGCTGGACTGGAACTGGTAAATATAAATTGTAGTTCACATTAATATTGATTACGTGTTACTAGTTTTGTTTCCAAGAGTTGGTGTCTGTATACTTTGTGAAAGCAGTCAGTCTGGAGGAGTTTGTCCAAGCGGGTTGCCATGTGATCTCCTTATAACACAGCAAAATTCTGAGATGAGCTCTGACTTTTGCCCTAGACCTGACTCTGTTAATAGGCTCTGAGATGTCTTTGTGTCACAGTGGGTAATTGAAATTGTAGGACTGGTCACTCACTTTAAAGGAGTGCCCTTTGCTTATGTCATGGAGATTTTAATTGAAAAAATCCAACTGTATTTAAAGGCTCTTTAAAATGCAGATTTATATAAAATGCCTTGGCTGTAAGAGACTTTACTGACTATCAGTTTTCTGTTTGGTTGGTTTTTGCATACCAGCAAACAGGCAGTGTCAGAGTTATGACTGTCAGAGTCATAACACTGGTTTTGATGGGTTTTGATGATCGATGGTAGTGGTATTGTTGATTTGACAGCCATGTGCTTTATGTGTTCCTGTGGGCCCTTTGTAAATTCACAGTTGCCGCAAATGCGAATTGCTGTTATGTACTGACATTCACTCTGTGGCAGCTGCTGCCAAGGTTGTGTTGGCTATCAGTTAAATTAATGTTTATGCGATTAGGGAGATGGGGTTCTTTATTTTGGGATAATGTTCAATAAAATTTCAGATAAAGCCATGTACAATTATGTAAAACAACAAACATCTTTAGCAAAGTAGGGGAGAATGTGACTGGAATTTCAGCTGTTACAAAAATCCTGATGCTTGTGGGGTTTTTGGGTGGAGTTCAAGCTATAGTTTGCCAGAGGAGTTCTGAGACGCACCTTAGGATGCCTTGTGTTCACCTGGGGTCTTGGACTTGCCTGCCATGCATTTCTGCATTAAAACCTAGCAATTGTTAGTAAGCAGACAAGATGCGTTAAATCATGTCATCAAAGGTAAATAATGATAACCTGCTATTTTTCATGCTTGGTTTATGTGGCCTTTCCTTGATTTTGGGTGTTCTGAAGTGGGTATTGTGCAGGCCAGAGTCACGCTGGAAGTATTCACACTACCCAATGCTTAGTGATGTTAGCTGAGTTTTAAAAGGTGCTTGGTGGCGCTGGTGTGCTCTTTGTAACTACAGAAGGAATCGGAGTGACTCGCGAGCTTAGTGAAGTTCCCAATGTTGACTAGGTTTTAATTCTCACTCTCCTCTCCCACCTCCCCCAAGCTGCTTCTTACGGAATTTTTTTGTTTTGTTTTGGATGGAGTGAGTGGTTAAGCATGAATTAAAAAAGCGCGACTCAATTTCCTCAGTTAAAGAACACCTCAGCTGAAGCTTTGTATACTAGAATGTAGAAACATTGTATATCAAGCTTCAGAGTACCTGAAGGGCAACTTATGGCCAGATATTTTATCAAATATCTTTCTGCAGAATTCTAGAAATAAGAAAAACAGTGAAATCTCACTTGAATTTTCAGGAAGATGAATGTGCAGGTTGTACAGATGGAACATTTAAAGGAACTCGATACTTCACTTGTGCTCCAAAGAAAGCTCTTTTTGTTAAACTCAAAAGCTGCAGGCCGGATTCCAGGTTTGCTTCGCTACAGCCTGTTTCCAACCAGATTGAACGCTGCAACTCTCTAGGTACTGAGTTTCTGCTTATTACTTATTTGTCAGCTGCGAACTGACCTGGGTTTTGGTTTCATTTATTCCTGCTATATGTTCTTTATATTGAACATTTGAAAATCTGTACTGATATTACTTCAATGAGATTAATGAATAGACGATCAGTCTGTACAGAACATAATGTTTCTATGGATTACTTTTTTATGCTTTAAAACAAGAAAATGTTCGTATATTTAAAGAAATTTCATAAAATTAAGGGATTTTTTGTTATGCTACACGTTTTTTACTTTAGAAGTTGTAAAGCAATCTTGCTGAAAATGGTATTTGCAACTCCAGCAATATGTGATTGCATTATCAGAAATAACGACAGTTAACTTTTCTATAATGTCAAATTATTTTTTTTCTAATTATTAACATAGAAAAGCATGTATTTTTATGGTGGAAGTTAGTGGTGAAAAACTCAGGTTTTTTTCTAACTTCAAATATTTTAGATTTCTTGGGTCATGTTGTATTGCCTGGGACAACAGGAAAGAAAGAAGTTTCTGATACTTGTAAGGTAGTGTGAACAGGGCATTTGTGATGGTCAGAGAACTTCATTCCTACTGGATAAAATTAATTCAGTGCTGCAGGCTTTCTGAAGCACTTTTAATGTGCATTGTCAGTGGAATGTAAAGCCTTGTTCAGTCTCTGGAAGACAGTGAGTCTCAGCTATAATGAAATGCTATTCTAGTCCAGAGAAGGAATGCTTACACTAAGGCAGCAACTTAGCTGTAAAACATTAATAGGAAAATCTCAAGAGCACTAAAATTTGAGGCTTTAAAGTGTCTTTTGAAAAAAAAAATTTCAGCCTTTGGAGGTTACTTAAGTGAAGTGGTAGAAGAAAACACTCCTCCAAAAATGGAAAAAGAAGGTTTAGAGACAATGATTGGAAAGAAGAAAGGTATCCAGGGTCATTACAACTCCTGTTACTTAGACTCCACCTTGTTCTGGTAAGTTCATAATTTGTATAGTGGCATCACATGCTAGAAATGCAGAACACGTGATCTTTGTTGTAACGACTGTCTGGCTATTACTGTGCAGCTTACAAAGTTATGCGCTGCTATCTTTGACACATTGCTATGCTCTTTCGATTTGAACAAGTTCTGCAGCATTTGCTGCATAACGTGAACTGCTAATCACATGCAAATTGTACTGACCCTTATGTATCTGTACTCTTTTTGGCTGTAAATGGTTGAAGGATGAAAGAGTACACAGGCTGGGGGGTGGAGGGAGGGAGATACCTCTTACAACTTATTTGCAGAATCCTGCCTTGGCAACTGGTTTTGTGTTCTGCTGCAGAAAAGATACTGGGTTGGAGTGGACTTTCACTATTTAGTACAGCTGTGTTGTCCTCTGTCCATAATTATCTCTTTTTGAGTTTGTTGAGTTCTTTAATTCTCCTGTGGCTTTGCTTGGTTTGTCTTATGTTGCTCAGGCATTTGAATGGTCGTGTCTTCCAGAATCAAAACAACCTTCCTTTTCTTTTTTTCTTTGTAGCCTGTTTTCTTTTAGCTCTGTTTTGGACACTGTGTTACTCAGACCTAAAGAAAAGAATGACGTAGAATATTACAGTGAGACTCAAGAGCTGTTGCGGACAGAGATTGTGAATCCTCTGAGAATGTAAGTAAAGCCATGAACTGGTCTCTGGTCTAATATAAATTTTATACTAGATCCTACTCGTATGTGTTCCTACTGCAAACCTGGAAAGTTTGGCCAACTGCTGCTGCCAGTCTATTCTTTTTCTTCTGGAGTATTTTTACTTGTTCTTCCTGGTAAGTTTAATTAGTGCTAACTGGAAATAGTTATTCATTGTTTGATGATGAAATATTTTTACTAGTCTCTATTTGGAAATGCAATCGGCATAAAGCTATTGTAAAATGTGTACAGGTATGAATACAGAAGCACCAATAAATAGAAGTTATGTTTTTTGTTGGTATTTACTGTTTCTAATGCTGCCATTCTTGACAGAAGTATTTGGGTTATCTTCTGTGGAGTTTCATAATTTGATAGATTTGGTGGGGCTTTAAAAGTTCCATTTTTACATGTCGTCTGCAAATGGTCAAAACACTTATTAAAAGAACTTAACATGAGCTTTGTAATTTCTTAGGCACAATGAACAAAGGAAATATGGCAAAAAATCTGCATGAAAAGTTATTTGTCTTTAGCTTAACTTTTTTTTTTTTAAACATGCAGATAATACAGTTGTAGTCCTGAAATTCTGTGAGCTGTCACTGACCAATTTATCATGAAGTTTTACTTTTGATTCCTGGAATAAAACGATGGCTTCTGAACCCTTATTCTTGTAAGGGTGTGTGTACTTTACCTGCTGTGTATCAGGGTTCTGTGGCATAGGTAGTAGGATACACACCAAGCAGCAGGAATCTCAAATGTCTGAGAAGACTGGAAGTCTTACTTCTACCTTTCTACCACGCTTAAAACTTTCTTTACACTTTTTGTAAAGTTTTAGAGGAAAAGATTGAATGACTCTTAGGTCAGCAGTACAGTTCTGTATCTCTTTCTCAAATATTGAATTTTTTTTTTATTAACAAATTCCACAGTGCTGTTGTTACGTGACATTCTGAAATTGCTGCATTAAGCGGTGCAAATTAGAGTGAAAACAAATCAAAAGTAATTGACTGACAAATCAGAAAACAGTTATCCTGGTAAGTTAATGTTTAAAATGAGCTCTTAAAGGTTATGCAGGAACACTGAGCACTGCATTAAATTTATACTGCATTAAAAAAGCTGGAAGTCGGATTGAATGTGAGGAGTCAATACATAGTTTTGAAGAAATACTGTACACAGTTAAAGAAGGATCTGAGAGACTGTATTTCAGCATTTAAGAGGGTTTTTTCCTACTTCTCTGACTTAATCACAAACTAATAGCTTATTAAACCGATTTATCTTAGATATGGATATGTATGTGCTACAAAAATAATGAAACTGAGGAAAATACTTGAAAAAGTTGAGGCTGCATCAGGATTCACTTCAGAGGAAAAAGGTAACTGGGGAGGTTTTCCTTTCTTTGAGATTTGTAAGAATCTGAATATACCAGAAAACTGAAATACCTTGCTATATAATTATACCAGAACAAAACACACAAATATTTCTCTGTAGCATTAATATCTCTACCAGAGAATTGAGTGACCATTGGGTGGTTAAAAGGTCTTTTCCTGCTTCCTCGGGTCTGTGAGGAACCCTAGCTGAACAGTTTCTGCCGTAATAGTCTTTCACTGACTGGATTTCTTTTCCATCCTTCCTGTGCCCATGTGACTGACTCCCTTTTAGCAGTGAGGGGAGATCTAAGGCCTCAGAAATGAAGACTGTGATAAGGCTGGGGTCTTTGTCCTCTTTCAAAATGTCACTTCAGTCCCTGAGGAATATATTTCCACTACAATGTTTCATTGTCACAATAGTTATGTAGTATTTTAAGAAATAGGTAAATCATGTTAGAAAAATCAATTCCCGACCTTTTGGTCTTCTGCTGCAGATAATGATTAATTAGTATTACATTATGTAGCTGTTTCATTTTTGTTTGCGAGAACACTACTGTCTTTGTAAATGCTGAATGCTGAGACCAATATTTATTGCTGTTAGTGGCAGGAAGAGAAATATACCAGAAAGCGCTCCGTGTTGGGGAGAATAGGCCTCTGGGAAGCTGGTGTTGGCTGCATTCTTGATGAGCAAACTCAGTCTCTAGTTTAGATTAACTCTGTGCTATTGTGTGGTTTTTATGTAAGTGCTGCTGTCACTACTCCTCACTGCTGCTTTGCAGCTTCACTGTTTTCTTTTGAAAGCTTTTATTTCTCCTGAAAAAGTTATGTGGCGCCAAATGATTCCTCTGAAATACAGAGCATCTTTTTGATCTTTACTGGAAAGCTTATTACCCTGTTGAGCCTGTGTCTTTTATTAGGGCTATTTGACACCAAAAGAGTAAACAGATGTTTGTGTCATGAAAATGTTCATGATTTGTTATAATCTTACTGCATTGTAAAAATGAACCTTTACTTTTTTCTTATTAAAATTTTGAAAACTTTAGTTTAAAATCAACCTTGAACAATATATCTGGTTTTGCATGCTAACAAGACTTTTCTTCTCCTTTCTCCCCAGATCCAGAAGAATTTTTGAATATTTTATTTCACCATGTCCTAAGAGTTGAACCACTGTTGAAAATAAGGTAAATCTTTTTTCTTTGTTGAATTTATCTATTTGTGAAGGCTGATGAGGAGAGAGTGTATCTGCTGCCTTTCAAATTGGAATAGCTCTTAGAGCACCTTTGATGCTGTGATTCATATTTCTAATAAGATTCAATATAATAAAGATACATTGACAAATATGACGCTATTTCCTACCTTTTTTGGTAGATGGATGGGTTCTGCCCCACTGGTCTCTTGTTGCGAAAGCTTACAAACATGGTTTCATGAGACTTGGACAAACATCCCCTGTCCTAGTGCTGTCTGCTTGAGAGCTGTTCTGTCTTCCTGTTAGTTACACTGGAGACGGGCTGCTGTGAGAGGACCCTACAGCACTGCTGAATGTGGCCCGCAGCTTACAGCTGCTTATTTCTGGGACAAGCTGCAGAGATTGTTGAATCAGTGTTTAACATGGAAACTGATTTGCATTTCTTCTTTAAGGCTAATGTAAATATTTCAGTCGTTTGTCTTGATCAAGTTTGGCTTCTCTTACTTTATCAAGATAACAGATACTGGCATTATGTATGTCTTCATTCTTGACTGTAGCACCACAAGGATTCAGCTGTCGTAACTGAGTCTAACAGAGGTAGGGATTGTAGCCCGCTGGCTGTCATTCTGCTAGCTGGCACGTGATGTTCTCCGGTTCCTTGTCACACTCTGTGGCAGCAGCAGTGTTGCAAGGCATTTCCCATAGTTTTTCAGTTCTTTTCTCACTGCAGGAGTTGTATTAGTTTCTATGCTGCTTTAGTTCAGTGGTATGCGAGGTAAGTGCCCACTATTTGTTGCGCTGTGCAGAGATGCGGGAGTTAGGAGCCTGTACCTAGAGCATCTGTGTGCAGTGCGCTGTAGTTCACTGCTTGGGTGCCACTGAGTACACCCAGGCTATCTTCTGTGGTAGTTCTGTAGGGAAAGTTTGAAAAAGTTTGAAGGGATGAGAAATCAAGGCATATCATGAATTTGGAACCGTGTTCCTGCCTCTGCCTAGACAAAGGTCTATGTTTGTTAGGTTAAAAACAAAAAACTAAAACACAGCAACTAGTAACTTCAAGCCTGTACTGGGGCTGTATAGAAAAGTGTTTAGAGAATAGCTTGCCATCTTAAGACTCTCGCAGTTGTTGTTACTGTCTCTCTTCAGTTCTGTGAAATACAGTGTGCTGAGAAACCCCTGTGGCTAATGTATTATTCTGGTGAAACAGCTGGGGTACAATACTATAATTATAATAATAGCATTTATTATTATAATTAGAATAATAGATGTTCATGTGAGAAGGTATTTCTAGTTTTTGGTAGTTAACAGGTGTGCTGCTGTGGCAGAAGTCACAGCTGAAAGGAGTAAAATAAAAGCAAGGGAAGATGCCTCTTATTCCACTTGTACGTCTCTGTGCTGTCTTCCACATTTCTTTAATCCCTCTTCTGTAACACTTGGCTTCAAGGTTTTTGTCATGTCTGTGCCATACAGAGGAGAACAGAACTTATGTTCCACCACTCAGCTTTTAGCACTGAAGTTGGTGTGTTTTGTACATGTACCTTAACTCTTTAAGAAGTCTCTTTTCTTCTTAGCAAGAAGGCTTGCATTAATGATAGTAACTTTGAGCACCATTCTCTTGGAATCCTCTCAAAACTTGAGTACTCTAAAAAGCAATGTTGTATTAAGTGCTGGGTGGGATGGGAGTGGGTTACTGTGTATAGCAAATTTGATGAAAGTTCCCAGGAATTTTGACACTGGGATGAAACAACTCCTACCTAACTTTTTTCTTTTGCTATTGGAGGCCAGATACTCCTGTATGCTTTTTCTCCATGATAGCAAAATCCAATTCTTCAGTGTGAGCACAGTCTTCTATATCCTTTCTCATGTCCTTCCAGAGTAGGTTGTTACTCAGCTGAAGCTCTCTTCCCAAATATCTCAGATTTATGTTTATGTAACAGAAATACTACCTGAAAACATCAGTACTTAATTTTGACTTTGTTTTGAAACATCTGACCTCAAAACTTACTTAAATTGGTAGCTTGATCCTTTGGCCCTCTCCCTATCCATATAAAAATGTGTTGTGGTTTTGTGGTTCTTGCATTTTTGCTTTTGGGGTGGGGGGGGAGGGTGTTTTGTAGTGTGTGCTTGCTTGTTTGGTGGGGTTTTTTGCTTTGCTTTGTGCTTTTTTTTTGTTTGTTTTGTTATGGGTTTTTTTGTTGGGGTTTTTTGTGAGGATGAGGAAGTTTATCCAGCCTGCTATGGCTAGCATTGGCAGTCAGTGTAGTAGCTGCCGCCTTAATGTTTGCCTCGGTGTAGGAGGCTGCTTAACACTTGGAGCTGGACAGCCCTTGAATTGGGATTATCCCTTTGGAGAGTTCTCTGTTAACTGTCTAGCAGCACTGGCCATCCATGTGAGGCTTCTACTGTAGGAAGCAGGGTGGGTATCTCCCTGATTATAAAAGGAAATGTTTCATTAAACCCAGTCACTTTTTTTAACTCCTTACTGGGAATATCATACAGAAGAGAATTGTTGTTGTTCCTTTTGATGTTTTATTACTTTTACTTGTCTTTCCAATGAAAGCTGCTTTAGTGCATTGGAGTTTTTGGGGCATATGCTTAGGAAGTATTTCTCAGTTGGTAGTTCAGTAATGCATAGGCATATGTTTTTAAAACATACTCTGAAACTTAAACTGCTTTTGTTTCTTAAATAAGTTTGTAAGTTTTTCTAAAATCAGTCCACACTTAATACTTGATTGCCTGTCATCTAAGGAATTTTGTTGTTGTTTCTGTTTAGGGGTTTTTGTTGTTTTGGTTTGGTTTTTGAAAGCAGAATATATTTCATTGCAGACAGGATGTTGTATAGACTATTTTCTGGTAGATGTTACTTTCCTAGTAAAATACAGTCATTGTTACAGTAGAGCTTCCAAATCTGTGTTTTTAAATCTGTTTTTAGATCAGCAGGTCAGAAAGTACAAGACTGTTACTTCTATCAAATTTTTATGGACAAAAATGAGAAAGTTGGAGTCCCAACAATTCAGCAGTTATTAGAGTGGTCATTCATCAACAGCAACTTGAAGTTTGCAGAGGTTGGTGACAGCTGTTGCTTTGTTACAAGCGATAATGCCTAGACATTTGCTCATTCAGCAATGGGACAAAAGTAGGACTGGGGGTGAAAACAAAACGTGGACATGTTGGAAATGGGAGCACTAGGTCACTGGTACAGGTTGCCTACATGACAAAAATATTCTATGGTTGACTTAATGACGTGTATCCTTTGGCTGAACAGACCAAAGTAATTTAGGTAAAGAATTACTAAAAGAAAACTTCTTAGTTACTGCCAGTAAGTTGTCTTAAGGACTAGTATTTTGAGGTACCTCGGTTTGTAAAAACCTTTACAAAGGGAAGCTTTTTTTCCTCCCTACATC
Organism: Gorsachius magnificus; assembly: GCA_034008185.1. Classification (NCBI taxonomy): domain Eukaryota; kingdom Metazoa; phylum Chordata; class Aves; order Pelecaniformes; family Ardeidae; genus Gorsachius; species Gorsachius magnificus. The sequence goes on along the minus strand of CM067088.1, from coordinate 31,154,108 downwards.
CCCGGACGGCAGTGTGTAGTCCAGTACGTTTAATATTGTACTTGAGCATGGCTGGGACTTATGCCATTTGAAAATGATTTAGATGCCACTTTCCTGGGTTTTTTAGCTGTAGTTTCTCTCAAAGAATTTTGGTTTGCTTACCATCTTGCTAATTTTGAAGTCAATGGGCTGTAAGTTTAAATAACATGAAGATATTTATAGCATTAGAAGTATGCCTCTAAATTTAGATAATTGTCTGTCTCAAGCTCATTACATTATATTCTGCCATTTAACTAGGCACCCTCTTGCCTGATTATCCAGATGCCTCGGTTTGGAAAAGACTTCAAAATGTTCAACAAAATTTTTCCATCCTTGGAATTAAATATAACAGACTTACTTGAAGATAGTAAGTATGCAACATTGCGTTGTGTAATAAAAGAGAGTTGTTAAGCGTGACTAACAGTGGCAGTAAGTACTCCTGGTAGTTCTGGGTTTTTTGCTCTGTTGTTGTTTTGACTAAATACTTAACAAGGTAGTGTGAGATGCTCAGGCTGAGGAGGAAGAAAAGTTTACTGGGTAGAATACTTTTTTTCTCTCGTGTTATGCTCTATATGTTCTTCTGAATTGTAGCTTTTAACTTGCTTGATTTTGTTTATTGAATTCTTGAGTATCTGTACAACTAAACTTCTTATTTCAAGACAGTGTTGTTAAAGTGGAGTTATTAGCAGCAAAATTCATTAATACGGCAGGTAGGAAATCTTAAAAGCTAAGTGTTGCACCGAGATTGGTTAACAGGTATTTATGTTGACCACATTTCATTAGTCTTCATCAGTTTGTGGTGCTTGTTTCTAAGCTTTTTGTCATTAGTTTATCAAACCAGGAGAACCTGAGATTAGGATGTAAACTTGCAGCATGTAGTGATGGTGCATTTTTCAACTATACATTTTTTGTGACCTAAATTTCTGAGATTTGTCATCCACTGAATTTTTCATTGCATTACCTAAGAAAAGACACCCAGTTTAAAATTTGAAATAAGAATTAATAAAACTGCTAAAATCGCTCGGTGAAACTGACATGGCGTTTTCTTTCACTGTCATGGCCATCAGCTTATGCTAGTTTTTCTTGTTTCTGGTGTTGACAGTTACGGGGCCTAAGCTAGCTGTACCGATAGGATGGGAGAGAGCTAATTTAATTTAAAATTTAAAAGCCTGGTTTTACTTGTTCATGCAATTGATAAAACTTAATTTTTGTCATCTTCTGTTTTGCAACTTAGCACTCTAAACCTCTTTCTCTTATTCCACATTATGTCAAAGGGACGCAGTTAAATACAGTGGTACATTTCTGCTTTGATTGGCAGTCTGGGTTTAACTTTTTTAATGTAGTGGCTTCCCCATTTTAAGTAGTAATCCTCCCTCCTTTCCATACCCCTCATAGTAAAAAACCAAAAAAGCCTCCCCAAATAGGAGACTAATATCTTCTTTAAAAATGCAGCTCCCAGGCAGTGCCGTATATGTGGAGGGCTTGCTATGTATGAGTGCAGAGAATGTTATGAAGATACTGATATTTCTGCTGGGAAAATCAAGCAGTTCTGCAAAACCTGCAATACGCAAGTAAGTTGTTGTCTTTGTTGTTTGGGGTGCCAGGTGCCATCAAAGCTGCTCTGTCACTCTTCTCAGCTGGACAGGGTAAAGAAGATACATCGAAAGGCTCGTGGGTCGAGATAAGGACAGGGAGAGATCACACGCCAGTTGCTGTCACAGGCAAAACAGACTCAACCCAGGGAAATCAGTTTAATTTATTACCAATTAAATCAGAGTAGGGTAATGAGAAAATAAAACCTGAAGCTTAAAACACCTTCCCCCCCACCCCTCCCTTCTTCATAGAATCATAGAATCATAGAATGTTTTGGGTTGGAAGGGACCCCTAGAGGTCATCTAGTCCAACCCCCCTGCAGATTAACTTTACTCCCCATTTTCTCTACCTCCTCCGCCTCAGCAGTGCAGTGGGACAGGGAGTGGGGGTTGGGGTCAGTTCATCACACGCTGTCTCTGCTGCTCCTTCCTCATCAGGGGGAGGACTCCTCACACTCCTCCCTTGCTCCAGCCTGGGGTCCCTCCACAACAGTCTTCCAACGTGAGACCTTGCCACAGGCTGTAGTTCTTCACAAACTGCTCCAGCATGGGTCCATCCCTGCCACAGGGGGCAGTCCCTCAGGAACAGATGGCTCCAGCATGGGTCCCCTGTGGGGTGAGCAGCCCTGCCAGCAAACCTGCTCCAGCCTGGGCTCCTCTCCCCACGGGGCCGCAGGTCATGCCAGAACCCTGCTCCAGGGGGCCCGGGGGGGCTGCTTCCCCGGGCCTGGTAGAACGCCGCCCCTTCTCCATGGGCTGCAGGGAAATCTCTGTTCCTCCCCCTCCTTCTTCCCTGACCTTGGTGTCTGCAGGGCTGCTCCTTCATGTATTTTCACTCCTCTCTCTGGCTGCAATTGTGCAGGTTTGCTTGGGGTTCCCCCCCCTTTCTAAATACATTATCCAAGAGGTGCTGTCACGTCGCTGATGGGCTCGGCCTTGGCCAGTGGTGGGTCCGTCTTGGAGCTGGCTGGCACTGGCTCTGTTGGACACAGGGGAAGCTTCTGGCAGCTTCTCACAGAAGCCACCCCTGTAGGCACCCTGCTACCAAAACCTTGCCATGCAAACCCAATACGTTGTTCTGCTTGGGCTTAGCCCAAATGGTATGTGCTGCAATAATTGACAGAAAGGCATAAGAGTGTAGTGAGACTTTCTCACCAGCACCAGTGTAACCGCGCCCACCAAGTGAAGTGTAACCTTCGGTGACAGTTCAGGAATTCCTCTTGAGACTGCAATGTACTCATCAACAGTTTCTTACTAAAAACATTGCAACTGCCAAATCCAGGACTGAATACAGTGCCCCACTGTTGTAATTGTAGGCAGCTTGGAATCTGTTTCCTGTCGCCTGCTTTAAATCCTGATTTTACATACATGCTACCTTGTTTGAATTGATAAATTCATGACCTAGAACCGTTTAATTTTGAGAGCTGTTTGGTAACTTGCATGAAGCTGTCATAGTCACTGCTTGTTGAAGTCATAGTCACTTGCACACTTGAAGTCTAGCATAGTAGAAAATTGTTGCACTAAATCTGACCTCCCTTCTAACTTTAGATTTGAATTTTCTGGGTGCTATTGAACTACACTCGTGGGGAAAAATAGAAGAAACGTTTAGTCTGCTACTGTTACTGAAGTTCCTTCTCTAATGCCAGTAATCTTCAGTTCAGCAGTAATGTTCTCTTTAGCTTTGTCGGCCACTGAAGAAAATAATCTTGTGGGGTGTTTTTCCTCTTCTGAAATATCACTTCAATTGTAGGTTCATCTTCATCCCAAGAGACAGAGTCATAAATTCAATCCATTGTCACTACCAAAAGATCTGCCAGACTGGGATTGGCGACATGGCTGCATCCCGTACCAGAAGATGGAGTTGTTTGCTGTTCTCTGCATAGAAACAAGCCACTACGTAGCTTTTGTTAAATACGGGAGGGATGACTCCGCCTGGCTTTTCTTTGACAGCATGGCAGATCGCGATGGTAGAACTTTTATTTATTCTTATTGATTTTCTCTTAATTTTTTTACATGTATTACTATCTTAAATTTCGGTGCCTATTTCTTAACATTTTGGGGGTTATTAATGTCGGTTTAACTTGAAGTACTTGATGCAGGGACACTAATCTTGACCCAGCCTTACCTCGGTGCATCGATTTCATAGCAGCCTGATTTGCATAATCCAAATTTCAGCCAGGTTGGCTGCCTTAGTAAGTAGTACAGAAGTAACTGCAGAAGCTTTCTATCAGGACACCTTGTACATTTTTCTATACTTTGCAAGTTTGGGAGAGAGAATTAATTTTAAATAATTAACTGCAGGAATGTGTTATTTCAGTCTATATTTAAGTGGATGTACGCAATTATCAGATAGTATGCAAATATTTTTATTGGGTTTGCTTAAATGACTTTAGTGTAGGTGTCTTCAGAGTAAAAGAAATAGTTACACATTACAACATCTCTGCTGTTCCTTTGAATCTCTTTAGAGTTCTCAGTGGAAAACTGTTACCTGTAATAATACGGATGTCAGTAAAACAAGTGTTCTCTTAGATACTGCTGCATTAAATAGTGTTTAAATAAGAACTCTCTTCAGTTCTGGTGCCTGAGTAAAACAGTAAGAGAGGCAAGTGTCACACTCATAGTAACAGTTCTTTGCATGAAGAATTCTTGAACCCCTCAGTTACAGTGTGATTTGGGGGTGAGGGGAGAAGAATCTTGCCTCCTGTTGAACTTGAAACTGCTACACGGTTAAAGTCTTACAGCAACCAGAAGGCAATTGAGCTTTGTTTCAGAGTGCTTGAAATGTGTACGGCTGAAGTCTACTTATTTCAGGAATGTAGATCACGAGATCCTCACTGGATGTATCTCCTGCTGATCTCAGGGGGTTTTGTATCACAAATATTTTTATTCAGCTGGTGCTATAAGCTAAAAATGTCTGCTGGGGAACAGCGTCATGGATGTCCATACTTGTGGTGTTTGAATTTGCTCATTCTTACATGGAAAACGGCCAGGGTCAAACTTTGCCTTGGTCTTGGGAGGCAGGTACAGACTGTCACGGTTTAGAAATTCATCAACCGTTACCAGTTGTCATGTTATTAACAAATTCAGTAGCATTTGCAGTGGGGTACCTGTTCAGGTCACTCTCCCAAAGTCACACAGAATCTTTAGTGTTAACGAAACCCCAGAGCTCTCATTCTGGTGGGGTTTTTGTTTGGTGTTTGTGTGGGTATTTGTTTGTTAGTAATACAAAATATTCTGACACTAATTGCAGCTTTTATTGAATAACACACTTTTCATGTAAGTTTATCCTGCAGCGGTCCAGAATGGCATATTTAGGTTTTCTTTGAAGGCATTTTCAAGAACTGGTGATGCTATCATAATTAAAGTACATTATAAAGAGTAACTATAGGTAGATGCTAACCTAATCTGTTTCTCTCTCTTTCCTTGTGGTTAAAAGGAGGTCAGAATGGCTTCAACATTCCACAAGTTACCCCATGTCCAGAAGTTGGTGAATACCTGAAGATGTCTCTAGAAGAGCTACACTCACTGGATTCCAGAAAAATTCAAGGTTGTGCACGAAGACTGCTTTGTGATGCTTACATGTGCATGTATCAAAGTCCAACGATGAGTTTATACAAATGAACAACTGTCCTCTGGAAAACTGAAGAAACAGCACAGAGTTACCTACTGTTGCATTTGCTGCATTTTTGGTTAGTTATAACGCAACCATTGCTGGCAATGGATGCAATGACAGGGAAGAAGTTGACTCTGAGAGCAAAAGGATTACTGTTCCAAAAACTACATGTGGAGTTCTGTAATTGAAGTATTTAAGCATTTTGCACTCTGGGAAGTGTGCTTGTGTGTGTGTTTGTTTTATAAACAAAGTCTAAGTGAAGTTACTAAAACTTAAAGCTTTAAGTGCATTGATTATACACGGGCTTTTTTGGAATGTTAAAGGTGGAATTATATCAGGAGAAACCTCCTTACTCTGTTGAGAATGTAAAGATACACAGTGTTCTTGCTCGGTGCATTTCTGTGGACGAAGGATGATGATTCTCTTGCGTTCCTCTATCCTCCACACCCAACACTTCTCCCCACCCTCGATCTTTTTAGCACCATAGATTCTTTTGAAGAGAGAGTAACTTCAGTTTCAAGAAGGTAAACATTAGACTGTTCATTGCATGTTAATTCTGTTCTGTTATCTACCTACTACATTCTTTTCAGTTCACACATTTGCATCTTCAGAAAATTAACATTAATTGAAAAGGTCTGAATTCCCATCTTGTGACAATCAAGCACACAGATTTGCTATCTGTTAACTTGTGATTTTGGGAGGGGAAGGAGAGGAGGAGAAGAGGGTATTAAGGGGAAGCATAATTGCTGTAATAGAACATTAGCAATGAAAGTTAACAGATGTCTCTTTCTAAGTGTCTATTTTTAAAGAAACAGCAGTCTGGAGCGGAACAGCAACTATATACAAATTATTGGAGGACAAAACAATAAAATAGTGGATTGCCTCAGGGAATGTTACTGAAGTGGATTCTACTCCTTGGTAAAACAAAACTGACTTTTCTACAGTACATTAAGCTGCTGCCTGGGAATATGTTATACATCCAACTCTTCATTTCAAGATTACTAATGAATATTAGAAATCTCTGTCTGGAAAGTTGAAACTATACATAAAAGTAGATCAGAGTTTTACTGTATACCAAGTACCCAATGAAAACTAACTTGAAAAGCTACAAACCCTGTGTTGATGTAAAAATATTATACTTCGAAGTCTGTTGGTTCCTGTTTGCAATGAAATACTGTTGTTTTAGTTGCTTTTTAGCTACTTCTGTCTACATGGACTAGCAAACATGCAACTATATATATATATATACAGTAAAGTCTGGTTGTACAAATTGCATATAGATGAGCTGTACATTTTCAACTCTAAGATGTTTTATATGGAAAACTTCCTTGTTGGGATCAAGTCTATAGAAGGAGAGGTCACAAAATATGACAAGAGAAAAAGCCACATTTGAAAAAGCCACTGTTTTAGAGACAATAGAGACTGATCCCATATTGTAGAAAATGTGGTTACTTTGTTGTTCTTGGAAAACCTAAAAACTTTCTTTGGGACACACTCTAACACAGAACAGTACGAGAGAGAGAGTGGGAAATTATGCTTGAAGGCCTCCTCTGTCTAAAGCACAGGGTGCTAAGAGAGTTTATCTATTCCATTAGCTGCTGCATGAAGTGTGCTCTAATTTTTCACTCTCAAGAGCAAGAAAATCATTAAAAGGGCCACTCTTGCTTTTGCCTCTAATAGTCTCTGGGCTTCCATGTTCCCTTGCCTTGTTTATCTGGTCTGAGCTCCTTGGCACAACTCTTTCTTTTCTTAAACTAGTCTTAGTACTACTGGAGCTCTTGGAAAAAAACCCTCTCTGTTTCTTTAGTTTCAGTGCTATTATGAGCTCTTGAATTATTTCTCTCCTGAAAAATTTCAGTGAGGCTTTAAGTGAGTGATGGGTTCCCTAACCATCCTATCAAGGGCTGGGTTAGCCCATTGGCTTGGCCTTGGCTGCATACCAGCCTGCTCTGGGGCAGCTGCAGGCGCTCAGGTGTGTCAATAAAGATACCATCAAAGCATCTCATAGGCAATACAAGGTAAAAAGACTAGTTGTGGGTCTTCGCTAGGCAGCTGGTATTTATTAAAATGGGCTTCAGAACACTTGACAGAATTGGAGCAGAAGGTATGAGACCCCACCCTTGGCTGCATATTGAAGAGAAAGTCTGGCCACAGCCTCCAGGTACTGCAAGTGATGTGTTTAAATACAGCTGTTTGCAAAGCAAAGGCAAGAAGGGGCTTGCAGAAAAAAAAAAAAAGGCAGTGATAATACAACAGAGTGACACCTCACTCTGCCTCTCTGCAGCATTTGGATGCTTTGCTCCCCAGCCCCACCATGACTCAACCCGAAAGCAGTTGCAGGAGGTGCCCCCTTCTGAACAAGGTGCAAACATGAAGGCTTTACAAAACAAGCAAGCCCAAACCTGTGTGCCAGTGAGAGCCATTTGAAGGTCTGGGTTCTTTCTCTTCCCTAGCCCTAGATTAATTTTGTAGTTTTCCCAATACATCATCACACACCTGCCACTTGTGTCAGCTTTCTCCTGCCCCCTGCCCTTTGCATATATTACATCTACCTAAAGTTGTTGTTACCTTGCCTATTCCTGCCTGAACGCGGAGAACAGCCGTGGAACTGCTATGGCCAGAGGGGACATGAACTTGGCAATGGGAGTACAGTTTTCTAGATGAACACACCTGTAGCAAACTAGCCGCTCTTTTTTCCACAAGTGCAAATATCCAAGAATCCCATGTTTTCAGGATGCAGAGTCTATTTGTAGAAGTGAGTTAACAATAGCTGGGCGTACGTGAACTGCTTGGTTTCTTGCTGCCAATCTTCTGGCCTTTGGCTGGAAATGGAAAAGAAGTGTGACCATGTAGAGAGCATATAGGAACACTGAGGGAGTTTAAACGCATTATTGTGAACAAGTCTTGACAACAAATACTGTGTTTCAAAGTGCAGACAGTACTTTACAGCCAGCATTTTGTACTCCTTTCTATTTTGCAAAACTACATACTTTTGCAAGCAGTATGTGATTACATGGTTTGTGTATTGCTTATCAATTAAGAGGACAGAGATGTCTTCCATAGCATTAAAAAAAAAAAAAAAAAAAAGTTGGTTTTGAGAATTGAGTGAGTCTCTTTAACCCAAAACAAAGTATTGCTTTATGGTGTATTGCATTGGATTGGAGATAATCTGGCAATGTAAATGAAATGTTACGGAAACTCACCCCGGGTTTTATGTCCTTTCTCGGAAAGGAGTATACAGACAGAAAAGTGGTTTCACTGTGAAAAGAAAATTGTGAAATAACTTACATACAAAGGTGAGAAATGCCTTCAGCCTATATTGTAGGGGAATGGAGTAAGCTATTTTTGTAGCCCAGCCTGCATTTTAAAGCATTTACTGCTGTTAAATGCAATGCCCAAAGATGCCACTAAGCACCCAGCTGCTGCATGTTTAATGCTTTTGGGAACTGCCTAATCAGTTCTCTCTTTTTTAATACGGTGAATGTACTTAGATGATTGCTTCATGGTTCGGCATGCAAGTATTGCTAACAATGGCCTTAACCTGTGAGTGGGAAACTACATAGAAAATATGATTTCTGACAGCTTGTAAAAATGTAAATTTTCATAATACATAAACTTTCATAATTGGGGAGAAAAAACCTGCACACACACACACACACACCCCCCAACTCTCAGCCCCTACTCTGCTAACCATTCTTGGAACTAGGGGCTCAAGTCAGTAGAAAATTGAACAAATTATTGCACCACTAAATGCTTGTCTGTTTTGAACATAGAGGGTAAAGAAAGCGGCAATGTATTAGCTAAAGGTGATGCCTTACACATTACTAAAACAAACCAACCAAACAAAGCAGCCCCAAACCCACAGTAAGCTCCATCAGAGTGCTCATTTTTTGGTGTGGGAGATAATTGGAGGGAAAAAATAATGTATGTTCAGTAAAGGTCTTCTAATAGCTGTGATACTGATGCTGTGTGCTTGAAAAAAAGTGTAGTACTGTGCTTTCCTAACCAGGCTGTGAGAGTCCATTTTATGCAAGTACTCTGTGTAACAGGAATTACTCATAATCATAAATGGTTCATTTCAATGCACTTATTTTTCTTGTGCACTTTATACTCCACTGAACTGGGTCACCACCATCCCTAACAATAGCCTGTGTAATGCAATGCTAAGGCATAACATGCTGCAAACTGGAATTTTACATTTTCTGAACCGAGTTGGTGTAAAAAAAAAAAAAAACCAGCTTGAAAGCTTTGTGTATTTTTACCACTGTAACAAAGCATGTTTTTCCTCTGTTCTCGATGTTTTGCTAAATAAACATCCTATGGTTTGTGCACAAATAGTCTCTTAAACTTACAAAGGCTGTCTCAAAGAATGAGTTAGGGAAACTAACCGCTGCATCAGGTTGCCCTCAACTAGCCTTAACTTTCGTGGTTTGTTGTTTTTTTTTTTCCCCCCCAATGGTAGGGCAGAATTAGCTGCTGCTGGAAAGGAATGTACCACATGCTCTTTCTGTACTAATATTAATTAAAACTATTATTCTTATGGCTCTATTCATTTCTTTGGGGGCCTGGAGGTTTGGGAGTGTCACAATAATGAGTACAGTATCAAATGAGCTTGTTTTGGGTACTTAGTGATGGATTGCTTTTTACAGAGTTTTTGATAGTCTCGCAATGTCAGTGTTTCCAGGAAAATTAGGAATTACAATATTGTATCATCAAACCAGGTTGAAGTATACTGCTTGTGTCTTACCAGTTACTGCCTGATACTATCATGGAAAAAAACCCCACTGAAAAGCTGGTATAGTGAACTGTAGTTTGCCTGTGGGGAAAAATTAGTTATTTTTAAATGCTTACTGCATTACCTTACTGACCCCAGATGAGCAGCTCCTGCTGGGATCATCCTGTAGCCTCAGTGCTGCTTCCAGAGCTACCATTTAGGCGACCTGCATGCCAAGTTTGCAGGCTTCATCTAGAAAATGTCTGCTAGCCAGTATTCGATTTAATTTTTAATTGTAATAATATCAATAACAATGTCTCACCTGGGACTTCCTACCTATAAAACGAATGCTGTCAATGTAAGGATTTTTAAGATCTTTTTTTCACTGCAAAGACTTAAACACTTGCAGAAGACAGTTTCAGGCACTGTATTACCTACTTCTAAAGTGTTGAGTTTTGTTTTAAACTGAGTTTTTAATTTGCAATAAGATGATTATATGACTTTTTAAAAGCTAAAGCTGAGCCCTCCTGTGAGTCACTGGGGAAGGGTGCGCAGGACATCTCCCTCGGCGGCTTCATAGCAGTGGCAGCCGCGCGGAGCAGGGCTGGGCTGGGCTGGGCTGAGAGCTGGGCCGAGCTGGGCCGAGCAGCTGCTGCTGCCGTCTCCCTGTATTTGGAGTATTCGGTCACAAGAGGGCACTGCCCGTACCAGCTGGAAACTTCGTGCCTATTCCCAACCCACGGCTTTTAAACCCGAAGATATATATTCGTACGTGTCTGTACAGCAGGGCAAAGCTCCCATAATGGAAAGCTGGACCCGAATGAAACCACTGCTTGAGTGGCTAAAGCAGATACTACCGGGAGGTGTAAAATACCTAGGAGATACTGGGGCACTGCTAGAGCTTGGTGGAAGCTAATGAAAACTGTAAAACAACTTGAATGCAGTAGTAATTTTTTCAAACCAAAAACTTTCATGCAAAACAAAATGTCATAGAAAAAAAGCACCCTGCGAGTCACGATCTTCAGTCGCTTCATCAGGCGCAGGCCCAGCCGCGGCTGCTGAACCCGGCAGGGTGGCTGTGGCCTCCCCAACCCTTCCTTTTTTTTCTTTCGGCTCTTGGAGCTCCGCTCCCGACCAGCTCAGGAGACGGGCGCTGGCCGCGGCCCACCTCCCGGTGAGCCGGTGCGGGAACTGGGTGGTTCAGGGGCCCGCAGGAAGCCGGGGCAGGTAGGGTAAGTGGCTTCAGCTGTAGCATCGGTGGCGCTTGGGTTGGGGAGCCCCCCTGGTCACGGGCATCCGCTTGCCCTTCGGAGCTGCCGGCAGCGCTGCAGCCCCGGCTCCCGCCCCGCTCAGCGCTGCCGCTGCCTGCCCCGCGGCCCCCGCAGCTGCTGCAGGGCTCCCGGGCGAGCAGTGTGGGGCCACTGGCGGTGGGTTGGTCCTTTCAGCCACAGCAGGGGCCTGCTGCTTGGGGCATGACCGCGCCACATAAAGCAAGCAACTCCAGAAAGGGACAGTAGGGAAAACAAAAGGAAAACGTGCCGGTTACTGAGTCACAGCACAACCGGCTGCAGGCGGGGACGCCCGCGGCGCTGCTGAACTGCTGAGGCCAGGAGTGGGCAGGGTGCGGGCCGGCACTCCCACCTCAGCACACAGCCAGCACTATGGGTGCTCAGGAACGGTGACAAGTACATTTGATGCATTTTATAATAGAGCAAGTAGTGCAGTAAAAAGTTACCAAAAAAAGGAAAAAAAAAAACAACAAACCCACCCCCAAAAACCGCCCTGCATTTTGTGGCCCTAATAGTCAAGCTTTGCAGCTGACTGACCTGTGTATACAGAAATCTGATAGTGGATGTTGTTATTTATTAACCAATTTTGTAAATTTTATTAATTAATTATAATTAATTGAAGAAAAATGTGGGGGGTTGGGTCTAACTATTCTCTATATGCATGAATAACTGAAAATGGCAATAATTCCGTGTGCGTGCTTTCTATGTGCGTGACTCTCTGTGGCCCCATTTATTTGTTATTGTTGATGCTGTCTGATCTGACAACCATTAACCCAGATTTCCTCCCGGCTTGCTGCTGCTGCTGTGGGCGAGCTACAGCCTCACTGACAGGGTGGTGGGATGGGGTGCTGGGGGGGCTGGGCCTCCTGCCCACCCCACACTTCTGGGCTTTGCTCATGGGGGTGGTGACACTCTGTGTCTCACCCAGAGCCCAGAACACACACATGTGGTTCATTACACACCCCCAAAGCTGGGCACTGCCTGCCTGCCTCTCTTGAGGCAACCCTAGGCTCAGATGGAGTCATTTTATGATGTCACATGGTCGCTACAGATTAGGGGGTTTTTCAATAGCAAATAAAGTGCTCTTGTTTCCCCGCCCCCACCCCCCACCCCCCCCAATGTCCACTTAAGCCCTGGTTTAGGCAACTAAGTACTTGGAGGGGTGGGGGGGTGGGAGGGGTTTAGGGGTGGAACATGGCCCTAAGTCCTCTCCTCTTGAATTTTGCCGCCCTGTGTCCAGCCCAGCTCTGTGCAATGGCACGGTCTCCAGTGCAGCACAGCGAGTGGCCAGGCTGCACCCCTGGCCCGTACCTCCTGACGGCAGGAGCTGCATAAATACAGCTTTTGTGACAGCCACACTAACAGAAGGGCAGCCGTAGCTTAACCAAATGCTTTGCACACTTCCCACCTTTAGGTTTCTAATTTTTGGGGAGTCTTCCCATCCTATTTATCCTTCATTTTCAGCTGATTCCCTGTTCCATGAAGAAAAGAGACATCTGGGAGTGTAAGGATAATTGCATGTAAGTAAGTTACATAGTAATTTCCTTTTAAACAGTCTATAAATTGGCTGGATTCACCTTCACTTTCTAATGAGACCAGTTGCGCTCACACATTAAGATGCTATTCACTAGGTAGCAGCTCACATTCCACACTGCACGTTGGGTTTTTTTTTTTAACCATGCAAATTTCTCACCTATCAAAGTAATTTGCAAAGGTAATTTTGTTTCTACTCATCTATTACAATAAATCAATGAATAAATAAATTATAATGCAGCAATTAAATGTATAATGAGATGGGCAACAACTATTAATAAATGCAGAGCTAGTTGCCCAAAGGTGAACAGACTTCCCCTCTCTTGTTACAAGTCAGGTAATGAGCTTTCTATGATCGAGAAACAAGCAGCTGCTAAACATGTAAATGAAACCAAGGGATATATGACTTCACACTGTAATGCTGTTCTTCAGCCTCATTATTATTGTCACATTATAGGTTCTTCTGTGACTTTTCCTCTGAATATTTAAAGACAGGGAGGGGATATGCAATTATTTTTAAACATCCTTCTGCCAAGCGACTGCCTGAATGAACCCAACCATGTTGCTGAGGTGTTGGCTCCCTTCAGCAACCTCACTGGTGCAGCACGACTGAGTTTTATCCCAGCACAGCTACTACAAAACCAGTGTTGATCTGCAGGAAAAGCAAAAAGAAAATGTTCAAATTCCATGAGGAGTGGAAGTCTCTTTTTAAAAAAAAACAAACCCACAGCATTATTAAATATCGAATAAGAACAAAAAAATACAAGCAGGGTATAAACCAGTGTATCTTCTGACTTTAAATATGGCTATAAATTATAATCTCACCACTCCTCTCAGTAGTTTGATATTGCCATAAGGAAAAAGCAGAATGATCTTAACACCTTTTTTGCCCCTGAGCTCTTGCTGCTGCAGCAGGTGTGCTCCAGGGTGCTTCACGTTTCTTCAGTTCCTGTCTATCAATCATCTTCAGTATTTTTCCCCATTCAAAATTAAGTACCAGAGTTACCATTTCACGGGAACACGATTATTGCTTTCTTCAATAGCCATAACAGTGGATCCCTTGTCATTTTACTCCTACTCTTTTCTGAAAGTGCGCTCTCTCTCTCTCTCTGTCTCACCTCTCCAAGTTTGTGTTTACTCACATGCATTCTTCAACATCTGAGCTCACATTATTCAGAAAATTTGTTTTTAAAGGAATGATTGATGCATTTACTGTTTTTGTCCCAGTCTGAGCTGACTCTGGCAAGAATGATCCATTAACATGGGGCTGAGGAGATACAGCATTGCACAGAACATCAAGTGGTTTATCTAAAACTTTCTTATATTCAGAAGAATAAGGGTTTTTCTTCCCCCTCCCTGCCCTTGCATACAGTTTGAGAATTTCAAGGACAGCTCATTAGTTAGCAGAGACTTCAATGAAGCTACAGTGGTTGATTTATTGTAATAGATGGCAGGAAACAGAATTATCTTAGCAAATTAGTTTGGCTGATAGGAAAGCTGGCCAGCAGATAAGATGCAGTGCTGACGTCTGACCTGACCTGCACATGCTTCTGATGGAGTTATGCTGATTCACGTTGAGGATGAGTCGCTGCACTTACTTACTTAACAGAAAGCGCGCAGGAAGAACAAACAAGCGAGTCATGAACGTGGCCAGGAGCTGCATGCAGCATGCTACCTGGAAGCGCTGGCCTTGAGATTGTCTGGCTGCCCTGCAGTTTCTGGCTGAGGTGGGAAATATTAGCTGATCCATTCACAGTTTTTATACAATTCAAACACTCAGCAGGAGGCTGTTTCACAGAGGAAGCTGGATGAGTTTTTTTCAACTCGCATACTGCAGCCACAGAAGTTCAAGTGTATTTATCAACACTAATGAAGCGGTTCCTTTGGCTTTCCATTGCTGCACCTGTCTGGGTCTTTAAAACCCAGCAGCAGCTGGCATGAAGGAGACCTATGGCAGTCAGTTGACCTATGGAGCTTTTACTAAAGATACATACTCTTATACAGGATCTTTCATGCAGCTGAAACTGAAAGCATCTTAACTCTCCCCCAACACTTGACTAACTGACTACTTCCACTTTTCCTGTTTAGACAGGAAAAAAAAGAAATCCCAAAGCCTTTAATAAGTTCACAGTATATGTTATTTAGCAATGAATGCAGCTGTCTCTGCATTAGTGCACAGAAGCTGTTTAAAACCAGGCAGAAAAAAGCTAGATGTAGATATAAAATGCTCATATTTGAGAGGAATTTAGTTTGGGAATTGTCATTAACTGCACACGTGTGCGCATATGTGAGTGTGCTTGCATGTGCCCATGTGGCTCTGGAGGGAGCACAGTGGTCATAAACCAAAGCAAGATCTTGCCTGCCACACTTCCTCTTGCCACTGCTCCCTGGAGCACAATGGCAAGGGTGGGGACTGTAGGACAAAAGCCTTCAGGTGACATTGTTGGTTCATTGCTGTACAAGGTGCTCAGAATACATTAAATAACATTTTCTAAGCAGGCATTCGATGTGCCTCCAACTTCATGCTCGGTTGCTGAGGATGGCATGAAGCTCTAATTCTTAACTTTGCCAGGAGGCCCCGAAGGATCCCCTTCCGAACAAGTGACGGCTTTAATGCATTTCATCCTTTAGAAGCAATTACTCCCATGACCTGGGACACCCACAGTTTGGTCAGGGATGCTGACTCTGACCTCACAGACAAAAATTTTGCACCTTAGTGGAGCAACTGATTTTATGCACCAAGTCCCCCATAAGCTCAAAACTGCAGAGCTGTGAAAGACCTCATCATAGAACAGGCTGAGAAACATACACCGAAGTCCTGATCCCTGCAGATACTGGTATCAGTGGGTGGTCAAAGCCTTGCCATTTGTGGGACACCTGGACTAACATATTTATCAACAGCGTGTAGAAATGAGTGAATAACAAGAGTTTTGCGCTGTGGTTAGTAGCATTCATCCAGTCTTTGCAGAGGCTGGGAAACCTGCTAGATCTTCTACAACCAGAACCAACAGCCACCTCTTTTAGTTCTTACGACAAGTGTGGGGAAATTAAATGATAAACATGAAGAGAAATACAATGAAAAACATGGCGGGGGGGGTGGGGGGGGGAATGAACCCTTTCTGCAAGGTAAGAACTCAGTGATAAATAGATCTGTGCATATTTCCTAGCCTCATTCCTCACTTGCCAAGTCTGATGCTATTTTCATTAGGTCATGTTACCATACATGTCATTTTATACAAAGGTGCAGTATATCACAACTGGAGGTTGAGGTGCTTGTAGTGAACACAAATGAGCTTGTAATGGTCCATCTGCTTTGATTTTATTTAGTGATCCCTCAAGGGCTGGGAGCTAGAGTGAGAATAACAATGCTTCAACCCATCTGCTATTGTAGTACCAGCTCCAGTTGAATTATCACATGTTCTGAGTGGCTGGCATATGCTGTGACATAAAGCTACAAGAAAGTGTTGCTCTCCAGCTGTTGTGTTGACAAATACTTTTCATCCAGTCATTAAGTTCAGCTCAATAACCAGGGGGAAACTACAGCTAAAAGTTGATTATTATTTTATTTTATTTTAAGCATTAGAAATCACTAGTACAATATATTTTATTTAAAAATGTGTCACTAAGGGCACACATTATATATGAGCTCTAACAATAAAAATTTCTCTGTGATGCCCATAAATTTTTGTGTTATAGGATTGGACGGGCATCTCTGTAACTGACAGTGTAAATCTTAGTAATGAAACTATGGCTAACCTCGTTTAAGAAGCAGCATATCTGAAGCTGTGTATGTATAAACTTGCTGGCTTAGTGGTGCTATGGGCCATAAGCATGCCTGGCCAGAAGGAACGACTCAGAAAGAGATTGTGATCTGAGGCCACATGCAATGATAGATAACTAGATTGTCTTTGAATTGAGGAGGAAAGCAAGTAGAGACCCATGTAGAGACATTTATCTGGTGGATGGCTGGGCTGCTGATTGCTAAAAGTGGACACGAATTTTGCCTTTACTCCCTCTTCTACTGTTGGTGGCCGGCTAAAGAGCTCCAGGACACTCTGGAGACACCTTAATTTGTGGCCACACAGGACACTTGCTTCAGAGCAAGTCTTGGAAGAGTATTTGTGGATCTCTGCTGACAATGGTCAGATTTTCAGCTTCTCTTTCCTCCCTCCATCCTGTCCTCTTGGGGCTGCTGTGGGTATGGAATCTGCTGCTGTGTCTGGGACCAAAATAAAAGGAATTTCTCACCGGTTCAAAGGCTGATATACAGGCAGATGTTTGTAGGAGATGTGAGATCCCCGCACAGTCTAATGTTCCTCTCTTTCTGTGGATTACATACCCAGAAAGGGCAGATACCTTTTGGGCACTGTACACTGTTCAGCAGACGTGTGTTCAATGAGAACAGATCAAATAAAAATCTGCTGTTGATACTCAGGAACACTCTCCAGCATTCTTGTCCCTAATTTGATATAGGGATTGCAACCAGAAGACACAAAATGATGGTACTGAACCCACAGTGCTGCCGCTACCCCAGGAAGGCAGGCTGGGCTCTCTGGAGCATGGCTCTTGTGCATTTCTGTTAACCATTGCATTAGGGATTCAGTTCTTAAATACGACTTACGCTTGTATTTTGTCTCAGAAAAACAATAGGCACTGTTCATACTGAAGCATTTCAGTTCTAGAGGTTTATATTTCCTATTGTATCCAAAGACCTGTGGGTGCCAGCTGTCACTGGTGCTGCTGTTGTATTATGATCCCCTGGCTAGTGCAGGAATTGTTGATTACGTTGCCTTTTGAATCAGTTGATTACCATGAATAATAGGCCAAAAAGGCTGTCAGCATTTTGACTTTAACTATAACTGTTACAATTAATTATGGGTTTAATTAGCATATATGCCTAGCAGTAGAGAATATAATACTTCATGGGTAACAGATGATCCTGCAGCTGTAACATAAAGTGTGATACAGGTTGGGATACAGATAGTTATTAATAAATGGCTTCTATTGTTTGAAGTCCTTATTTATACAAATTAGCAGGCACGACATAATCAACCCAAACTGTATAATTTATAATAATTGATTTCATTTTGACTGACCACCAGTCGGCCTACTACATGCCCTCAGAAGAAAAATAGCCCTATTAGGATAAGTTTAATCCTAAACATAGCTAATGAATCCTATTACTTTAAGGTCATATTTGAAGCTTTTGTTAATTGTCAGAACCATTTTAAATTGATTAGAGTTAAATTAAATCAATGTAATGTTTAGAAAAACAATATTTCTAATGGATGAGGCCAAGCTGACCTCGAATAAACATATTTATCAACCGATTTCAGTGAATGAGAAGGCTAGCAGCTGGGCTCATAATTCACAATTGTCTATAATATGGGAAATGTCACTATCTAGGCAATTAATTATGTCAGGTAATAAATCTGTTGCTCACAGTTGAGCATTTGCCAGTTGGGGTAACAATCCTCTCAGCAAGGTTATGATGTTTAGAGACACTCTCCTCCCCCAAACCCACACTTTACAGTAGCAGAACAACTACATACAACTTTAGGGAGGATGAATGTATTGTTTCATAACTGCCAATTACCTGACAACATGCCAGACTGTGATAACTTCGTATGGAATAATTTCTCTACCAGGTCATTTCAAATTACAAGGATGTTCTATGAGGAAGAAGTTTTGCCAAACTCTATAACAACATTTCCCAGGCTGGAGAGGTCAGATGCGATTAACAGTTCCTTACAGGACACCATTAAGTGATTGGCTTGCAGTAAATATATTGAGTGGCAAAATGTACAATGATCAGAGAAATAGTTGTTTTGCACAAGCGAGAGTGTGAGAAATTCAGAATGGGTTAACATGAACTAGGCTATGTGATATTTCACAGGTAATGACGGGTACAGTTTAATACAACAGGACATAGGAAAAACGATACACAGAAGTAGGATCAGTTTAAGGTTAATCACGCATTCAGCAACTTAGGACAATGGCATTATTGCAGACAAATGACACAAAGCATCTGTTCTCTGTTCAACATTTTGTCAAAAAAAGAGCAAAGGTAAACTAAATTTTCATAAAGAAAGGGTGAGAAAATAGTATAAAAATGGCACAGCAGTAACCAGAGACAGATAAATTCTCAGCATGAGCTGTCTTATGTTGAACAGATCACAGAAGAAAAGACTGAGCATAAGTAAAGTAATACAATATTTCTACAGAAAAACAGTAGGGTAAGTGATGAAAAGTTCACTAAGTTCAAAAGAATCCAGAGCAGTTCAAAGATTCTTACATTTTTTTGGGGTGCTTTACTTATTGTCTGGAACTAGACTTTTCCCTTTTGCATGTTGATACAAGATGATGTGTTCTGGTCAGCATGCTGAGGTGGCGCTGTGTTTGCAATGGGTGAATTATCCCTTACATTTCAGGTTCAGTCAAAAACTTTAACACTGAATTTGACCATTAGCCCTGAACTGTACTAATAAATGGTCATATCCCAGCAATCATAATCAAACGTTTATATAGCCTATGCAATCTTAGATTTTGCACATGGAATATATGATACTCTAGCAGGTGCACATTGCACTTGAATGTATATGGTCAACATTTTGGAACCAAAGTGTTGGCTTCATAAATTAAATATGCATCTTCAGTGAACCACATCAAATGGCTCTTAACAGCCACAAGTATACTTTACAGATATTGCTTGCAATTAAGCATTTAAATAGAAATTGCTTACATTTGTATACAATTTATCAGCAGGTTTGGAAGACTATGAGAAAATCAAACCATCAGCTGTGAACCCATATACTGGAGAGTTGCTTTAGGATATTACAACAATTTGTGTGTGTCTGTGTACGTGTGAGAGAAAATGAGAGACTGTGTTTGTATGTGTGTTTATAATTACTATTTCATTTCTTGGGTAAAAGTCCTCCCTCTCCCCCCCCCCCCCCCCCCCCCCCCCCCCGCCCTTTCCTTTATGGCAAGGAAAATTGCTCTTCTAACCTGTCTTCAAAATGTAATAACTTTACTTGCAACCAACCACTGTAGACCCTGACTGGACTCTGAATTATTACTGTGAGATGAAACATTTCTTTAACAAAACTGAGTCCTTTAATATCCCCCATCTCTGTTATTAGATGAACAAATGAATTTTACTTTGAACATAACATGTGGCATTGTCTGAAAATTGCCGGTATGAACTGAAGTTGGCAGGTATTTTCTTGCTCTCCTCATCAGTGATTGCCATTTATTATATGTTGCACCTTTATCTGTCAAATACCGCAGAGCGCTATATTGATTTGTGTCTGCCGCAAAGCAAAGGTCACTTTGATCAACATACTACAAAAACAGAAAAAGTAGGGTTCTGACATTTCATTACCTGGGAAAAAAAGGACTAAAATAAATAAGAATATGTTTGAGAACAGAGCACTTCAATATCACAGTGTGCAGTAACTGTAATTAACAAAAGAACTGCTCTATTGAGGTTAAAGAGAAAAAAGAGAAGGCAGGTTTTCTTGCAGGGACTATTCTTTACATGACTGATTCTGTAACATTACAGCTGTGATCTTACTGAAGGGTTACATTCATTACAAATCAAATACATCGGCTTCTCAGATTCAGACTTTTAATGAGCAATAAAACTCAGGAACTCTTTAGGAATTGGGGAAAATTTTATAAAACTTTTAATTTTGTCTAAAATGCCCTAATGAGATTGGGACTTTTTGTGCTATGCCCAGATGAAGAGATGGTCCCTACCTTAGGAATGTACAGTCTGAAGAGGTAAAACAAAGCACGGGAGAAAGAACTGGACCCACTGCTACATGTGGCTTGCCCAAGGTCTACAAGGGTTGGAAGGAAGAGCCAAAAATTAAGCCCAGATCTCCATTTTCTAATTCTAGTTCCCAGTAGTTTGGTTGTCTTTCCAAACTAGCACACAATTTAAGGGTTTGTAAGGAAAGTGGTGTCCCAGGTGACTTGGTCTTGTTACTTTTCTTCATGCCCAGTGTCTTTTGGGAAACCCCTACCTATTGCTTCACTGGGATCAGCGGACACTTCTTTTTGTTATGTAAATAAAATAGGTTCAACATTTACGTGGAAATTTCTCATTCTTGCAGAAACTTCTGGTTTACGTTTTGGGAATTTGCTTTTAAAATCAGTGCAGTTCCCCATCGCTTTCCCAGTAGTTTTGCGCTTGTTTCTGCAAGAAAACTTGGCATTTTTTCATATATAATAAATTTGTGTTTGTTGGTTTTGGTTTTTTCCATGCAGCACCCAGATGCCCTCACTCAGGAAATGAGTTTCTAGACTAGCCTTTTCATGGAGCCAGATCTGGTAATTCACATGCCTGGTCTTTCTAGACAGAAAAATGAACCTCTGCTCTACCTGAACACAAGCAACAAAGAGGCCAAACTGCTTTCCCATCATTACTGCTGTGAAGTTTCTTTTTTTTCTGGTTTTATATATGGTATTTAGTTCTTCACCTGAAGTAACATTTGCATTGAAATACAGCAAGCAGTTATACCTCAAATCTTTTGTTACACCTATGATCACTAGGATGTGTATCACAGCTTGCATGGCATATGGCAGTGCTTACCATGTCAATAACAAAGTCTGAATAATGCAATTCTTGGTTGTAATTATCTTTTATTATTATCAAGGGTCATTCCTGGGCTCTTCATTCTTTCATCTCATGTGGAATTTTGGTCTTCCTTATTAATTAAATAGCCAGTGTGATTGAATTAGTCAATTAGCTATGCCTGAAGGGATGAGCATTGATCCAAACAAAGGGCCTGATTCCACAAACTTGTTGCTGTGAGGGAGTCGTGCAGGGAGCTGTCTGGGAAGAGTGGGCTCGTAGGACTTGGCAAACTATTGTTTGTGTACCCCAGTTCATTTGCAATTATTAGATCAGGTAAAAAAAATGTTGTTCAGATACTTTCCTACTAGGAAAGTACTGCTTATCAAACATGAAACCTTCCATGGGGATTTTATTAAAAATAATGTGTTTGAAAAAAATCAGATGTTGCTATATAGTGTTCTGATGTTACCATTTTTTTCCTCAGAGTGACTTAAAATAGTTGTATTGTAATTTAAAATTTGTGAAGTTTAAACTGAAAATGGGAACAAATCCTTTTAACAGTGAGAAGAGTCCTGACTGTTCCTAGGTATTGGAATAGTTTTGCTGTAAAATTCTGTGTTACAGAAAACGTCCCACTAATCAAAAAATTAGATACTGTCTTCAGCAGTTACTTCAACAAGACAATGTATGTTCCCTAATCCTAAAGCACAGATTAAAGTCCCACAAGGCTCCAGGGCTATGCCTCTGTTAAGTATCTGTGCCTAAGAGGCACATTGGATATGTATGCAAATGCAGCTCATCTCGCTCATGCTCTACCATTCTCACTCTCTTTTTTTCCTCCCTTTATCTTGACATGTTTACTATTTCTTTTACACTGTGCTCCACTGAATGGCAGATCAAACTTCAAAGCAACTTTTGGTTTGAAATTTGTTTCCAAGCTCCTAAGCTGTTCTTTTTCTGACAGCAGTGGATAAGAAATTGTCACTACCACTGGTGACATGTCATCGGGAGATACAGGAATAACAGATGGGCAGCAGTGAGATAGCAGGAAGTAACTTCTTTAAAAGACTGTGTTGACATCACCAACTATGAGAGCAGAGGTAGAATGACCCCCAGAAGGGAATCCAATCCGCTCAGCTCTTTCTGACTCACAGGTGTTTTGTCTTACTTATTTTTGTACATAGATCATATTTGATTTAAGATTGTTTGAAGTTTTAAAACAGCTATGCTAGAATTAATGGAAACTGTTTAATAAGGATTAAGAAAAGGATGAATGGATTTAGCCGCTAACTTCAGTGTTTTAAATGATACCACTAAAATGATAACTAGGATTGTTGATGTAACTGGCGTAGCTGAATGCCATTAATAAGAGTCAAGAATCCTTGATTGCAATGTGAGATCAATGGGTTATGACATTTTGATGTCAGGCTGATGGATCTGACTTTCTAGATGAAGAATGATTGATTATGACTCTTCAAAAGTATGGCTCATTATCAGCATATCTAAGCACTCTTGACACCAACCATACATAACACCCATTATGGTATGTCAAAAGTCATTGCTTTGGGTGGGTAGCCATGATTTCTGAGAAAATTAATTGTTCTGATTACTGCAAGATATTACAGTATATTGCATAAAACAGAATAGTACATGGCATCTACAAGGAAAGTACCATAGAGGCAAAGAAATGACAGTGATTTTTTAGCCCTAAGTGCATGTTGTATGTAACAGATGGTCCACACAGCCTATAAGAAACCTGTTCTTTCTGATGGCAGTGGGAAAATGATATAAAGCACAACATGGGCTTCATTTGCTGCATTTTATAAATGTCTATGAATTTGTCTTCCAAACCAGGAATGACACAGATCCATACAAAAACAGGTTTCTTGATTTCAGAGAGAGCTTAGTGCTAATTACTTCTGCAAATTTCCTGCTATGCTGCACTTTTTTATATTTTAAATTTAAAAAAAAATGCGACAGTGTTTTATTTATAGTACATTACAATCCAGTCCAAAGTTTTGCTCCTGAGTGTAAACTCCATTGGGCAGTAAACAGCTCAATACCCCATTCTGTACTGAGCACTACTTTCAAAAGAAGTTGATATTACAAAGGAAAATGCTAAATATAATTTTAAAGGAGTGTATTAAATGTGATCTGTTCACCAATACTTTATATTTTATTGTCTCATTCAGAATTCCTGGGAAAGCTCAGGGACACTGAAGGAAAACCAGTCACAGCGGAAATTTTTGCCACAAGGTCTGACAGAGTGAAACCAAAATAGCCAGGAAGAGACAGATTTATCTTGGGGGATAAAGCACCCAACCACCCTCTGCTACTAGCTTCTGAATTACTAGATGTACGGTATGCAGGATTTCAAACAGGCATTTCAATCAGTTTCAAACCACCACATTTAACATTATATTAATTTGGCTTGGGGGACATCATAATGTATTGACTTTCCATCTTGGACACTAAGACATTAGACAATTACAAGTTCAATAATATCACTAATTCTGCCAAGACTTGCCAATTATTCCATCTCCCAAAGGACAAAGAATACAGAAATGCTTCATACTGAGAAAATTACCTTTTTACACAAAATTAAAGGAAAAAACTACTGTGAAGAAAGATTCTTTTAAACCAGGGAAGGATCTGCTGAAGGAGATTTTTTTTCCCCTTCTGGAAAAAAATTGGTATATGGTTGAAATAAGTTGGCAGTTATTCAGGTGGGGATTTATTTTAGAGTGCTTCGAATAGGAGTTGGACTTTAACCTGTGGATCGGTTTTCGAAAAGTCAAATCTTAAAAATAGCTAACAGTTACTTAATAAATAGTAACAATTACTAAGCAATCATTTTGCAAATTCCTCTCTGTTTTGGAAGGTCAGCAAATTCTTAAGTGAATTGTGATTTAGGCATACCATTTTATTTTTGTGGCTGGAGCATGTTAAGTCAGAATGGTGCTTATTTTATGTCTATACTGATTGGGGCAAATGATTACACGAATCACTGGACAGCAGAGATCTGTCCTGGATCTCTGTTGCTGGAACATCACCAGCCAGCAACATCTGGAGTTTTAGTTACTGTAAATCAGTATAATAATGAGTTAGTGTTTTCAGTAGTGCAATACCTTGGTGCTTTGTCAGATCTGAAGAAATTCTGCTAACATTACATCAGAGAAATCCAAGTAAACAAATACTGGATCAGGCCCTAAATGTCAATTCAGAGTCATAGCACTATAGACTGTTTTTTTAAATCAGTGTCTTTGGGGGGGGGGGGGAAGAATTTGCAAAATCTGCCCAAATCTGGTAGATTTGATGTGATGAACAGCTCATAATCTACTAACTGAAACCTTCTAGGCTGTTCATCAATTACTGAATTTAAGTCAAAATTTTTCTTCATCCCAAATAAACAAGTCTGTTACAAGTGTAGCTCCAGAATATTAATAATGGCTTTACAGAAATTGTCCTGAACATCCACAGACTTCACTGTTGCATGTTGTCCAGCTGTGGCAGTTTGACTGCTTTATAAAAGAGAACACTGTTCTCCATAATTTTTAAAAACAGAAAGAGACAGAATCAGTTTGCAGCAGCTCCAACACTGGGGCTCCTGGAGAGCTAAAGAGATCTTGTGTTCCCCCAAGATGGTTTGCAGGCTCCTCTCGCACCATTCCCAGCATATCTGTTTGCTCCTCTGGCCACCAAACCTCCCCCTGGAGGGGGACTTCCACCTGATGCCTGCATGCTGTCACAAGTTGCACTGTTCTTCTGGAGTTGTGTAGCTGGTATTTTGCCTAAGAAGTCCCTAAGGCAGTGACAAAAATCCTCCAAATAAATAGCCAAAATTCAGCCACGTGTCCTTTCTCCCTGACTACTTCTCTTCCACCTGCTCCATATTAAGTTTTTTTTTAGTAATTCTCCTTTTTGGTTTTACTTTCTCTGGAATACATCTCTATAATTTTTATTTTTCAAAGTCAATAAATTAGTAGTCAGTGAAGTTTCTGAAATGGATGGCCCTGAGGGGGAGGGGGCTTGATCTCACCAATACACAGCCAAAACTGCCTGACACCACTTGCTGAAAAGGGGCAAAGTTTATCATGTATGCTGAGCATCACTGGAGAGGCTGTGAAGACACTTTCTAGAAAAGATGACAACTGCATGTACTGCTCAGACTGTTAAAAATACAACAGAAAAAAATGTAAAATGTACCTACTGCTGTTAAAGTCTTGTATTTATTTTTAATATTTTCTTCATAACCATGCAAGTTCCTTAACTTAATATGGCTCATTTGGAAATGATGGCTTGTTTTTTGTACTGACTTGACAGTTACATATTCAGCATATATAAGCTATACTTCAGCAAATAGAAAGCAAAAAATAAAGCATGAAGTATAATCTGTGGTGCACAAAAATGCACGTCAATGGGGTTTTTAGCACGATATGTAGGTTTAACAATTACAGAAGCAGTATTTCAATAATGTGATTCTCAAAACTGTGATCCACAGACCACTGCTGGTCCATGAAATTGTGTTACATTACTTGCCAGAGATACCAAGGAATATGTCCATTACGAGTCTGCCGATGTGTATGCACAGAGGCCAGAGATACTGAAAGATGAACAGTAAGGTGCAGCCATGGACACGTTCGTGGCAGTTCATAGGTAGACCCACAAACATCCAAATGTAGGACCAAGTCTAAGTTTGTAAACAAATAAAGGCTGGCTCAGTACTGTGTTCCAAGTACTGTTTAGCCTTGATTACCTTGGAACTGACTCTTTATGGAGCCAGTTCATTGTGCTTTCCAGTATGAAATATCTTCATATATGCCAGTAACTCTTAGTAAAGGCAGACTTAGAAAAAAACCAAGACCTCAGCTTACTGAGTAAGGTAGCTCATCTCTAGACTCCCAGTTTCCAATTTTAGGCACTATTTGACTCTCAGACTTTCAGGGAAATGTGAGCTCAGGGTGACCAAAGCAGCTACTTCGATCTGCAGAGCACTTGGGACAATTACCTTATTGCCTTATTCATTTCTGTGAGGTGTTAACCCAGACATCCAGGAATGGTAATTTAGATGTCATGAGGAGTTATTGAACACCTCATGTAAGAAAGATCTGTACAATTTGCTGTGAGTGACATCTCATCTTAGTGTCACAAGGGGGTGATAGCTGGATGATAATGCTTACTTGTTTCTTCCCCCATCAAAATGAATAAAAGTCTAGCAAAACAGGAAGCCCCTAGTAAAGCATTACAGTCATTTGTTATATTGATGATTATTTTTTATTTTTCAGACTGTAAGAATGTTTTGTGCTTGGTGCTGTACAACTGAGGAACAAAAGATGACCCTTTCCTCAAAAAGCTTTCAAAGAAAAACAGCGCCAGCCACAGAAAGGTGGACTAACACAGTCCTGGTCAATATAGTAGTCTGTGAATTAAATTTTTGCTCGTTTGCATAGTGTAAAATGAGTGTCAGTTCTGATTAGCTGAGCTTGGTTTGAAAGCTGGAAGAGTAGCACTGCCAGCACAAGCCAGAGAGCAAGTCAAAGACAGGATAGAGCTGTGCAATTGTCACAAGAGTTGCAAACAGAAGATTCTCTTATGAAATAAAGTAGTTCCTGCTCTCTCCCCATCCTGATTCCCACTTTTTTGTTAGGATGAGGATCTGAAGGACTAGATTTTGGGAAGAAATGAAGCATAGTAGTAGCTTAAATAAAAACACAGAAGTCCTGTGAGTATAACTGGAAAAGACTTTAACCACCACATTGATGAAGTAATTTAAAAGGAGCGTTGCTTCTTAAAGGTGCAAAGTGTAAGATTTAGAGAAGGAGACCAATTTCAGTTTTAGGACACCATTATCTCTTATTCCATGAAAATTCCTTCTAGCCACTTATTCAGACCAATGAAGAACCAAAAAAAAGTAATCCATGGACTATTACTTAGACCATCACTTGAGTGTTTCAAGTTTATAACTTATAGATGTGATTTTCCCCACCCCCCATCCCATCCCACAGAAAACTTGTGATTTTATGTGCTTTTTTATGCATGTATTAAACAAATGGCACAGCTGAATAGCTTTTCTTAAAAACTGGACATTCACCAAAAAGAAGTTTGCCAGCACAGACAATTAGGCTTTCTTCTTTTAACAATAGATTGACTGACTGGCACATTTGAAATGCGAGCGTATTTTTTATTCCTCCGTTCACCCTTTGAGCTGATAAACATGAACAATGGGAAACAGCTGGGACAGGAAAACATTTTAGTTTGTATTTTCAAAGCAAGCAAGAAATAAACCCATCAGTGGGAGCCAGATCACATCTTCTGCCTTAGGGGTAGTCAGCAATTGGGGGGAAAAATACGATCCATATTTTTAATCAAACATTACATATTTATTAATGTGCAGCTGGCCTATTGTGTGCATGATTTTTTTTCTTTAATGCTGTGCTGCGTCCGTCAGCCTGACATTGTTCTGTAACTGACATTACTCTATAAGGATCTGGAAATGCACAGATTTAATAGGAATCATTGAGACAATTGCTTTCTGTATTATTAGGTCTGTGTGACGTAGGTACCATCTGAAATTCAATTTTAGAAGAAAAATAAGATATTGTTCTATCAAGGCAATTTTGCGCACCTGTGATACAGTAAGAACATACACCCCCACCCTCCTATTTTCCTCCTCACTCATCTGACTTCGTGGCCATTTAATGATATGTGCCACTCTTTTGTTAAAAATGTTTGGGCAAATGTATTTTGATGCTTATTGAGATTAAACTTTCAGTACATCTCCCTGGTAGCAAAGGTTGGGCTGTTCATTAGTTGGAGGTTTGGCCTTGTCAGGTTCCATTGACTGTTGGCTAAAAGGATCACTTTATCATCATTTGTCTGCAATGGAGACAGTCTTTATTCAGCCTTGATTCCTCTGGGGTCACAGCTGTCATAACTTCACTTGCTTTATAATGCAGACCCCAGTTTTGCAATCCCCTTAGGTAATTGTGTAATAGATTCAGTTTACCTTAATATAGGTAATATGTTATTTATAAAGAAATACAAGGGAAAGGAAGGAACGATATTGCTTAAAACATCCCCCTTCTAACCTACTGCTTGGGATCAATCATTTGGAAATTATGTTAAGCTCAGTTCTCATTTTGAAACCAAAAGGGAAATATACTTTTTTTTCCCTGAGTTTTACTCTCATCTTTTAGCTGCAAATCTCTAGACAGAACCCTCAGGCCTGGTTTTCCACTGGCGAAAATTGAAATAACTCCACAGATTTTGACAAGGCTATGGTGTTTTGGAGAAGAAAGGCCTTCATTTGCTCTTATTTTCAAGATCCTGTATCTAAAAGAAGTCTGGGGAAGTTTTGACTTGTCTTAATTTATTTTTGGGGATTACTTTAGTTTTGAGATTTGTTCCAACACACTAAAAATTTGCAACACAATGTACAAGATGTTCCATCACAAACAATGTATTTCATACTTTTTTTGTTCTCTTTTCATTAGCTGCATGAACTGCTGCCACCAACTTTTTCATTACATAAGTGGATTTTCCTCAAAAACATACCCCTTCAGTGGGCAATAGCAGGACATTCTCTTGCTAGGTTTCAGTGGGAGCCAACACAAACAACAGAATACTGCAATTCCTTCCTATTACCATACTGAGAACCCCATTTGCTCCACTTTCAGCCTCGGCTTCTGGTTAATTGCTGAGGCAAGCCCTAGGTATTGGCCCATCGCTCTGCCTGCAGGAGAAGCAGGACTGACAGCCAGTGGCTGTGCAGGACTGACAGGCAAACGATATTCAGGTGCCTTGGATGGGAGTAAAGGTGGAAAGGTGGCGTCTCCTGCAGCGTCCAGGCATATCAGCACTGGAGTGAAGCACGTGTTTGGGGCCAACAATTTATTTGCTGAAAACTATAGTTTAATTCAACCTGAAACAAAAGGTTTGACCTAAGGTTAATGTGTTGATGTTTTGAGCCAGAAATGAGCAGGGAGAAGGATGTGCTACTGCTGCTCCTTCTTCTCTAAGGGAGGCACCCACTCAGGTGCTCTGAGGAGGGTCCCTCTTCTATAGAGCTCATCCAGTTTTGCATCTCTTGACACAGGAACTGGGAATTAGATGCCTTCCCATGAAATGAGGCCAAAGAATCAGTTCGTGTCCATTTGATTTAGTAGAACCTGAAATTTTTTACAAAAAGTGGAGCAGTTCTATCAGGGCATTGGTGAGAAGCCCATTTTTGAGTGCCTTGGTGACTGATGCATTCCCCTTGCAGGTTAGACATTGGCTTTCACAGAACCAGAATCTGCTTGACCGCCAAGAGGACTGGGGCTGACCAGTTTCAACATTTGGTCTTCTTTAAAATACCTATTAAAGAATGAGGAGAAAACCCCAGAGCTTGATTTTCACACTGTTACTACTGCTTTTATAAACTTTTCTAAAATCTGCTGGCAGCAGATGCTGGCAGCATCAGTTACTGTACATAAGATATACTTCTCATATTTTTTATCTTTTAAGAATTACACAGAAACATTTGTATCCTTCATAGAAAGTAGGTGGCACACTATGTTCTTAGTAGCCCTACCAATGAAGCTTTGCTTTTCACTGTTTGTTTTCCATAGGAAGAATGATGTTGTTAAAGTATCCATGAAAAGCACATAACAGAGAGAGTTCTGAACAAAAAGTCCTAGTATAGAGCTATACAGATCCAGACAGATACCTCTTTGCAGGTACCTGCTTAAGGGGAGTAATTTCACTGATTTTAATTGTTAAGAGAAAATCTTAATATAAAGAAAAATATAACAAAAAATAAAGAAACACCCTGTGGTGGGAGTCTGATCTTCAAGAGGGAAGTTATGCTTTCCTTTGCATTTGTGGAAGTTTGTGGAAGCTCAGACAGACACACAGTGGTCCCACACCTTCCTCTTCAGGGGGATCCAAACACTATTTCAGAGTGTTTCCTGAATAAGCAGCTGTATTTTTGAAACAAAACATATACTCTATCAATGGCGTATTCTCACAGTAAAGTTTCTTTCAAATTCCATTCAGACATATCTTTTGTGAGCATTTGTGCACTAGCATGTGCTGAATTTCCCAGCCAATATCTTAACTAGAAGATGAATTTCATTTAAGCTTCTAATTCAATGCCAAAACTCACTGCACTGTAGTATCTTAATGACAGCTGGAGGTTGATAAGCAAACATGGAAATAGAGCCATAATGCTGTGGAAAGCTTCCCTATAAATATTAGCTTCCTTTTCCTTTTTATTGTTTTCTCCCAAATATCTTCCTTATAAGAAATTAATTCAAAACAGTTATAGAGAAAACAAACATGACATAGGAGAATATAACCAAAACAAAACCCCAAAGCAATCTTTTAAAAGGGTTGCATAAAAACTGGATATAAATGCCTGTTTCTGTGTGTGCTGCTGCACCATCCATGAAAAGAGCCTTTAAGACAACTCATCCTACAAAGGAAAATATCACTAGATATAGTGTTGATCATTAGGTGTACTACAGTGCATTTGTCTGTTTGTACCCCACTTTGATTAGTATACAGCAAAGATGGCCACAAGCACTCAGAAAGTTTTACTGAGGTTTAAATCTTCATTCAAATGATGTAAAGGGGCATTGAATGAAGATTTAGAACTCTATAAAGCTGCTTGGCAGTGTCTGTGACAATCTATGCCACATAAAAACTGTAATGCTTCTACTTTGTTATTGAAACATTTCTACTGTAATTCTTTAATATTAGGTAGCAGCCACAGTGTTGGGACATTACCACATCTGGGAGTATTTCTCTTACTGAGGAGCTTGCCTGCTATCAATTGTGCAGGATATTATAGAACGTACACACTGTTGATGTCTAGGAGATAATGGAAGAGGAATTGTTACTGCAATTACATATTATTATGCTTTTCAGAAGATAATGTGGGTTCATTCATGTGAGTATTTTGAACGAGCAAATACCCTAATTGCTTACATGTCTGTTATAATCCTAAATCCAGTTGACATATCTGATGTACTGCTGCATTTTTATCTGGCCATTTGCATGTGTACTCTTTATGATTTTCCTCTGACCTGCATGAACCGTGCAAACAAGGAACACAAGTGTCTTGCGCATTTCCTTTGCAGTTCTGGTCTAAGTAAACACCCAGGAAAATAGAGAGACAGAAAGATCACTGTAACCATAGTGCACTTTCTTTCAGGAATATAGAATTAGCCTGTGCAAGAGCAGGATAAGTGCAAATGATCTGATTGTGCTGGAATGACAGATTTATGAAACGAAGACCGTGTGTATTGTTTCAACTGTCCCTTCACAATATATTGGATTGACAGAGAATGTGTGGCAAATTATTCACCCGTTCACTTAACCAGAAAACAAAGGGAGATGATTAAGAAACATCAGTATCCTGAAGCAGCAATCAAACTGACCCAGACAAGGAGTGAAGCAGAACCGCAAGCCCAGCCAAAAAATGCTGCAGTCATCTTGCTTTATTACTGTAGGTTTATGGCCAGCATTGTTTTGCAGACTTTGCTGAGGTGGCAAGCAGGGCGATGGAGATAACAACAGATAAGTACATGGGAACAGCGCAGTGGCTATACAGCATTCTCATGTTCACATTGAGTGACAGAAAATGTTTGGAGAAAAGATGTGTGCTTTTATAAATTCTTGCTCAATAATCCACTAGAGGGAGCTTATGTATAACCTCTGCTAGGCCAATTATGTCAGAGCTTGGTTTTGCATAATTAACAAAGATGAGGTAGTTGTGAGACGGATACCTGCACTGCCATTCTTTTCTCCACCTGTTATCTTGGAGCTCAGGAATGGCATTTTTGGAGTCTCCAGTTCTAACCAGAATAGTTATTTGCTTTTCTCAAGTGGAAGCAGTATTCTCGTTGACGTTAGCTGGGATTCACCTTCATCATTGACAGACTTGAGCCTGAGAAAGAGCAGCCACTGCTGAGCAAGGATATACACTTAGATGGAATAGCAAGCTTTAACTTACCCTATCTTCTGTCTTTGCCTATTTCACTTCTGACTGTAAAACAATAATTCAGTCTCTGTGATTTCCTCAGAAGAAACAGGCAAACAACCTGGACTGCAGGCATTGCTTCCTTTTTATTTCAGTAGGACAAGGCTTTCAGCATAGTTTGTCTGGGACTGCTTGCTTTCCAAGTGGAAACTCACGTCTGCTTTCTCTGGGAGACAGCTGATATAAAATGTGGTGTCCTTCACAATATTTAAAATGCAAACATCTTCAAATATTTCCTATAATGTTAACTAATAAAAGATAGGTTTAGCTCTGTCATATCAGAAATATGAACTTTAGTTTAGTAGCAAAGATGCACTTGCAATTACAATTCTAGCTAAATCTAGAGATAACAGACTTTCAAGGTACATACCCACACAGTACAGTCTAGATAAGTAGTCAGATACTATCAAAAAGCTTATCATAAAACTTGAAATTGCTGTATCCTTTACACTCATTTTGTTGCCTTTTTTCTTTCTATTTTTCTGTTGGAAGAGAAAACTTATGACTACACTTCAGCTGTCACCAGCTTTCAAGGTTATACTGATAGGAATGAGAAACATATTCCTAATCTGCATACCAATGCATTGAGAATGCAAAGGCAGGCTTTTTGCCGTTGGATAGATGATGATAAGGTCTTAAGCCTTTTGAATTTCTTGTGTTGTACTTGTATTATCATATGATTTCTTAAGCCAAGGATGAATATGTAAATTTCTTGCCACTGACTTGCTCCAAAATAATGGACATTACACTTGCACGGTGGCAATTCAGAGTGTAAAATTGATTAATATTTGTTTTCAAAATGACATGCAATGATGTATGGATCCTTTTACAACTTAAATTAATACTTTAAAGAGATGAATGGTCTCTACAGAGGATGTTAAAGTTCAAGCTGAAAAATTTGCATATTTATATTACAACCAACTGATAATAATTGTCGAAACAGAATGTAATGTGGTTCGTTTTTCATTTTAATCTGGTTGTACTCAAACACAGGACCTCATTAACTTCCAGCAACTAATACAGCATTATCAGTCCCCATAAAACAGGCTTGCCTTGAATTTATGAATTTCAAAGACTATTTCCAGTGGTGAATCACTGTTAAACACTGGGTCAGCCACTAGCATGTGCTCTCTGTGTCATATGCCATAGAAGCATGGAAGTTACCTGGGCTGAAGTGCTTGAGAATCCCATGGCCAGTTACCTACTTGCTAGCTGACATTTGGAGTAAAAACTGAAGTGCGTTACAGACATCTTGCCTTTGATGGCTCACTCAGACAGAATTTCTTTGCTCTGAATGACCAAAGTCAGGAAATGCAACTTCATCCACTTCCTAGGTTAGGTAATATTCTTCAACAGTAAAAAAAGAGCAAGAGCTCTTTCCTTAAGACGTAAGTTTTGTGTAAGGAAAATGCAGAACTTTTGATAGAGAAGATAAGGGAACTTTGAAGGTATTGAGGATACAGCCCATGTAAATACTATTCCACTTGGATTTAAATAGCAATATCGATAGAATTAGTAGTATATCTCTTTTCTGGGGAGAGGAACATAAAATAAGCTTGCTATCGATATGTCTTAGGTAGTACATTCTTGTACCAGATGTATCAGGAAAATGTACATCTCTAGAAGAATGAACAGTAAGCAAATAACTTCACAGCTCTATGAATTTCTTATTGTGAAATAGATATTGAATCTTCTAATAATGGTGCTTATTTCTTTAGTTCACTAAAAGTTGATGGCTATAAAAAAAGAGGAGATATGTGCTTGTAGTGCACCCTGTTCAATTTTTTTTTCATTTTTCCATTTAATTTTAAAAAATAAAGGATAGTGTGATTAGCTTATTTCTATGAACAAAATTACTCTGGAGAAAATAATAAACTATTTTTTATACATCATCTCATATTTTGACAGCTAATCTGAACTGATCTGTGGTTTTGAAATTCCATGGGCCTGAGAAGTCACATTGACCCATCTGTTCAAGATGTCTGGTGTATGGCTGGTCTGGTAGGATGGGAGGGCAAATATAACTTTCCTTTAATACTATAACAGCTACAAATAACTAAGGACTGCTCTTGACTCAAAAGGGCTGTCTGACAGTTGGCAATATCTGGAGTATAGATACATTTGCAATCTCCTAGGTATATGCCCCCAGGGATTATATATTATGCATTACTAAACTAACTTCCTGTAGCCCAGATGTCTTTATGCAAAGAACAGATTGGTTAGATCAGGCCCAAGGCTGCTTTGTGCATTCCTGGGGAAGTCCTAAGGGCTGAGAAAAAGAAGAGGAACATTACATAAACTCTGTAAAGTAAATAAATGCATACATTGCTAATAACAAGAACTTTTACTTAAATGAATGAAAATCTCTAAAATGTCAATACCTGGAATTATACCTTTTATTTCCTATGAAGCCATCCAAACTTCCATTTATAGCATCATGAAGAACTTTTTTGTAGATCTTCCTATCAACTGCCAAATACCTGGAGGACAACCTGTTCCAACTGCACAGAGATTGGCCATTCAGTTGTTGCAACTTTATAAAGTTGTAAGAATTGACTGTTTGGATGTTCCTTGCAAAATCAGTCCACAAAATGGGCCAGTGAGATGCCTTGTTGAATTCCCAAGCTTTATTGAATGAGCTATGTTGCATCCAGTCCACCATAAACTAAAAAACTAAATCAGAAAAAGGGCAGGCAAAGTATTAAAACCTCTCCTCCAGCATATAAATTCATCCATCCTACATGTTGGTCACTAAAGTATGACTAAATAATTGATTTTTCACAATGAAGGGAATGTACCTTCCTATAGAGCTCTGTACTGGAACCTGTGCTAGAACATATTCATAAATGACTTGGAATAATGGAGGAGTGCATATTCTGGAGACAATTTAGTTGCCAGTAGAACATTACCTAGGACAGTCAAAACTTAAACTGATCAAGACTTGGAGAAGAATCTCTGAGCAACTTGGCAGTAAAATGGCTGAACAGACAAGATGCTGAGAAAAGAAAAGATTGCATAGGCAAGGGGAAAGGGAGGAGAAAACAATACCCCAAACCAGAAACACAGTATGCAACTCTAAGTAATTTATTATCACTTAGCAAAGTGAGTCAGTACAGACAGAAAACATTAATTCAATGCTTGGATGAGGAATGGAAAAAACATACACAGCACCCCTGACTGGTGAATACTTCGCAGTGTTCGATCTCAAACATGGTATTACAGAATAGCATAGGGAAAAACAATAAGGACAAGCAAGATTTTGGAATGGTTTCTGAAAAATTAAATAGATTGGATACCTTTGATTAAGAAAGGAAAGCTTGAGGAGGATTTGTGAGGAGTCTATAAAAACATGCCTTAACACGAAAAAGATGAATTGGTAATAAATAGTCACCATTTGTCAGACTACACGTAACAACCTGTGAAATTACAAAGCAGCAGGTATATAGAAATATGTATTTCTTTACATGGTTCCTATTGAATCAAAACAGACTTCCATACTGTATTTGGATTGTGTGTGGGTTCAGAAAGTGTCTGCAGAAAATTCAGGCAAGAAATGTCCATCAAGTATTATTAAACACAATGACACAGATGTAAACAGCAGTCCCTGAACTCCAGATTGCTAGAAATAGCAAGAATGGAATTAGGAAGGCTTCATTTGGTTGCTCCAGCCTCATGCTTTTTTTTGCAAACATCTGTAGGGGACAGGATGTAAGACTAGATGCTTGTACAGAGCATAGCCACTGCTGCGCTCTGACGGACTGAAGGAATGGCACAGCAGCAGCAAAATCAAGAACTGGAACACGGGAATAGTTGCTCTACCCTAATCACAGCTAAGCAGATCACAGAATATTTTGGTTTTCAACCCCACCAAACATACTGGCAACTTTTCTTAATGTAGCAAAATTCTCAGCAAGTGAAACCAGGCATTTCTAGTACAAGCTCTGACAATCTCTATGAGACAATGAGGGCAAGTTAAGCCATCAGAAATATATATTTACACATGGAAATTGTTAGCAATACTGCTCTTCTTTTCCCTAGAGACAGCTCCATTGCAACAGCCTTGGAAAACATGTGCACACACACATGCACACACAGAGAAACAATCAACAGATACACTTAGAAAGCCTGTTATACCATGTTGTGCTTCGCAGATTTTGATAATATCAATCATAATTGAGTTAGATATAATCCATCTGACTTTCAGTATGCTGGGGTCATCAGGGGACACAATGCCTCACTTCACATCAATTACCACATATAGTAAGGTGGTGGTAAGCAATTCCATCTGATAGTTTGCAGCTATAAATAATTATGTGGCAATAGCAGTAAAGTTGGCTCTTGGGCACAATACAGAATCATGAATTTTCATTTACTTATATCTCAGAAGCTGTTAGGCCTACTGGTTTGAAATGTGAACCCCTGATTAGGTATATCAGTCTTTGTATTAATATAGTATATGCAGCTGGTAGATGCTTTTGAATGAACATTTTATGCTTTCTCTTATTTCATGAGAATATTTAAATTACAAATATGACCATTTGATACATAAGGACTGATTAGAAATTGCTATGACAAAGGAAACTTGCTCTCATGCTCCTTTAATATCGTGTTCCATCTTTCATTCAGTTTAGGGTCTGTCCCATCCAAGTCTCAGCAGAATTTCAGTAAGATGATGTTTTTTGCATGCTGTATAATAAATTCTCAGCAATTTGGAAGCATACAGAGTAAAAGCATGTTTATTAAACAGAAAAGTAGTGCAGAAAGGTTGCAGAAAAATCAGAGATTTTTTTACTTCCTTGCTTGGGCTGGATACCTGTTCCTTTTAAAATACCATTATTTGTGACATAGTCTGTGTTTTAAGAGTATCAGTCAACAGAGACTGAGTGGACAAAGATATGAAGTCAGATTAGTAATAAGGTAGGAGCATGGGAAAGAGCTTAGCTGATTTAAATTTGAAAATCAGAAAAGAACCAGGCTGAGGGACACCTAAGGAAGGCTGGATAAGTACAAGGAGAACAGGATGACAATGAAGAGAACTGGAAGAGGTACAAAAGCCCAATCTTCCTAAAACATATGGGGGTATCTCCATGGCCCATAAAAATGCAACAGAATTCACTTGAAAGTTTTAAAAGCAATATGGAAGTGGAGGCTGGGAAGAGTGAAGATTCGAGACAGTATGAGAATGAGATAATTCATTTGCCTTAAAAACCCCACCCACTTATAGAAATGTTATAATCAAACCTTTTCTTAAAGGTGATGAGTATTTGGGGGGGGGGGGGGGGGGGGAGGGAGGAATGTCCATGTCCACTCCTACATGTGACATGGATAAGAAATGAAATACCCTAATAAAGTCATATTTTGGATGCTTTTCTAGTTTTGAACTGTACAGAAATTTTAAGGAACATCTACTATGTATAACAAAGCTTTTATAAACTAAGAATTCAGTTCAAAAGGAGCAAAGAATCACAGCCTCCCAGTACTTGTCCACTGGGAGCATATGTTCTTGACACTTTCAAAAATTAAGCTTTACACTATCTTAGGGAGAGCATCTTGTTGAAATAATGCTGAGACTCTCTGCAGAACTAACATGTTGTGATTCATTGATCCTTGTCGTTTCAGAAGGTGGATGAGGCTGTGAAAGTGAAACATATCTGATCTGTGGTCATTTGTTCATGTACAACATATTTCTGGCAAGAAGAAACCAATCACAGCTAGCAGCTTCTGCCATATACCATATTCCACCAGTGATCACAGAATGAATATAGGAACATGCCATGTTCTCCAGGGGCTGGAGGTGCTGTACAGGAAACAAGACAGGGAAAAATGGTGCTGGTGCAATGACAGGAGTGAAATCCAAGAGTACTGAAGTGAAATGGGGTCAACATAGCTATGTAACACCAGGAGGGATTTAACGGTCAAGAATAGAAAAAGATGCCTCATCAGCAAGATGTTGCCATGGGTCTAGATTTTAGGAAAGAATCTTTCTCTTTCTTTCACCCTGACCTGAAGACCAATTGTGAAAACTACTAGCATTTTGAACAGTAAGGAAAATCAAAAAATGTTCAGTAACCTGAGAAAGAATTAATCTAGGAAAAAGTCTTCTAATCAGGAGGAAGATTAAATGCATTAATGATGTCATAGATAATTGATCAAGAGTTAATGATTTAAAGGAAAGGCAGATAACATGTGCCAAAGGAATGCATAGTTGTCACTAATACTAGAGAGATCACTAAAAAACATTTGAATAACAGAGGGAAGGTTTGCTGTATGATAAGAACTGTATCCTTAATTATGATTTGATAGGATGGATCTAATTTTAGTAATGCAACCTATGTAAAAATTATGCGTCTACGGCTTTGGGAGGCCCACGTCACAGCCTGTACAGTAGCATCTTGCTGATCAGAGAACTGGTATTTAGCAGCATGAATTGAACTGCAATCAACAAGGAGTCTGATTTGTGTTCTAAATTGGTGTTTAGCAGCATGATCTGAACTGCAATCAAGGGAGAACTCAGAGCATTTTCTAAGGGGAGCAAATGGATAGTTTCCAATCTCATTACACAAAATATTTGTAGCTGTTTAAATTAGATTGGAAAAGATCCCAAATTATTTTAAAATGAGATCCATAGAAAGAGAACTTTTTGAAAATGTTTCAAAGCAGAAACCTACACAAATGTAAAGGTTCTAGTAAAACTTTTACTCTAGGTGTTTTTTTTACATTTTAAATTTTTTACATTTTAAAAAGAAAAATATCTGAAAAGCCATTGTAATATAACAAGTAGGTATTTTGTGTCTGTTTATTTTTTTACTCTGTTCTTCCATTAATTTCTCTGCCCTATAACATTGCTGCAACACCTGCATGGGTTGTTTGGTTTCTTCCAGCAAATTATAATGCTTCGCAGAAAAATTGCAACATGCCTTGATAAGAAAGGTATATTGCCTTGTGTCATAGGTCAGTTTCCTGATGTCACTGCTCAGAGGGCTAAAGCATATAGCATGAAGAAATAAACCCTAGGCGTAAGTATTATTCAAGAATTTGCTGGCCTTACCATGAACCTGATGCACTGTGCATGATCCCAGTTGGAACTGTTTTCCCTGTAATTATGCCATCAATCTGATATTATACTCCAAAGCTGATATTTCACAATATTCTCACAATTGAATATTTTAACAACCACCTCCCATGCTGGTTTTGTACATTTATGTGTTTTTCTCATGTTTTTCTTCTTCTCCTAACCCAATCACAGCCAACGGTCAATTTAAAGATCTGGCTACCCGGCCTGTTGCCATACCTCTGCATATTCATGAGTAAAATCTTTCCATATCCACATGGCAAACCTTTCAAACTGTCATAAGGAAGAAATAATCACCTTTTCTTTAAAATCTAACAAAGCCCACCAGAGCTGTGTTCTTTGTATAATAGTTAACATTGTCACTAGTAATCAATTTATTTTACTGGTAAAGACAGTATTCTCATGACAAGTCAAAGACCTTTGGAAACAGTACATCTGTGCCTGCTATTTAAGCACACACAGACACAAAGAAGCAGAATATATTAGAAACAAAAAATATGTCAGCTTGTATAATGGTCCCATTGTTTGCTCCACCAGAGAGGGATTGTGCCATAACATATGACGCTGAATGTGCTTTTCTTGTTCTCCAGCCTTCATAATAAAGTATTTGATGCAAATACTCTAATCACATGGAGAAGATGCGGATGTTAGTTGTCCTTCTTTTCATTGCTATCCCTGCTGCCTCAAGATATGTATTTTTATGAATAATAAAAAAAGAAATATCAAATTGATGGAATTCTGCTTTAATGTGTTACTCTTAATAGCAGGTGCTTGATTCACACTTGGCTCAATAGGAGCTCCCTCTGCCAGACACCGGAGCTACATTACTGTAATGTTCAGTAAATGACACCTGTGTTGTGGCTTCTCCATTAGGCTGCTTAGTTAGTTTATATAGGATAAAAGAGGTAAAGAAAATGCAGAGACTAGAACACACCTTATGCAAATATATTAAATTGCTCTGTATAGCACTGTAACTGAATGCAACCCCGTGCAGCATTTCCTAATCGGTAGTGTCCCAAATTTACAGAAAAAAAGTGGATTTCCAGAGGGGTAGGAAGAGGTAGAATAGGTCAGTTCACTCATTTATAACACTTCACTTCCTCCTGAGCAGGGGAAGTCTAAGGTACAACTCCAAACACACAGAGTGACCTTAAGTAACAAGAAGCACGTTGACCCTTAATTATGCTGCATGGACCCTAGTATTATCCAGTGCTAAAACAGCCTATCCAGTTCAATATTTCTGTTTCTACTCACTCATTTATCAATACTTGATAAATAATTGGAAACAACTGCCCACAAGAGAAGGAAAAGGGCAGGAATAACTGTGGAGAGGACTAAGGGTTGTGAAAGGGGCCAGAGGCCAAAAGGAGTCCCAGGTCCACCTGAGCTACATTCCAGCAAGTGCCATTCTCTGTTGACAGGCAACAAACGGCTTGGCAAGCCTGCCTCTTCCCTGGCTGTGCACGCAGCTCTGCACCAACTGTCACATACTGCCTGAAAGCTTCTAATTTTTCTGTAATCTGAAAAAGGGGCCTTTCATGAAACAAACAGGACAGGGATGCACTCCTTTATGACAGCATACTTTGTTGTAATACAGCTACACAACACTTCTATCAGAATCAGCAGCCTCAATCCTAGTCTTGCCTATTGTTGCACATCTCATGGAGTTTTGCAGCAGCCTTCTGGATTACAGGAGAGTTTCCAGACTTAAACATGTTCTTCCCAAGTCATTTGGTAGAAATATAATAGTTCTTTTCTGCCTGTCTGGAGCTGGAATGAAAGGACAGGGCAGGCAGATACTTCTCTGCTTTCCCTTCCTGGGCACTCATCAATTAGGCTAGTACATGCATGTCTACATAAGAGTATTGCATGACGGGGCTTAAAAAATCCATGGCTTTCATATCGTATTATCAAGTTTCATACTTTTTTCCTTATGGAAACCAAGGAGACTTCACATGCATGTGAGTCAGCTACTGCAGAAAGCTGTAGTGCACCAAAATCAACTTTAAACCAACACTAATTACATTGAATAGATTACATATTGCCTCCTGCAGCACGCAGCCACTATGAAACAACCAGAAGTAAAATCAGAGACGCAATTAAAAAGGTCTGTTAAAAGTACCTGATATTGTGCATCTAGGTCCATGTGGCCATTAATGTCTGGCATGAGCAGAAGGGGCCTACAATGCTTAGTGTAACGGTTGAAGCTCTTTGGGACCCATTAACAACCTCAGCAACCCTTCCCCCAGACACTGGACAGTGTAACAGAATTCCTACATCTCAAAAGCCCACTCCATAAACAGAGATGAAGTCTGAATACTCAAACCTTTGGCCCTCCTGCTGAGCACAGCTGAGCCTGCTGCAGCTTAACTTCAAAGGCAGGAGAGACATGAGAAAGGAAGCGAGGCCTTACAGCGCACACTTGACTCAGCACTGGTGCCTGGCAAAGCTATGTGACTGTTGTGTGTACACTATTAAACAGTACTGTAATGTACACAGCAGATCTTCAGCTTTGGAAAAGCAGGCTCAACTTTTGGCTGTTCTCATGCAGGGTCAAACGCACCTAATTATTACTTGACTGTTAATTTACATTTCAAAAGGCCAAGCTAGCTTTGAATATATCACTGCTATATTATAACTTACAGTGGGTTAGATAATAATTTAGGCTATGCAGTGAGACTAGGACACAAACTTTCCCTATACTAGTACAGAGGTTACTTTGTGCTGGGACCTGGTGCTCCAGGCCATGGAGCTTTTGAATCCTGGAGCGTGCGGATGGGACTGTGCAGAGGACAGGTACCAACCCCCATGCACCTTGTCTGTGCAGTGAAGCCATGGCTGTAAGCTGCTGCTGACCAAGGATGGAAATTCTGATTTCTGGGGCACAACAAGAGTCAGGCTCACACTGCAACAGCCAAGACTCTGGTGATTTAGAAAACTGTTCAGGGATTTGGAGATCCAGCTGCAGTTCCCTGTATTGCTCAAGTCTGAATTTACATCTTCTGTATGACAAGCATGTACTCAAACCAGTAGCAGTTTAGAGGATGACTATCAGTGGGAGGGTCCTTGTGACTTAACAGTGTTCTGATTTCCCTACTCCCCCTCCCATTCTGCACTGAAACAAAAGCATCATTTCTTAAAAATATTTCCCAAAATGGAATGCTTGAGATTTAGACTACAATAAAGTAACATCCAATTTGAGGGAGTAGAACAAGAAGATACCTTTGTGTTACTGATGCCTAGGGGCTATATCCAGTGTTTCCATCTAGCATTCCATGCAAGTATCTTTAGTGAGACCTTAACACACCCAAGCTCATCTCTACTGCACAGGCACAAAGGAGCTGGGGGTGATTCCTTGTAAAAGTGTGCAAAAGTGCACTTGGAAGAGCACTGTTTCTTTCTGCAGGAGTGACCAGACAGCTCCCCAGTTAAGCAAGATACTGTGCAGAAAATTATTTGTCCATCCTTTAGGTCTTTTACCATTGCAGTTGTTGGGTTTTTTGCTACAACAGTACAGAGCTTGCAGTGTTTGAAGTGAACCATGTAACTACAATGCAGCCAGATGGTAGTGCTGCTGAAATCCCTGGCAGAGCTATTAGAAGTTGCTGCATCTAAAAGTAAGATTTATTTACTTTTCTTTGTCTTTTAGAAACACCACCTGAACTGTAATCTGTTTGGGTTTGGTGGTGGATTTACTTGTTGCTTCTTTTATCTTTAATGGGAACATACAGTTTATCTTTGGGTCACTCATAATTTCCACTCTCTGAGCTCTCAGACTGATCCCTGTTATGCCCTGTTAGCCAGCACTTTCTAATTATCTCTACTGCAAGGCCCATTCTAAAAGATAAAATTATATGAGAATTTGTGCAATCTATGCCCAAGTATCTCAATATGCCCTTGTCAGGCTGTAATAGCATCATTGCCTCTCACTGAGCATAGTGGCTCTGTGAAGTCTAGATGGTAGCAATGGAAACATGGGCTGGTAACACATTGATAGGTTCAATTTTTCACTGTCAGTAAAAGCATTTTTATTAAGCAGATACGTTGAAAGCGAAAGGTTTGCAAGAACATGCAGTGAGGTGAGTTGCAGTTGGGAAAGCCATCTTTACATCGAAAGCAGGCGCAGAAGTCTATCCTCATAGGTATCTTTAAAGAATGCAGATCTGTGATTAATCTTACTGGCCATTGTATGTCATATAAATGTCACCAAAATCTCAGCATGTATCTGGCAGTAAAAATACCTGGTTGTTATTAAATAAAAGGTGAGGTGGTGATGATCGTTTTCTATAGTTCAGCACATTGTTTATTTCATGGATCACTGGTTTGGGGCTGGGAAAGCTAGAAGCAGGGCAGAAATGTTCATTTTGGGCCCTGATTCTGAAAATTTAAACATTAGTCTTATTTAACAGAAGGACTTGTATGCATGAATTACACATGTGCACAGCTATGTGTGAACTCAGGCACTAAATATTTACTCGGTAAACCGTCTAGCTGGCATACAGCTTTGACTCAGTATAGCATAGTTACAACAGTAAACTGAACTGAAAATTCATATAATCAAGAAAGACACCTTAGCAGAGATTATTTTAATGAAGCAACAGGCCAAAACTCCAAGATCTGACACAAATAGAAATATATATAAGAAGAAGCCTTTGCTTAGTACAGGTGAATGCATACTTGCAACTAAAGATCCTGGGTTGTGCCAAGGAAGACATACAGCTGCTTTTTTTTCCAATATCTGCCCATCTTATTTGTTTGATTGTTTATCCTACCAAGATTGAACACAACAAACCGAGTGACCATCAAGAAACTCTGCTGCTTTAACAGCTCCAGTAATTGCTGTCTCTAATGGAACTTTGAAAGCAGCAAATCAAAGAAAATCTTCACCCTTATCTGCTCTGGTCCGTATCCTGAAGAGACACTCTCTCATTGTGGCCACAACATTTAGTAAGACAGTAAGGGGGGGAGAGAGTGCCTAGAAAGATGTCAGTGAGATTGCTACTACATAATTTATAGGGAAGCCAAAGCAGCTTTACTTTTTGAGCTGATTAGTCACTTACATCATGGGTTTGAGATGATTAATACAGTTAAAGTATGCTCAGCCAGCCAATATTTGTGCAATGACAGATTAAATATTTATTTTAATTACTACCTATAAAACAAATTTAAAATGTTTGATGGTAGCTCAGCTGATTAAAAATTGTAGTTAATTAGATTAACAATTTATCACAGTTTTTTACTAATTCAAGACATTCTTGGTAATCCTAGCAGACAAAGCAAAGATTGAATTGGCATGGA
The DNA here is from genome assembly GCA_034008185.1 of Gorsachius magnificus. Lineage (NCBI taxonomy): Eukaryota > Metazoa > Chordata > Aves > Pelecaniformes > Ardeidae > Gorsachius > Gorsachius magnificus. The sequence goes on along the minus strand of CM067088.1, from coordinate 31,109,372 downwards.
GAAAAGACATCCTGATCAAACCCTCAAAGGAGTCCCATCACATCAGGGATGGGACCTGTGCTGATGAGAAAACTGTGCTGCTAATGACTGGGCTGGTGTATGTAGACGTAGAGGCTACCAGTGCAACATATCACTATCTAAATTTTCCAATCTATCATGACATAAAGAAACATTTTTGCAGAGTGAATGTGTAAGGTTCAACTCTGTTCACTTATTCCTCACAACAATGTGAGATTCTATTAGTTTTATTTTCCCCAACCTGTTTGACATAAAGCAGCATTCATCTTTTAGTAAGATACCACAAAAGTTAGGTGTTCCATGAAGTGAGAGAGACAGGGAAAAAAATCACTTTTTAATCTGCACTAATTACTTTGAATAAAGTTTTCATGAGATGAAGACATTGGAAAAGCTAGTGATTGCAGGTAATATCTAGACACCTAACATGGTATTATTTCAGGGTATTTCAGATAGCTATTTTAAAAGCATATTTCATTAGAATTACAATGATAAATATTTCCTTGTCAAAAGAGACAGAAAAATTGGATTATATGGATATGAATAAATTTAATTATGTTTTCCTTTTGTTCTCTTCTGCCTCAAAAGATGGAAAACAATGGAAATCAAAATTCCTCAAAAGCTCTAAGAGCTCTAGAAGTTACTGTTACATTTCATGATAAACCAAAGATGTTATTTTTTTATAGTTTTATTCAAAAACTTCCTCTTAGTCATAGCAGATTACAGGATAAGTCCAGGCACATCTACACCCTGAAAGCAGAGTGAGAACTCATGAGCACTGATATAAAAGCAGAATATGTCTGACTGATTTCTGCAGAGGGTTTTATTTTCAAAGTACTTAAAAATATGTTGTGAAATAGTTAAAACCACTATGAAATGTCCTTTGCTATGTTATTAAAAGGTATAGCCTCACCTAACTGTTTTTAGGAGAAAATATTGCTCATTATTACTTGACCTATGACTTGGAGTCACTTCTAAATACAACTGACATTTTGGCTTAGCTGAAACTAATATTCACTATTAGGCACAGGTTAGCTATAGATTTAATGACCAATTCCTTCCATATCATAGACTGTGAGTTTTGATGAGGAGCACAAGTTGCATTAAAAATAAATGATAACTCCTTTTAGCATTATGTCACATTTAGAAAGGAAAAAAGGAAAATTAGAATCAAAGTAAGCCTGTTATTTCCCTTGCTCTTATAAAGGAAACTCTTCTGATACAAAAAGATGAATTAATAACTCCTGTTTATCAGCATCGAAGTAGAGATTGTCTATGGAAAAAAATAACCCTTTTCCATTTGGATTGTGCTGATAACATTTATTTTTCTCTTTCCATCTGGAAACCCTGTGGGTATCATGAGAATTGCAGCGAAGCTGATTGGGGTCATGTGTGAGGGCACTGGGATCAGAGCCAATGTCATGTCCAGACTCCTGCAGCTTCAACAGCTCCCAGAGAGAGTGTAAGTACAAATCTGTGGCATATTGGGAAATGAGGGTGGTAACAACTGAGGTCAGTGGCCGGAGTGTTTCAAATAGTCTTGGGAGCAGCGATCAGTTCTTAACCTGCAGCAGATATATTGAATGGAGTTTCAATAAGGAATGGTGTTGTATCCTGCAGGAATGATGCTCTAATCCTGTTGCTTTATGAAATTTGGGTACAATCATAGAAATATGTGAGGCTTACAAATGGCATATCTTCATCTGGCACAGAAGTTAGAACAGCAGATCTCTTGCTTCTCCTTTATTTACTTCTTTAATAGCATTGCCAAGAAGAAAATTAGAAGCAATAAATTGGCATTTCAACTATAGCGAGACTGAGTTTTCAGTCCCCCAAAGAAAGGCAAAAGTGACAAAAATCTATAGCAGTAGGAGTAACTGTGGGCTTTCACACACTGCTCTTGCAATGTCTTCCTGAGACTGAAAATTATGTGGAAAATGTGCTGTCTATGCTATCTTTCATATCATAAAATATGAGTTGATTTTTCTCATATGAAATTGGATTTTGTACAGACCCTGTGGAACACCATCTCAATTTAGCAGAGAAGGAAGTGAACCATAGAGTTTAAATGTGCTCAAGGTCACACAGCAAATTGGTGAGAGCTGGGACCCTAGCCCTGGTCTCCGATCTAGCTATGCACTGTGTCTTGTTAAAAAGGTACAGTACCTGTGGAGACAAACATATTTGTTACCTTCAGACTGCCATACATCTCTACTGAAGTTAGCAGAGAACTTCAAGAAGCATCCTTCCCTATAAAAGCATCCAGAACCACCATAAAAAAAAAAAAACATGAGGAGAAAATAGTGCTGAGTAGCAGATGCCTTCTAAAACTGCCCCAAGAGCCTGACTGCTACATCACACTTCAGTGCTTTGAACACAATGCACTAACTGCCCTAAGCTCTGGGCCACCAAACCGCTTGGGGATGTGCTGAAGTCAAGACATCTCTGAAAGCCCCTCTCTCTCACAAACAACATTATGATTAGAGTAGAATAGGACTTCTGCAATGACAGCTGTCAGAGTACATTGTTTTCCTGACTCTGTTTTATACTGCATTGTAGTAGCTGGACCATTTACTCATGAAGTGGGAAAATACGATCCTTCCCCACCTTGGCCCGAGGGTGTTCAGTGTCCCTTGGAGGAAGGCTGGCTTCCAGCCAGCGGGAGCTAGGTGGGCAGAGGTGTTACTCTGCAGAGTGCTCTCTGGATTCTAGTTCTGGTTCTGCTGCAGAAACCAGTTCTGCTTTTTTTTTTTTTCACTGAGAGTCAGTGGATAAAGTGCCTAAGTAGCAGGACTAGACCATGCAAATTCAAAGCTCCCTGCCCCCCAACAGGGCTTGCATCACCAAACTTGGATCAGTCTCCTTCTTGCTCACACCTTAGGCATCATGTGACAGGGGAAAAGAAACTGAAACCCTGCATTCATTTCTGCCCTCTGAGTACAGCTACTAACATGTGCTCCTCAGGGAATTTGAGCCTATGGATGCCAGGTCCATGAATACTACCAAGCCTAGGTATGAGATACATTAAAGCACACAGATCAGCCAAGATGGCAGCTGTTGTAGGCATGTGAAAGTGTCCTGTGTTCCATTAGCAGCAATTACGTATACCATTAAATACACCCAACTTCTCAATAGCATTGGCTACAGAAAACCACAGATTCTTTTACTGAGGTGGAAATGAATGGGTGCATCATCCTGCAGAAGGAGGCATGTTTCTACTAAAAATAGTTTGATAACTTCAATTGACTTTATGACTTTCTGTGCAGACAAAAGTGAATTCTCTGGGCTAAGGAGTCTGACTGACTGGTATCATCTCCAAAGAGGGTATATTCCAATTTCATCTTGCCACTATGCAAAGAACAACAAAAGATTCAACTATTCATCTTTCTGAAGAGATGAATGTTTTCATCAGGTGCATGTGGGCATGGGATGCATTTCGGTCATCTGCTCTGTCTCAGACCCAACCCTGAAACTAGTCACTGCTCTTAATGTGCTCTTTCAAAAAGATGAGATTATTTGTCACTTTACAGTTTCATACATATGTCTATATGCATGTGTATATACATATATCTATCTACATACACAGATATATATGTAGGAGAAGGGAACAGGAATCAGTATCTATGCTTTAGTCCACCACCTATGCTGTTTACTGCCCCGAAAATTCAAGTTGCTAAAAGGGCAGATCACTCTTGGATCTCTCTCCAGATCAGCAGCAACACTGCAACTGCACCATTACACCTCAGTGCAAGAATAGATGACCAGGTCTTCTAGTGAGAAGTCCAGTGCCCTATTATTGAAAGTCAAATTGTTGTTAATCACACACTCTCAGCTTGTAAACAACAGTAGAATCAGTAGACAGCCTTCAGAAAAAGATTCTCACATGCTAGTCTATTAAACTATTTCTGGGCTTTAAATTGTGCTTAGACTGCAAAACCACATACACATTTCATAAGTTGAAAAATTCCTTACAATGTTTCAAGATTTCTTTTTAATAAATCAAATTGTAATTCAAGTATTTACTTATCCACTGGTTTTGCATGTAAGGTTAAGACAGCTGACAAACAGAATATGCAATGTATACTTTGTTGCCTGATTCCTAGCATGTAAAAGTGGATTTTAATGGGAGTATCACAGACTTGAAAGTGAGCATGGATACCTATACACAAATAGGTATCAGAGCAGTACTTTATCAATGTGTTCATTTGCTAGACCCCATTTGATATATATGGCAAAATCTGAGAAATTACAAGGGCCAAAACATTTTTCACGTGCATGAGCCAACCATCTAACCTCATCCCACCAGGAAATGTGGTCAGCTCCAAAAATTTAGAAATCCTGTAAACTAGAGCAGAAATTCTGCTGCCAGATTTTACTAATTTTAGAACAAAGAAAGAATATTTGAATAGAACATTGTTGACTAATTTGTTAAAAAAGTTGCTCCAGTTCTTCCAGCTGAAGTGGATAAAGTAATATTGATAATATAATTTATCAGGTATATTTCACCTGACAGCAAGCTTTTGACTTCAACTGTTTAATTTGCTCTATCTATGAAACACATCTCATAGTTACAAAAGATCCTATTGCAGATTATGGGAAATGCCTGATTTGTTCTTCTTGGGAAGCACAGCAGCTTCAATGCTACCAGTGACAAAAAAATTTGCATTTTTACAGCTTGTCATATAACCATGAAGGAAAGACAGATGCCTCTGAGGGGAGAAGGCCCAAGTCATCTTGCATTTGAATGAAACTTGCCAGTAAAAACGTTTTAGTTTTCTGCTATTAGAACCAATATAATGACTCCAGGAAGGCACTGCTGCCCAAAGCACTGAGAGGTACACCGGGGCAACCCAGAGCTGTCAGAGACCTGCTGCTGTAGGCAAGTTCTATGCCACTCACTGGAGCTCATCTACAGAGGTATGCATGGATTTTTCTGCACTGTCCACGCACATCCTGGCCAGCCAAGCTTCTGGGTGCCAGTCGCAAACCCTCCAGTGAAGGAAGGTCAGAACCCATACCTTTTAAAATTGTCTATTTCTACACAAGAAGCCTGCAAAATCTGTTTATATCCAGAAGTTACAGATATCCTATGCTATCACTGGGTTCTTTTGTACCTTTAAGCTGCCCTTTTCCATTCCAAGTTCCCCCCCCCAGTTCTCTCCCACCTTCTGCTCCCTCACCCCCAGTTAATACGTTGCATTTTATTTCACGCTGTGACACCATTAGTGGAACCTAATCTCTTCTCTAAAGTAGACTGTTAGTGTTGGTTGGGGCCACTTATGAGGTCAATATGCTCACACAGCACTTATCTGAAGTAAATGCCTTGTAGCTAATCAGGAAAAGGTAACATGCCATCATCCTGCGTACAGCTTCCCAGCACCCAAATTCCACTCATTTACAGTGAGAGAAACCCCAAGCAGCCCAAGCTTTGTTTTTTTTTTCTTTTACATGACAGAAGCCGGAGCCCTTAAGTGACTAGGATGGAATGAGAAGGGAATAAACAATTAGACAGGGCTGCTGGAACAAATCCTCCTGTTTCATTTTTCTTCTTCACTTGTCTCAGCGGGAGTAGTTTTACCTCCTATTGACACCCATTGTGCTCTTGGCTGCTCGCTATGATGCAGCTGTTTTCTTAATGCCTATCAACCCTCTGCCTTTTTACGATACAAAGGTGACTTGTTAATACAAATGTTGTTGAAACCTTAATAACAATGAGCCCCAGTTGTGATCAATGATATTGCACCTTGGCAGGGAATGTATCAATGCTTATGGATTCATTTAAAAGTCATCTGCACAAGGATGCTGATTTTTTATTTTAAAAATCTACACATAAGAAATACGCCTGCTCTATTAGGCTGACGTTTCTAACTCTACTGGGTGTAATAATACAGTATTATAGTTCTACTGTTTCCTGTGATACCTACTTAGTCTCGTATCTACCATTTTCTATCTGCTCCAGAGACTACATTTAAAAGAAACTCAGTCTTCCAATGAAATCCTTAAATCCCAGTTATGCTCAGTGCTCTTAAAAAGGTACTTGGATGCACCTGTTCTCCTCCAAAGGTACTTCCAAGGCAGAACAGACAGACACATGATTCTCAATATCCTTTTTGTTTCATCATCAAACCCTCAGCCCAAACCAAATGTTATCACCACCTAAACACCAGCTGAATTGTCTCTGGACCTACTAAGCAATGCGATAACGTTATTTCAGAAAGGTCATTATCCATCAAAGCTGTGTGTATGAACGGCCACACCTCAAAAGGCCACTGTGTTCAAAACTAAATATATGGTTTTTACAGATGACATACTGATGGTTCTTTCCTTTATGGCATCATTACATGGATGTTTGTCTAGTCACATCAATAGATGTATGTTAGTGCAAAGTGATATTAGATTACAAGCAGATCAGGAATAATGAAATTTAATAAAGATACCCATGACATGTAACTGACATTAGTGTGCATAATCCATAGAGCAGTGCCATTTTCAGATGGGAAATAAGTCCAAGCAAACTTCGCTCCTCAAATACTGTTAGTTCTTGATCAGGATATTCTAAGTCATTTCCTACTTAGTCCACTCAACCAGAGACATGATCATTGGACTATGCAGGGATCAGTTTGCCCTAAAGAATAAAAGCTTTTGGTGTTCAAAACATGAAAGCTGAATCATTCAGAAAGTGAGCTACACGGCTATTGTAATTCTAAGTAGAAGAACTATGTAACACAGCTGCTTTATGCTTTGAAAACCGCTTCCAGTGTTCCAGTGTCATATATTCCTCCACTCTAGATTATTACAATCTTTCATGAAACTAATCAACATTACAAATTGAAATTAATCTAGCAAACACACTGTTTCTCATTATAAAATTATTAGCTTCCTTTACACTGTTTTAAAAATCCACACAGGGATTAGCTGGAATTTTGACAAGTGACAACTGCAAAAGCAGGAATAGCTTCTAATGCCTGATTTAGAAGCCTTCAGATTTTGTACCTCTGTATTGTGAACAATAGAGTCTTTTTTGGACCTTTGGTTTGTGCTAGGACTCTGAGTCACCGAATATTTTATGGTGTTCAATGAACTACAGTATGAGTCATTCATCAGCTTTCAAGTATTTTTGGAATTGTGTTATTTTGCTTAAAATTGCAGAAAAATTGACTAGCAGAAGTGATAAAAAATGCAGCATTGTAGGTTTAATAAGATCATGTGATGGAATCAGAGCATATACACATCAGCATAAAAAATTAATTTAAGCAAAAATTAGGTCTACAAAGGAAATGAGGGATTCAACAATGAATTGTTAGAGAGTTATTGTATTCTGAACAGGACCCATTTTACTGGAGCTAGTTATGGTTGCCAAAAAGTTCTTGTCTCAGATGCTGTCCGTGCTCACAATACTTATTTCCATACTCTGCTGCAGCTTACCATTTCTACGGCATGCTGCAGACATGCAAGATTTTTATGAGCACTAACTGATTAAGAGCTTAATTGTAGGAACATCAGATACCATACAAAGTACATGATCCAAAGCTAATTTCAATTGGTAAAGTCAGTGAAGAAAAAAATCCCATTGAAAAGAGTCAGTCCTACTGCAGTCTAGGATACAGAGAACTATTCCTAGTGCTAAAGAGTGATTATTCCTAAATTTACATAGGGGTTTTGTTCTTTTTCTTTTTTTTTTTGTTTTGTTTTACATAGTGCCTAAAGCCACTATGTATCATACGCAACAGCTTTAGCATAAGGACCTGAATCATCAGCATCACTGGAAGATAGCAAAAATAAACAAAGCTTTACACAAGGCACATGAAGAGCTGTGGCAGAGCTCAGAGCTCATAACCTTGTGTTTATGATGACCATCCAACACTGCTTTTCACACAGGTTCAAACTAAATGACATTTAGTCATGGTTCTCTTGAGCAGAGATCAGTTTTGGCTTTCTAGCAAGGCTGAACTAAAGCCATTTGGATTGGAGAAATAATGGAAAGGATTGTGTCAAAATCTGGAAGTTTTTCCTCTGTTGAGAGCCAAAGTTTTTGTGTCACAAGACTTTGCCTGAAAGAGAAAGTTTTCTTAGATGCATGACTGTGTTGACACTCTTATTCTTGCTTGAGAGTGGCTTTTCATGGATTTTTTTAAACCCCTTACTAAGCAGTATAAACTAAGTCCAATAAGAATGGGCTCATGGGGCTTCTTTGGATGGAACTAACAAATTTAACTTCAGCGAATTCTGAACAAGTCCTCCCTGAATACACAAGATCTTAGCCAGTAAGAAGTTCACCGTTTCTCAAATTAAAGCTTGGTCATTTGGATATGAAATGATGGACATCCCATCTTGCTACCTGCAATGGGAGCAAGACATAATGATCAAACTGGTTCCAAATGTCCTTCACTGTTACCAAGTTTCTGAGTGATTAGGGGACAAGGGATCTGCATTTCCTAATAAGATACTATCAAAAAGACAGTAACTTACATCCAGCCTGTTCCTTTCCTACTGCATGTCCCCGAATCTGCTGCTGATGAAGAGTGCCATGCAAGCGATGGACCTCTTTTTCCATACAATTAGTAGTCTGCTGCATACAGACTAAAGCTGTGGTGAGTCCAGAACTCATTAGATAGGTCATTCAGCCTTTAGTGCAAAACGCTTCTAAGATGACAGGTATTATTAGAACTAGCAATGCACCTTTTATAAAATATTTGGTCAGAATACTGTGATTTGTCAAAGTCAAAAAAATGTTTTATATTGGATGTTTAGAATAGGTCCTCAGTTCAAATGAGAGGAAAAGGGCTAGGGACAAGCTCTCAACTGGCAACAGAAGGTGTTCAATGTATTGAACCATTCAAAGTAGAATGTCTTGGCGTCATCACTGGCCTGATATGGTGGTATATCACAGAATCTAAATGAGGTGTATTTGTAAGTGGCAACGTGGTTTTTTTCATGAAAAATGTTGTAAGAACTCTAATTGTCCTGACACAGAAGAATTTTCTTTGGGAAAAAATGTTTCCTGAACAGCTTCAGTATTATTGCATCTAATTGATAAAAAAAACTAAAGGAAAGCATTTGTCTGTCACTAGAAAATCTGCAAGAGTAAGATTATTGCTTGGACTTCAAACTCCTTCCTGTCATGCATGAATGACAGGTGCCAGTTGCAGTAGTTTTCTATTCTCCTTCCTGGAAAATTTGAATTGTGCTCCTCCAAAGAGCAAGCTGGCTGCCCACCCACATTCACAGCTACAATAAGTAGGACTTCTACAAACTTCCTTACCACAGCTCTTGTTTGGAGGTAAATTCTCCCATTTCAAGTTTTAGAAAAATGGCTGCTTAAAAAATAAGAGGCTAACAATAAATGGGGGAGGGGGACTACTGTTTCTCATGCTACCCTGTCAAAGAACAGCATGAGTTAAATAGCTTTTCATCAAAAGGTAAAAATAAAATAGGTATGGTGTATCACTTGAAGACAGAGGATAAATCTTTTCTTGACATTTTGGAAGAAATGTTCCCTATATTTTTGCTGATATTTTTTTCTCTGAGCAGATCTAACAAAACATTCTCTACATTGTAACAGTGTTTGTCTCAGTCAGTCTAGCACATCATATAATCGTATCATTCAAGCTCGTTTCAGGTATGGGTTACTTTTCCATTAATTATATTCCAAGCACATGTATACATATCAGAGCTGTTGGGATGTCTATTTCTATTAGTTTAACAAGCCCTGGTATTAATGAGATTGCTCTATAATTGAACCTTTTCATGGGTCCCTTGGTGATGAAATTATGCTAATCTGAATCTGCAACCACAAGGCATCCATCATACTTGATCAAATAGTAAACATCAACAGTGATATGCTAGGAGTGTAAATGTGCCGTTAATTATTACATAAATGAACAAGCCACATTACTTCATCTTTATATTTGTGCAACTTAATAAAATGGGTGAAGACAGAGTGTATCAGACTTCCACTATGTGGCAGCATGGTCCACTTAACAAGAGCATGAGCTTGTAAATACTGTGGTATCTTGAGGCCTGTGTGTGTACAAGAGAGGAAAGAGGGTGTATATATTTCATCTGCTCTGAGTCACTGCTGTGGGAAACAATGATACTGATCAGTTACATACCTTTAAAAGGGAAAAAGCATCCAATTTCGCAACTGCTATAATTGTTTGCTTCTAAAGCATGTGTGGTTTGTGGATCAACGAGGGTTTTATGTGAGGGACATGTTTCTCAGAATGTCTGCTGTGGGATGATTTATATCAACTTCAAAAAATGTTTGTAAGCTTAATCACATAAGATCTTATATACCTACACTTGCAAAGATAGATGGATTTGCAGAATGCCTGGGTTCCTGTAGGCATCACTACTGACCTACAGTCACACCACACTAAAGAAAACAAGTAAAAATATCAGGCCACTTTTAATTAATAATATGAGGAGGAACAGAAATGTCACAGTGCAGGCATAAAAATTAATATGCTTTTTTCCCCTATGTTTTTTATTAGGTGCACTGTACCCTATAACTGTCTAAGCAAGTACTAAATTTCAATGCAAGTTTCTTCTATTGTTGCTTTAACAAATACAGGGGCGAACAGAAAATAAAAGAAGCTCAGACCTTTATTTTTTTTGGTGGCATTTTAGTTTGACAAATCACAATCCCAGTATTTATCTAGTGACGAGAGTATTCCTCCACAATTATTCTGCTGAAGGAAAAATATTTTATCAGAGATCTTATGAATATTGTGAGCAAGATACGTACTTCACTGATGTGAAATACATCAATGCCAGATGTCAGGGACCAAGTCTGGATATACTTCACTAATTTGTATGAAACAGAGTATGGTGATGATATTAATTCTAGTTTTTAATCCAGTTTGACTCATGCCTTGCCTCTACCTTTTTAATATTTAACGGAATTATTCTAACCGTATTTCTGGAAAAAGACATTCTATCAGCCATCAAGCTACACATTCAACTAATACAAAAAAATAGGGATAAATATTCTGCCTTTTCACTATCCATTCCATAGAAGAAGCATATAATTCAATGGAGAAGTACTCAAAGACGTATTCAATAATTTCCAGACATAGTTCAAAATAAATTCCCTGGATTGATGCAGCCCTGGGGCAATACGACATATAAGACTAAAAGTTGTTCGCTCCAAGCTGATTCTACTGTGGCTAAAATCAAGACAAAGATCCTTGTGACAGGGCATTATTTGTATTACTTCTATAAGCAAGTGAACCACAAAATCTTAGGTTGATTTAACAAATGAACAAAAAAAATTGTTGTTAGGACAGTTTAGTAGATTTCTAAAAATATTCTCCTTATCTTTCTACTCTTAACATACATATTTAAAAACATTCCCATTTTAAAACTTAAGTCCTGACTCTTTTATATAGGCAATGACATAGAAACAAGATGAAAGAGTACACTGCACTTCTGAGCTCCCAGGCTTATCATGTATTTGTTCACATCCTGTTAATGACATTTTGCATTCCTGAGATAGTTTGCCCCAACTTTCCTTTATTAAAATTGAATTATTTTGAGATTTATACCAATCATCGTCAGAGTTTCCTAATACAGAAACAACGGCATATCAAAAAGTACATGAACATACTCAGTCTTGCAATTTCTTCTGTTTTCAACATTTGTCAGTGGAAGCATTCCTCTCCAGAAAGTGCCATGTTCTGTTGCTGCTTAAGCTAAGCAGCACAACATTTAACCAATAAAGCTACTAGAATGTGGCTGAAGATCAGGAAGCAGCACCCTTCCTGCACACAGCAATGTATAGCGGGGATTTACCCAGATATTTTTCTATTAAGAATTGCCACTGAATGTAGTTAACTTAAATTATGCTGGTTCTGAAAGGAGTGAAAACTGTCTCTCTCAAGGGTCTCACTGACACATTACAAGTCAGCTGTTGGACCCAATTCTGACCTTATTTACACTATCATCACTGCTCAGTCCAGCAGCCTGACTTACTCCAGTTTCAAGCAAGACTAGTGTCATGCACTTTATTTTTAAGAGATTGTTTCCATCCTTCCTTTTTCTTGCTTTTGACAGCATTGCCTAATGCTGCGGTTTCCCTCAGAAGTGTTTTTGTAACTGTCTCCTGCTGAATCAGCAGCCTTTCATGCTAATTGTAGCTGTGCCAGCTAGATCAGGTTCACTCTGTTCTGTGCAACCACCTGTGAGTCTTAAACCATATGGAGAAACCCTGTGATTCAAAAAGATAAGAGATCAGAATGTCAAGGGACCTTGAAAATTAGGAGGAGGTGAAGGAGGAGGGGATCCACCCAACAGTAAATAAAAAAATAAAACCACCTCAGGTTTGTGTGAGTGTATGGATTTGACCATACAAAGGCTTTAAATTCCCTTTGTAGGATGGCTGGCTGAGGAATGCTGGCATCTGCAACGGCAGGCACTGTTCCTAGGTACTTTCAGGTGCCTCCCTGAGCCTGCACAGGCTTATACTGAAATCACTGGGCCTTCACAAAGACAGTCCCTTCTCTCTAGCAAGGCAATGGCACAATTACCCTAGTGAAAATGGTACTGAGACACTTAGAAAATCTGCCCTGCAGGTGTGACTCTCCACAGAACAAGTCTTTGCTTTCAGATCCCTTCTCAACACTTTTGAGCACAAATGCATAGTCTTATACTTGCAGCCTTCATGAAAGATTTCAATCACCTGCACAACATAGGCCACATACTGTATGAGAATGCCTTCAGCTTGGGTTCAACTAGGACATTTTAAAATATTCACATTCTGCTCTCAATCTTTTCAGTGTTAAACAACCCTAGTAATCAGTGCTGTCTCTCTTTTGGAAACCTACATTTTGTATCACCTGAGCTTGTCTAATTTCAGATTCCAGTTACTGAATTTGATTTTTATGTATTTCTATATTGAAGATTCCTTTATCAATGCAGATACATAAAAAATCCCTTAGGTTTTTGTTAGGTATAGTAACAATAATTTGTCATAAGTATCATGTGATACAAAAGCATGGAGCAGCTTTTCCCAAAGACAGAAGTTTATTGAACATTTGTACCATTATTTATAATTATACCATATTTTATTATATCCAGATAGCAAAGTAAAACCATTCACTGAGGTTCTTTTGTTCTGGCATTTTAAAAATAAAAACTTCACTTTTCTTACATTTCCTAGTTTATAGTAATCAACAGAAATCTATCCTTTCTTTGGTTTTATTTCTGTATACAATGCCTTTGTTACATATCTCTGTATGTCTTTTAGTAATTGTTGTCACTTTCTCTCCAAATGACAGCAACAAACCACACCTAAAATCTTATTGTTTCCTTGCCCATGATTTCTCAATATTTAACAAAAGAGTTCAAGCATTCTCAAACTATGAATGTTTCTATTAAAACCAGAAAACCTTTACCTAATTTACATCTTTATTATTAGCATTATTACTATTTATGGACACCATGTGAGTTTCTAATCTTGATAATATATTTATTTCAACTACATATTCTAACAAGGTGTTTGATTATCTGCTTGGATTTCCTGTTTATAGGAGTCACCTATCACAAGATTTGTCTGCAATAACACTGATCCTTTTCTATGTGAGACCACACATTTCTAAATCATGAATGACACTGAAACAAGTAAACCCACTTAAAGTAAAAGTAGACTGCAACCTTCTTCCTTTTCATCCATTCAAACTTTCCTGAATAAGTTATTATCTGCTATTCTCATTTCCCAGTCATGCAAATCTTCTCACTAGGGTTCAGTAGCAAATGTATTATTAGCAAGCAATTACAATCCTTAATTGTTTATTAGAAATTCAAAATTGTTACTCATCTGTGTATCCAATGTTGCATAATAATGTATGTATTTAATCAGTTTCCCTGCTGACAAGTATATTCATTTAAATGTAATTTAAGAGTGACCATATAACATGATATTGCATGCATTTCTAGCTAAATAGTTTCCCTTGTGTCAAGGATATCCCTCTATACTTTTAAAATCAACATAGTCCTGATCCTTTCTTGACTAGGAGTTCCCAAACCAAGCAAACAAACAAGTAATCCCAAAATACAATCAGGAAAGGCCAGCACTAAAGTTGAAATCCAACTAAGGTTAAGTAATTAGTGCAGATTTTCCATCATTCAGAAACTCTCATTCTGACACTTCATGGCCAAAATTCAGATCTTTCCAGTAATCTGGTTCTAACTTACTTATCTCATAAAATTCAAGACGAACACCAAAACAATTGTATGTGGATTTGAAGCTTTCAAGTCAATTTATAGGAGTTATACTCCATGCAAAACAATTAACATTATTTGCCAGACAGTCGTAGAGTCATAGGACTGTTAGTTGGAAGGAAACACTGAAGGTCACTTCACCTGCCAGTAAGACAAGGACTGCTGTTAGCACTAGAACAGCCATGTCTTTCTGTAGCTGACTCCTGAAAACCTGCACAGACAGATTCCATAACATGACTGGGTAACCTGTTCCAGTTGTGTAGCCATATTTGGAACATCACTGTCCACGATAACATAACTAAGGATTCAGAACAACATATTTTAAAGATCCATAAATATCAGAGGTTTTCAGGTGGTCTTGAAAGCCAAATGTCCTCCTTATTTAGATATGGATGGGTAAATCTGAGTTACAGCTATCACAAGAATTTGGTCCATGCCAATCTTCAGTATTTATTTCTCTCACAGTCCACATAACCTTTTCAGGTAACTTCAGAGGCACATAACTTCTAATTCATCAGCTGAGAGAAAAAAAGAAGGTATTCCTGGTGCCACAGGAACAAAGGCATCAGTGCACAGCATTGTACTGCAGAGTAATAGTAAGCTGAACTTTCAAGGAATTCAAAGTTAACTATTCCAAAACTCCTGAAGCAGATTTACTTTTGCACCCTTCCTAATATCTTGTGCCTGTCAATACCTGTCACCCATCTTTTTCTGCACGAATACTTCTCAATCAGTACAACCGAGATAAATGAAATGCCTGTGGATATACACATGCATTAAATAGGTATGCATGCTCAGAATCACTAAGGGATGAGAGAATTGGCCAACCAGAATAAAACACAGAAATGGAACTCATGAAGGGTTGATGTCATTGTTTCAGCAATAGTTCAGGGGGAAAGATTCTAAAATTCCAGCTGAAAACTTTAGAAAGCTATCTCTCGGAGAACATATATCTCTCTCTGTGTACATGAATATGTTTGTGTGTGCTCATATTGCCCTTTATTTCCATTGTAGCTATAGAAATAAAGTAATTTTCTTTTAGATCAGCCATACTAACCTTGCTATCACTGCAACGGGATTCCCATCAGGAATGAAACAATTTTTTGGTTTTAAAAAACGAAATAGTTTTAAGTCAGATGTGTTATCATTACTGTAGATGACAGTAGTTATAGTGAAAACATAGACTAAAATGGCTTCCCAGGAGGTATGTACTCAATGCTGCCCACGGACTGCCCAACTGCAACCTTTTTGGCACATCTCTGTGAAGGGGTAAGGATAGGTTATTACTCCCAGATAAGGGTAGTATAGACATCATAGCCTAGAATTCATGGTTATAAGCTAGAATTAAACTAGTAGCAGTCTAACTGTTATGACACAGAGGTCCAGACTGTGTCAGGCAACTAAGGAAACCACACGCCTAAACAGTTTTGCATACAAAAGTGGAAAACTACAACTTCCCTCTACTGAGCAGGAGCTACCTGAAGATGACACACAAGGCACACAACAGAGTACAGCAATCAACAATGGCCAGTCTAAACCTCGGCACTTACAAAATGTCACCACAGCACCCACAGAGTTTGGAGGCTGCCAAATTCAGGCAGACTCCAAAAAGAAGTTTTAAAGTTCAAAACCTCAAACTTAATTACATGAAGTGGGTGGAAATCTGTGACAGAAAGGTAGAGTGAGCTGAAAGGAGCACAGGGGCTTTGTGGAAAGAGGAAGAAATGGCTTTGGAATTGGACGTGTCTGTGTGAAAGCAGCTTAGTGTTTGGGAAGTATCAGGTAACTTTGGAGCAGGACTGGAATAAGAAGTGCAGATTAAGGAACTCCAGGAGAGACTGACATCACCACCCTAAATAGATTTCAGACTGGACACATCCTCAGGACTGGTATGAATACACTTACCCCCTTCCCACGTTGGACCATATACTTAATGCCCCAATTAGCATAAGTTCTACTAAGCAGTAGTCTCTGAAGTTTTCAAATATACAAGCACAGCTTTTACTGCACTAATTGTTTCCAGTTACATTTAGATTACCTGGCAAAAAGCTGCCACTGAACAACTTGTTACTCAAACAAACTCACTTGCAGCCTTTTTTAAAGAACATGCTCCCTTCTCCAAAACCCCTGATGGAAAAAATAATCTGTAAACCACCCTGATCTGTGCTGCTCCTAACCTGTTAGATGTTCAGAACTGAATCTGTTCCTTATGTTTATTCCTTGACCTTTCCACTCACTCTGTTTGCCTTCCTGCGTGGATCCAAGTTTTTAAAATATTTACTGAAATCATTTAATGAGACTTCTTATACAGTAAAATGTTCCATGGTCATAGGGTGAATAAGGCCAGTGCTAGCTATTGCCATGCAAAACGATTATGTGGATTTGCAGATGGGGTCATGTGCCAGGGAAAATGGTTAATGTTGAGAAGGTATCAGCTAATTTTTGGCTCTGTCCTTTGAAAGAAAATAGCTTTAGTAAATGAATCCTCATGTAGTTTTAACAATTACTTCACTTCCTTGTAAGTTTGTGTTTCCACCTTTCCTTGCTCAAAAGATTGCAGACTTTCTTAATTTCACACAGGAAGACTAAAGCTTCACATTAAGATCAGATTCAAATCTCCAAAACTCAGGAAACTTGTAACAGTTAATTTTAAGGTTATATCCCACTATCAAGTTACAGAATCATTACGTTCATTAATGCAGCTATGGCTGCAAAACCCCAACGTGTTTACCACTGAAATAGCTTTGGGAAAAAGCATTACGCCTTCTTCAAGAAGTCATACAAGACCCCTGAAGTTCTACTGCAACAATTCTATTTGTTTTTACAAATCGTGCACTGTTTTATAACTTTTACATGACAGACCACAGGGATAATACATTTTCAAGTTAAATGAATTAATATTTGCTAGACAGATTTCATAGCTATACAGTGGATATAGATTATAAAGGGGGTGAACTGCAATCTAATTAGATTTCATTTTAAGTCTAGCTGCTGCAATTATGACTTCTGAATAAAAGTGGTTGTTATTTAGCAGGGTAGCCTAAGCAATGCACATAATTATTATAATTATTATGTACCTAATGATATCTAATAGGAGTCAGCATTGTAAATAAATGCTGTAGAGTGTTCAGCAGGGTGGCCTGCACTTTGCAGAAAACTAAATAACAAAGGTTAATAAATATGTTTGCAGATGATTGTTTTACAGGAACCCTGGGCAGCACTATCTGTTGGAGATTAGCTACATTAGGACTCAACAGACCAGAAAACATCCAGAATAATAGTCTTGGTGCTAGCTTATAGATGCAGTGTATTAAAATAGCTAAACCAAATTCCTTCTTTCCCCAATTCTCTTCAAGTATAAGCTATACTGTTAATTTTTTTATAAGATCACTTAGTGGACAAAATTCAACTTCTTTATTTATTGATTGCTATAAATCAGAGAACATGAAATCAAGCAGACAATCAGTTCTTCTGTTCCAAGCTTCTATTTAATTCTCAGAATTTAAGAATATAAAATGGATACTGCTGTCTGAAGTATGGATAGCTGCAGATGCTGCCTAGCCCTTATTTGCACTGTATTAGCAGAAGAATTGTATTTATGCAATGAAGACAATGTTCAATACTGATATAGATGACACATTATAGGTTTAAAATTGCATGTGTTTGCAAAGTGCATTTCAGAACCTTCAATTTCCAAAGTCCATTGTGTTTTCAATTATCTTCCCACCCAGGCAAACTAGGGAGAGACTAATCAAGCATAATGTCCTCACATAATTCCCACTATGCCTTCCTTAGAGAGGTCAAAGGGCACTGTCAGATCACGATTGCAGCTTGCTCTGCCATGGGAAACACTGGTATGATTTACAGTTTACAGTCTCCATCACTAAACGTAGCCATTAGTAACAGCATGCCTAGCTACAAAACAATTAAGCATTTTGTTATTTAAAGTTTTCCCACATGACTTTTGAGATAAGTTTAACTTTTTAAATTTATTTTGGTAGTGGTCTGCTAGGTTCCAGAAAACAAAAGATACAAGCCTGTAGTAAATATTCCAGTAATGTATTTAAGGCTTATGCATTGATTTGAGTGTAAATACTTGGTTTTGAAAAACACACATAATACAGGCTGCAAAGAAGGGAAAAGGGTATCTACCTCTCACATGTTAGTAGATGGGTTATTAACCAATTGCTGTCCTAGAATAAAAGGGCATAATCCACATAGTCACCTAATTGCCTCCTGAATTGGAGGTTTGTAGGTCGTCACATAAAAGATATCCCCAAGAGAACCTTCCATCAGAGATGAGAATTGGCCATTCACTCACTCACTGATCTCTGTGTTGAGACTGCTCATGTTAAACTATCGTTGCTGTGAGAAATAGCACATTGTTACACTTCTCTATCACATACAAGAGGCACTGGCATTATCAGGTCATCTGGGGAGGAAAAAAATTATCTACGATTCTGCAAATGACTTAATTTTGTACATCCAAAAGAATGAGACCTCTAGAACAGTTGAATGGAAGGATAAGGGTAAAAATCATCCCTATCAATATATGTGCCCTTTTCTCTATTCACTGTTAGGGGAAGGCAGAGCAGCTTAGAACTTTTAGCCCACTGTATAGCTATCATACGCAAGCCATAAATGCATAACTAGAAACAGTATGTTACAACATGTGCTTCATAATATGGTCCTTTAAATATGTGAAGCATATACCAATAACAATAATGAAACATTGCCTTTAACCTAAGTTGGGTTTATCAGACTTTACTGAAGGCACAGCTGTCACAGTGAAAGTAATTGGAATTTTTTAAAAAAATTAATTAAAAAACATAATTTTTTAATCACAATATTTTTTAAGCTACAAATAGAATTCATTTTAACAATTCATGAATTAAAGATATTCTTTGAAATTGAATCCAGCTTCCTAAAAGCATATATAATATATCTATACACCAAACTTAGGCACTAATGTAAACTAAGTTCTATTTACATTTTGATTGCTACCTCATATCTATCAATTAATGTTCTGTACTCATAAAACACAACCTTCAACACCCAGCTGACGTGAAGAACTTCCACACACATTTCAGGTTCAGTCTCTACAGACTACTTTGTTGGCAACGCTATGTGTGAAGTTAAGTACTGTACTTGTGGTTTTATCTACCTAAAATTTATTTATCTAATCGTCTATCAACCAATCTTTCTTAGGTGAATACCATGCCTTAAAGAATAGAGCCTAACAGACCATTAAAGCAATAAAAAGCAGCCTGTTGCATACATATTAACAGCGCTCTAACAAATTGCATTTGAAATCTGAAAACCCCCATTTTTTCACTGATATCAGTAATAATTTTGATTCAGAGAACTAGCATTTTCCTCATTAAAAAAAAAAAAAAAGGCTCTCATTAACTTTCTGTTGACTTTAACAGGAGTTTTTGGTATGCATAGCTAACAAGTTAGGTCTACCTGATAGACTCTGGCAATAGGAATAGGCGGGAGGTCAATGGGCTTAAAGAGTGACCCTTTACTCAGTGAATAAAACAGCCTAAAAAAAGAGGGCAAACCCCACTTCTTTTTACATACCTATGATTTCAATAGTCATGCAGGTGAATAAGGGAAGCTGAACTGGTGTTACTGTGGTTGTTTATATATGACTGACCTGCAGAACAAGCCCAAATATGCCCAAAATGATGGATTTGATTAGAGAGATAGCAAGCTGAATATTCAGATGGAAAAATAGGATTCAAAGTATCACTAAAATATCCCTGTTTAAAAATACAAAATACTCACACAAGCTATGAATGCTATGGAAATAAACCCACTCCTCTCTCTCTTTCTCTCACCCACTTAAATCAGCACTTTCAGTAATCTGGATCCAGTTTATTGATTACTCTAGCTGCTAGGAAGGAGGTGGTTGCTTACACCGAAAGAAACGACTCAGCATGTCAGAGAAGGGGCTTTCAGAATAGGCCACAGCTCGGTGCTTCACACATCTTTAAAGCAAGAAAGATTATTTATTTAGAACAGGTTGAGTGTTTGTGTTTTGTTCTATGTTCAAATCCCTCGATAGCCACCATGTGTCTTTCCTCTGAAGCTGGTGCTGTGAATACAAATGGTGTGTTAGTCATGGCTACACTGGGCTATTTAAGCAGATCAGAGGCTACGCAGAACAACATCAGCGTGAAGTGAGGAATAGAAACTGTTTTTCCTTGAGAAAGAATGATACCATAAGGAACTTAGCATGCTAAAACAGGGCTGGGGCATGCATGTAGGCAGTACAGCTGGCCGACTTAGCAATCACTTGTATGCAAATAGGTTGATGAAAAGCTTTGTGCCACCGCAGTGGGTCAATGCCCACCAGGGTGGATTTCATGGCGCTGGCCACTGAGCTCTTGAAAGATCAAGTTGCAGCATCTCAATTGAAAAGATCTCTTGCAGAGATCGTTGCTAATTCATTTCAAAATCTGGCTCCAGTAGTATCAGTTTTACTGGATGAGACTGCAAATTTGTTCCAGTAACTAGAGCTTGCTCGTATTTATTGCACGTTGCCCTAAGAGCCTCCTCCTCAAGGAGGAAGTCTAGTACACAGTATAGCGAAGCTAAATTTGGGACCTTTGCCTCAAAGCTTTCTATACATTTGACAGCTTTCTGTGTAATTGGCACACCTGTGTAGGTGCTAGCTAGGCAAATAAGCCTAACTTGTGTGCCTCAGTTATGAACTATGTTGCTCAGGGTAAAGATCACCATTTAATTATAACATGCTAAAATTGAAATACTACCATTATACCTAGAAATAGATGTTACCATGAGAAGGGAAGTTTGTTGTTACACACAGTGTTGAAATTTATGATGTTTAATCTGCCAGAAATCACTTTTCTGCCAGTAGTCTTCAGAAGTTGACTATAATCCTGCCTTTTTTTTCATTTCTTTGTTTTCCTGCCCTGGAAAGCTTCTACTGAACACAATAAAAACAATACCATAATGAGAACAAATCTGATACCAGGTAATTTTTATTTTTTGTTAATACTATCTACAGATTATTTTGGTGAACTTTCTCCTTAAAAAAGGCCTAACAACTAACTTCCTCTGTTTAAAGGCCAATCTTGACAGAACTTGGAAGAGATGTGGTTGTTCTTTAAACATTATTCAGCTTACAGAACCATCTTTTCAATGCCCAATCCTTCAAAAAACTTGCTGAGGGCAACACAAGCATATTCTGTTTTTAAGATGCAGGCAGGTAATAAAGCCAGATAAGTTTCTAAAACTATGGAAGATAAGGAACTTCACATATTGAAGTCTTGAGCACATGTGTATTCACTTTTTTCAGAGAGACCCTTGCCATCTCACTGATTCACTCTGTGATATTTAGAAGCTCCCTTTGCTGTCTCCAAACCCAGCAAAGACACTAAAGAACATGAGGAAATCTCTCCATCTTTGCATTCACTTTTGGTGAATGTAAAAAAAAAAAAAAAAAAGAAAAAATTATTAAAAATTAAAAGAAACTGAATAAAAATATAGTGATCATTATGAAACAGTTATCAGCACTAGCCCTCAGAATGAATAGCATGGACTACTGTATGTTTAGTTTGTGTCTTCAGGATTTTCTCCAGTAATTAAAACATCAAGCGTCATATTAGAGTAAGCCTTTCAAGTGTCTTCTCTTGACTCTGCATAGATTGAAAACCTAGTTGTTTGTTAAACCTCCCTCAGAAGAAATTATTAAATCAGTTTGGATTTGTGTAGAATCATGTATTCAGACAGAATCAGGAAATAAATGGATTTTTATGATAAGCCTATGTTTGGGAGGATTATTTCAATTTGCTACATAGATATGACCTACATTTTCAAAAAACAGCAATAATTTCCCAAGAAGACTTTGATGCTATCTATGCTATCAATTCGTTGTGACTGAGAACAAACTGCTGCTGAAAATTGACAAAAACCAATCAAGTCTTGCAGTTAATATAAATGTTCATTAAAAAAACCCAACTTTTAATTTTTGGTATTTATAATTTAAGTTTACTTAAAGAAGCTCACATGTTGCTTCCTCATCGGCACTGAGTTTCGTTACTTTTTGAAACTGCTAGTATGTATGCACTTGAACAGTTTTTTTGGTAACTAGCTAAAGGGAAAGGAAAAAACAAGCAGCTATATTACACAGAACCTTTAAAGAAGAGACCTGTAGTTTTACAGGTAGGTCTATTTAAGGACAAGGAAAATGAAGAGATTACTTTGTACATAGAAGACACATTTTAATCCAGCAGAGAACCAAAGTTGGGTAAACAAATGTTTGCATATGAAAGTATTTACAGTGTGTATTAGAGGAATAATTTACATTTGTGATGAACTCAAAACTAAGGCTAATTTGAATGTCAGCTTTTCAACTTGTGACTTCAAATGTCTGTTTCAGGTTTTCATGCTGGTTTTCATTGCATTTCCAACACAGTGGGGAAGTTGGCTTTTACACTCAGGATAGTTCTTTAATGACTTTGAAAGTTAGAATTTAATAGTATATACCTTTAACTGCATGGGTGTTATATCCAAACAGACTGTCCCCCACCTACATGTTTTTCACATTTAGGTTTACCTACTATAGGCACCTAAAAAGGGATGACAGTTACCCATGAGAATGGTCAACCTAGACTGAAAATCTACACAAGGTCGACTGTAGTAGGAAGGGCAAAGTAAGGAGAACTTGTAAATACCTTCTAAAAGGAATTCAGAAGATAACCCTTTTTATAAGCTCTAAGAGCTCGTGGTGCACAGAATGCCTCAAGTGAGAAAGCAGTAAGCATGGTGGACTAAACACCATATTCAGCAGATCAGCTGGGACGACAGCTGAACCTTGCTCCTGCTTGTTGACTGCATAGTGAAACCTAATACTCATCCCCAGTAAGTAATTACCCTAGTATTTTTACTTGAAGTACAGAGTACAGAGCACTGAACTTCTAAAACAGTGAGAGGTTAAATTAACCAGCACTCAAAGTCAGTTAAGAAGGGGTTCTCACAAGCAGTATATTGCATAGTTACTGGAATCAGATGTCAAAGAACATATTAGTTCTATAGTACTACAGTAGGATGAGTGGTAACTTAGCTTATCCACATCACTGTGCCTCTTGTGCATCAGATCAGAAATTTATACAAGAGAACTATCTATGCATCACATACATTATCACCATAATTGTCAGTAAAACTGAGTTCTAATTGCTCAGTTTAGCATAATAATAGCAATCTTGGAATAAATTCAGATTAATTGGATGTTGTTTATAAACTGACTGTACTTTCACTCCTCAGAATATGCTACCTATCAGTTTCTAAGAAATAAGTTAATGTAGGCTTATAAGTTAAAAATGTTTTTTTCCTAATTCTTTCATGAACTGAAATTGTAGAGTTTATATTCAATGCTTTAAAGATGTCCCTTGTAAAGTAACAGTGACCATAAGGCCTAAAATCTTGCAAGAAAGTAACTACCCTATCAAAATTAGCATTTTAGTTTGCACATATACCAAAGTGCATCAGATCCCATGCGTTCAGGTATGGTTAAGCAATTATCAGAAAAGAAGCCCTTTCCAGAAGTGGGCACAGATGATGTGGTACATTGAGTTTCTCCCTCCGGTTTTGAACAGAAGGATTTTCTCTATGTAGTATGAGGATATTTTTCTGCTGAAGTAAATGCATTCAGATAAGATATAAGATTAGGGGTTTGAATTTTTGTAGCCACTACTGGCCCAGTTGACCACAGTCTATTTATCAAGCCTCTAACACTAGTGTCCTAATCAAATGCAAGACTCAGTTAATTGCATTCTATTTGACTAAATTATTTCTGTTGTGTTTTAAACTAGAGTATCAAGTAACTGTGTGATATTCAGATTTGGGAAGGGTATAGAAAAAGTCACCGTTCATGGAAGAGGATCACCTAAACCTTTCTACTGGATTTGTATACAAGTTAGACACTGACCTACTTTAGCACTGAGCTCTGTGTACCTTTAAAGAACAAACGGCAAACTTTTAAAGTACCCTCAATGAAGATAAACTCAAAAGATGTTTCTTTGCCCTCCCTTATAAGGGAGCTTTTAGTTCAGATGCTGGTTGAAGTCAGTCTGAGCAGATTTCATCACATATTCTTTGTTTGAGGGAAACAATGGGGTCCTCAAATTATCTGAACACACATAATGCTGGGAAATGCAGTTTATCACAAGCAAGAGGAAGATACTGTGAGAATTACTGGTTAAAATACTGACAGCACATTGCTGATGCACAAAAAGTACAGGTGTGGAAAGAGGTGAAAGTTTATGTTTCGTTTAGCAAAGCTCTTGGAAGAAAAAGCAGTTTACAAAGAAGAATGGAGGTGCGTGGAGCTGGAAAGTAAAAGAAAACTAAAGTAACACGTGACAATTTTACTAGTTTTAGTGGTTTATTAATAACTTCCATCATAGCAAGAGGTAAAACAGCACATGCAAAAATTAACCTTTATGGGGACAATATATTTTACTGTTAAAAAAAGTGTCTTTTTTGGGCAAAAGTTACAGTTCTTACTTCCATACAGAAGCACAGGAAAAGCCACAGCTAAATAATTTGCATAAAATATTGCAAAATTGCATACCTGTGTCTAGCTGGAAAGCTAAATGGTTGCTGTGGTTGCACAGCTTAGTGAAGTGAATGTGAGGTATTTGACATAACCTATGTGTTTTACAGCAGATCAAAGTGGTACTGTGAATTGTATAAGGATGGGAGGGAGGGAGGGAGGGAGGGAGGGAGAAAAAAAAAAAGTATTTAAGCAAAGAATTGGGCTCTGAGCTTCTTACAGGAAATTAACCATTAATGCTGAAGAATCATATGCCTCTGCCCCCCTGCCTCCAGTCATGGTATGCTTGCAGAGATGAAAAAACCTCAATATACTGTTGAAAAGCTTGCATAATGTCTAGTACATGGATGACTGAGGAAGTTTGCCTATGTACCAGATCAAGAAACCAGTCATTGACCACCTGCAGAAAGCACCTTCTTGACAGAACTCCAAGAGCACTACCAAGCCAGTCCTTTTCATATAAGTTTCAGTTTTCCGGTTACTTTAATCTACAAATTAGATCTTTGGAATTATTGTGTGGTTACATCACTGACATACTATGACTTCAGACATGCCAGACACACATGGCACTCTCCAAATCTGCCTTTCCTAAATCAATGAGTCAGGATTTGGAAAGAAGAAGTGATTGTGGTAGGTGTAGTCAGAAATAAGGGACAGATACAGAACAATACAGTATCTTGAACATTACAGCCAAGCCATGCAAATAAGAGTCTATCCTTATTTCCAGACTAGTTACTGTGAGGTTGCATCATCTGTTACCAGTCCTGGCACAGGCTGCTATGCAAAGGTTATTAGGCAGATATAAACATACTCAGTCATAGTATTATTGACGACAGTATAAAAAAAAGGGACCACAAGCCATCAGCACTGGCAGCCGGGGCAAGACACACCTATTT
Source organism: Gorsachius magnificus (assembly GCA_034008185.1). Lineage (NCBI taxonomy): Eukaryota > Metazoa > Chordata > Aves > Pelecaniformes > Ardeidae > Gorsachius > Gorsachius magnificus. The sequence goes on along the minus strand of CM067088.1, from coordinate 31,083,656 downwards.
GTTTTTTGCAACAATTTGTTGAGTTCAAAGTCTCCCATTTCTTTGTTTCTCCCATCAGGAAATTCTTAAGGAGTAACAAAAAAAGCTATCGTATAGAAGTAAATAGTTTTGTTCCCTTGGAATCTCATTGCCAGTGTCTCTCAAACACTACCACATAAACCATCTGGATCTGATGTTTGATTACAGTAACAGTGGACAAAAGAGGTGAGGAGAGGCTTATGGCTCTGGTGAGGTTTCATGCTTTATGCTTTTCTCGATGTCCTGAGGACTCTGATGTAACAGCAAGCGGAAGCATTGCCCAAGAGGATGACTGCAGGGTTATTTCACCTTTATGCCTAAAGAAGGACATGTTCAACATGTCACCTCACTCAGCAAAATGGGTCAGATGGGTGCCATTGCTGATTTTCTATTTACAACCTCAGTTTGTTTCCTAGTGCTGCACAGCAATTGTTAGCCCCTGAAAAGTCCCAATAATCCTATGATCAAGGTTCATTAAGGGTCTTGATTTGTTCCAAAGAAATATGCAATAGGGAAAGAAAAGACAAAACCCAGAAGTATAACATGCAGTTCCTCACCAAATACAGATTGCAGTTTTTGTTAAGTCAACTAGATGGATGGAGGCACAGTTCCCTGAGGGTGTAAACTGCCCTCCCTTCAAACAGATTTAGCACGCAGATGGCTGGAACACTGCGTATGAAATACTTTTCAAACTAGCATCCAAAGACAATCACAACCTGTGGTGTTAGTCATTTCACCTGCAGGAAGAGAAGGCAGCTTCACTGTCTGTAGAGATGATGAAATTAAAAACCACAGAATAGAGTTATCAACATGCAGAAAGTAATAGTATGGACACATACACAAGTGGGTGTAAGTTCTTGAATCTATTATTCTGCTCCCCTCCCTCCTACATTGCCAGGGCAACGATATTGTCCACCTGCACACCATGTGGCTCTGGCTCTTTTAGTGAGCAGTGGGCCATGCTTCTCTCCACTGACTTCATTTCTTTGTCACACATTTATACAGCAACAACATGTGACTGATGATAGACTGAGATCAAGACAGAAGAGGAACATAACATCAGAGTTTGCCTGTTCATACAGCTGCTGACCACCTTTCATTTCTCCCAGAAGTTTGCCCCAAAAAGCATGAACAGTAAGCAATACAGCACTGCCACAGTCTGCAGCTCCCATTGCCTGCTACAAAATGAGTAACTTACAAAATACAAAACCCGTGCTTTAGAGTACTGACAATCATGGCAAATCCCAAGCAACCATTTGAATATGCCTTCAGTTTTCACTTTCAGGTGGTGCTTTGAGGTTTGTTTTTTTGCCTGTTTAAGGTTTTTTTACTGCTGCACAACCTTTTGTCTTTCTTTCTACCTGTGCTCCCCCTTACTTAAGTGAGAAAATTCACAAGTTTGAATTTAATTCCACAAATAATTGCAGCTGGGGTTTTTTTGAGCAGGCAATATTTTCAGGGGAAAAAAATAATTTGATCTTTTAAATTTTAAACACTGCTTTGTTTAAAACCTTATGTTCAATTATAATTAAAAAGCCTGATTATTAAAAAATTCAACTAAGTGAAACCAATGATTCACAGGCAAGTTAAACCACAGATCTGATAAGGTTGATTACTCTGATGTATTGCCATGGTATATAAATACTTGTGGTAACTCTAAATGAGCTGCCTCCTCTAGACTGCAGGTGTGTATTCAGAAACACTTGCTCAGGCACCAGAAAGCTCGTCACTTGCTGCCCTGCTTTTGACTGCAAAGGCGGGTTATTCCACGTTAGCTCAGAGACCACCATGCTGTGCAGTGCAGCACACCCTTATATGCTTGCTGAAGACCGTTCTTAAAGTCCTACGACCTCAAACCCCAAGTCATTCAGAAGACTATATGGGGTTTTAAATTTACATATATTTTTTAAAGTCAGCTTTCTCTTAGAGTGTAATGCACTATTTTACACCCAACTCCATACCTTCAATTTCAGTATGCTTTTATTGATGTAGTATTTCACATCTTGAACACTTTTATTAGGATACAAAATGCAGACTAGGACACTCACTACAATCTTTTGTTTCGCTGAATATCAAACTTCATACTGTTACCTTTTCTACTCTTGTACCCAAAGAGAAAAAATTAATGAGGATGCTTATAAAGAGTCAGAAAGGAGAACTAGGCAGTAGGCTTGATTTATTTTCTCTCCCTCTTCAAACTCATGAAATACCATTACCTTAAAAACTGTGTTACTTTCAACTTCTCCTAGGACAAGACAGGTGATGGTAAAGAATTATATATATATTTTTTTGCACTTTACCCTTCCTACCCTTCCTTTTCTCTCTTTCAATTCCTCTTCCTCACCAGATTCCAACATACATGAATCACAGGAAAATAAACAAAGAAATGAACAAAACATGCCATTGACACTGTGAACAGAGAATTCAAATCTGAAGGATCAGAGCATATAACCACAATAATTCTATTATCACAGTCAGATATTGCAGATATTAAGTCTCTATAAACCTGAGCTGTTTTATGCCTTTTATGTTTTTTTAATCTAGCAAGAAGTTTTTCAGATGGGTATTGATAGCAGTTTTATGAATGGAATACACAGGGAACTACATTCATAAATGAAATGCAAATAGACTTTTTAAGAAAAGCTTGCTTAAATGTATAGCATTTGCCTGAATAAGAAGAATTCACATATGATTTATTCAGTAGCAAATAAAGAAGTGGCTTTGTTAAAGAACAAGATCAATTAATCACACTTATGAGCAAAATAGGGATAGTCCCGTATTGCTCTGTGCAGATTTATTTCATTTTAGAATATAAAAAGTACAGTAATACTGACAGTTAAGCTGATATAATGCCACATTTACACTGTACTGAAAAAGTTTTCTAATGATTAAAGAGGAGAAGAAAAGTAATTTACACTAACAAAACTCTTCTTTTTCTTCTGACTTTGAAAGTTTGCTGTTGAATTTATTTGATTATGTTTAAATCAGGTGTGTAACTAAACCCTACTGTAATTTCTCAAATCTCAGAACGCTTTGGTTAACTTGCAGCAAAACTTTGTGTTTTACTGCCTAGAACACCAATAACTTAAGAAATACTCCTGAAACAAAGACCAAGATGAAACTTATTCTTATGTGTTTTTTCTTTGTCTCCAAATGCTGTCCAAGAATTTTTTGCTACTCTCCTATAAGGAATTTTGATTAATTTCCATTAAGTGACTAATTCCTCAGATGGTATATTTCTGAGTGGTTCCATTGATGTATGCCAATTACACCAGCTGACAAACAGCCACTGCATTACAAAAAAAATCCATATTTTTAATGACTCCCTTGCTGTCCTCCACATACGTGTGTATGTCATGACATACAGCTTTTTACCATCTGCACCTCTTCCTTTATATATCTGCATTTTTTATTATAAATTGCTTGGTTGTGAGGTATCCTGACATCTGAGATAACAGCAGGGCTGGGGGGAGAGGGTAAGTGCTGATCGTTAGATTATTGCTGAAGTATTCTCTCCTTTCCTCCCCTCCTCCCTGTGTCCCCTGGAGACACAGGTGTTAATAAAATCAAACAAGATGAAAATGGGTAAATTATTGCAAGCTATGAACACCTACATTGTGCCATGCCTCACTAGTTTCCAATACCAGCTCATTCTTGAGACAACCAAAGAAAAAGATGCAATTTCATCCTGTAGACTGGGTGGTATAAGGAAAGGACAAAAGAAACAAGATATTGCAATCCAGAGGTCAGTGACCCACTCCCTTGTATAATTATAGCATTTCATTTATATCCTACCAATCTGTCTCTGGATGGCTGATAGTAAATTAGTAGCTAAAAAAGAGCAATTTTAAAAATTCCGTAATAAATAGTAACTGAGCTCTAAAGCTAGACCATCATATGAGGAGATGAGCACAAGTAGTAGCTTGTAGTTTATTTTCTAAAAATAATTAAAAAAATCATACTCAGAGAGTCAGGTCAGATCCAGAGATCTAGATCTGTCTCACTGCTGTACATCTGAAAACAGAATCCTGACAACAGATTTAATACTTATTCTAAATACCACACTGATTTTGAAGAGCTTCAAGGGTCTGAACCATTCTTGAATGCAATGTACATCCACTTGAATCTTCCACAATGGATGCACTTTATACCTTTTTAGAATGTAAGCAATACATTGTTGTGCTGCATTCCTCATTTCCCACGATAAAGCACAGACTAAACTGTGCTCTTCCATTGCATTCTCCCAAGAAGGTTTCATGCAGTAACAAAAACTGTGTAGGAACGTCATTGTTGAACTTTTTGCTGATATATATTAACAGCTTATACTTAGATTTGGTGCTTTTATTTGGTCCCTCTCTAGGTATCGGGGTAAAGCTTGGTCTAGTGAACCATAATAGGGTCTTAATAGTTCTTTATGGTGCCATAAAGATGAATTAAAAATAAAATGGTTCAACCATAATAAGGAGATAGTTCTAAGTCTTGGCTTATCACATATGACACTTCAGAACTTAAATGATCTGGCCCACCTTTAGTAGTGAAAGGAGGCCAACATTTTAAAAGTCTGCTAGCCATTGTTATTGGAGCAGTATCGTACAGCTCTTTGCATTATCATCTGAACAATCAGATAAGCACAACAGGGAAAAAATCTAGAACTGTAGAACTGATCAAAGAATCAATCTATATCCATTCAATATACCGTGCAATGCCAATGACTTACCAGGCTCACTCTCTCCAGTGTAGCAATGTTTCCCACTCTGATGCGAGATACTGAAATGCTATATACTATACAATTTTATAGGAAACCAAAAGGGAAATAATTCTCTCTAAAGGCCTGGTAGAACAGAACAAATCAAGTACTGCCTGTTAAGAATACTGGAAACTTAACTATTATGGCCAGATACTTCAGAGAACTCCAATCCCTACAATTGCTGGCAGCCCATCACAGGTCACACCCATGTGTCATTTACCTTCTAAATATTGGCCAGAACTTTGAATTAAAGACTACAGCTTCTTAGAAAAAAACTGATACCTTTCCACTTGCAAAGCTGTTGATCTATGTTTATTTCAACCAGATCACAGTAATTAATATTTTTGAGGATAAGTGAAAGAAGAATGCTTATAGCAAAAGGGGATTATGAATACAAAAGAATGTATGAAGATGCTGATGGGACTGAATTGAATGGCACGTGAGACATACATGCAGCAGGCACATGGAAGCAAGAAAAGGACAGGACAAGAGTGTATGTGTAGCTGCCTACACATACATGCACAGAAGTACCTTTTTTTTTGTGCCTTGTTCCACATAAAGTCTAGGGGAAGTCTTGGTACTTGTACCAAATACATTTACCACCACCTATTTAGCAGGTTTATTTGACTGTTACAGACACCAGCATCTGAGACATCTCTGATTTCAGGCTGACCAAAGTAACTGTGGCTGGCACGTGTTAACTTCTTCAGTAGTAAGTACTAGATCTGTTATGGCTTTTAAATGTGCATATGTTGCATATTTCTGGATTTATATCTTACATGAATATGACTAATAAAAACTGGACAGGAGAGCTCCGGAAAGACCTTGTCAACAGCATTTTCAGGTGAAAAAAAATGAAAAATAGGTGGTTTTGATCTTCAGAATGTGAAGTGTATGAAGTACAACAATTAAAACAGAAGGGTAGATACTTTGAACTCCTTAAAATTTCTTTTGAAGATGAAAGTCATTAGATTTCAAAAAGAACTTGGAGCAGAAACTCACATTGACATGAGAATATTTAACCTGTAGTCTACAGTGCTTCAAGCAATTGATAGTGTGATAAATAATTGCTTGGCTGTAGTAACCACATAGAAGGAAAAAAAGGATTACCCTAATCAAATACAGTCAGTGTGGTGTTGTCTGTCTCTGTGCTCCACATTTCATTTTGAATTGTTTAGAAGTTTGCTGTTACAAAAATGGAAATCCTGAGTTCTTAAAGAGGAAATTGTAAAGGATTTCTTTTCCTGTCACCTCCAAGAAAACTTTGATAATATTCAGAGTCAGTTCTTCAGCTGGCATGACACAGCATAGCTGTGTTGAAGCCAGTCAATCATTGCCAATTTATAACAGCTGAATGTCTGGTCTTACTACAGGACAACCCTATTTTACAACTTTTTCCTCTATGCCCCTACCTCCTTTTTTTTTTTTTTTTTTTTTTTTAAATTAAGGACATTAATAGCCAAATATAGTGTTTGTTGTCAGGAATACCTGTTCTCCTCCTCTTCAAGGTACAAGGCTCGTATTTTCATGTTAGCCAGTTGCACTAGTGTTTATTTCTTACTCATACTTCAGTATCACCACAAAGCACGAGCAAGCACTGTACAGTGCTTTACCATATAGGTATTTTTTATGCTATATATTGTAGATAAAGGGGATCTTGCCCCATGCAGTTCTCAGAGCTAAAAAAAGCCAAATTATGTTAACAGAGGCCTGATAATAGACCCTCCTGAAAAGGCAGAGCAAGCTTGTGTTAGATGGCAATATGCACTGTAAATAGTGCTTTACAGTTAGTTCACTGTAAAGATCAGAAAATGGAAGAAACTTGCACAGGTAAAGGCTCCATTCCATAAGTCAACGGCAAAACCAGGATTGCTCTTCCAGGTTATCCCACTGGAGGTATAGTGCCCATACACCCAGGGTGAAACCACAGTGTGTTCTTCCTCACAAGAGAAGATGGCATTTGCATAGTAAGCAATACATAAAGACAGTAGGGAAAAAAAACCTCAAAGCATTTCCTATTCAATCTCTTTGCACTTTCCTAAACACTCAGATCCTGAATATACAGTGCTCAGCAATGTTCTACCAAGCCCTCTTTGCACCCTGGGCAGCGTGATGCCTACATAAAATATCCCTATAGAAGAAGAACCAGACTACTACTTCTTCTGCATGAATCAAGAGGATAAAATTAAGATGACACTCTGCACTAAGAGATTTCCCCTGAAGGGCTGTGTAGGCAGAGGTTTTAATTTCATTAAGAACATGCAACACAAATTTCACAGCTTTTGAATCCTAGGCAGTGCTTCCCATACCTCACAATTCTTTTAACAAAAAGATAAAAATTTTATGCTTTAATCTGAAGTTTGAGAATGCACCTGGTGCCAGCAAGCAGTGGCCTCCATGGCCCACTCTGTACTGCAAGGTCTGTGGGACAGGTGGGTGTACCCCCTCAGCCCCCCCAATGCAGCTCCCCTCACTCAAAGGCAGCTGACCCCTCCTCAGGTATGTGTCTCCATGTCTCCACTGCTCTTGGGCCCTGAGCTGCATGCAGTCAGCAACCTTCTCTTTCTAACCAGACTCAAAAATAGCACCTTCTTCCAGTCGAATTCTTGCTGTCTTCACAGCTCTCCCTCGTTAAGGTAACAAGGTGCACAGCTCTCAGCTGTTCCCAGGGGCATAGCTCCCAGGCTTTCTTTACTACTTTCCTACCAGTACTGGTAGGGAATCAATTCCACCATAGTTGTGTAAACACAAAAAAACCCAAATTCTGAAAAGAAGTCAGCTAGGAAGGGAAAATCAAAACATTTTATCCTGCATATATTGAAAAAAACACCGTTATTTTCTTCCATTTCTCCCCTATAAAGAAAATACTCTAGGGAAAGTAACTGATTTTGTGAAGGCTTTTGATTTTTACAATAATCTTCTTTGCTGCCTTTGACAAACTGGCATTCCAGCAACACGTTTCTGACTGACTTCAGTTGCATAAACAGACTTTTGTAGGTCCACAGGACAGCTAGGAAGCCTGATGGTAATTTATCACTAGTGTGGTGCTAGACCAGTATGCATTCACCTCTAAAAGACAGATAAAGAAAAAAACCAAACATACTCATCTACAACAGAATAAATAAAGATAAATAAAGATCCAGCTACTTTTAGCTAAATTAGCCCTAAAAACAATTTCCCAAGAGATTATCATTCTAGGGCTAGACATGAAGGGGAACAGAAGAGTCACTGGACAAAGATGGAGAGGGGATAGGGCAACTGTCAGGAAAGAAGCCAAGGCAGAAAGTAGAAGACCTGTGGGAATCTGGCAGAGAGATCATACAGACTGAGCTAATGCCATCACTGAGAAAGCGGAAATGCGGATGGTCTCCTTCAGTCAACTTTTGCAATCTTCCAGAAAGATTTGGTTGAGGGATGAAGTTGTAACTTGTTTGTTTCTCTCCTTAGTAATAAGAGCTCCAGTAAACTTCAAGTTTATCTTTCACACAAAAAATAGTCATAATAAAAAAATCAATTTAACTCTTTAAAAAAAAAGTCCCTTGCAATAAAATATCTCCCCAAATCCTGACATCAGCAAGGTTTGCCACAAGGGAACAATTTAAAAGCCACATTTACCCTTTAGAAAAATGGTCAAATACCACTGAAACTGTGGTACTTGCAAATAAATTTGAAATGTAGCCTCTTGGATATGCACAACCAAGGCATGTATGCCCCTAACAGTGCCCTGTCAGCAGTGCAGGGTTACAGTGATGCACTGGTTATTATAAGGGAGACTTTTTTGGCTGTATACTACATATTATTTTCAAATTGCAGCATACAAAAAGAATGGTTTGAACTATGAAAAAAAACCCTTTACAATTAGAGCTTGTCAGAAAAGACTTTTGGAAAGTAAAAGTTTTTCATTTAAATAAGAATGGAATCTTTGGAAGAGATGATGAGGAATGACCTCCATAACTACTCAGAGGATCATATCCCAGCTGGCTGCCTGGACCACCCAAGAACTGTCAAGTTCAGGCATATAAATTTTACAAAATATGCGATAAAAACACCCATTGAATTTTGGTTTTCCACAAACCACTTGCAAGGGAAGGTGAACCCAAAAGTTAAGAATTAAGGATGCATCATCTGGGAACGTACTCTGTTAACCAGTGCTAATTGAGAGCTAAAACCCTGTAACCTTTGTGAAAAATCTGCTATCTGATGGAATACCTCAGATTTCAATGTGATAAGCGCTAACTACTGAGCTACTATTTATTTTGCTGCAAAGGTGGTCTTTTACCAGCATTTATGCTGGAAATTCCACCATTTAGTGAAACCAAGAAAAGTTTGATAGGAACCTGTATCACTGGAAGATCCGCCATCTGCTCCTCTCTGAGCGGCTGTTTTGCACAGAAATAGAAAGTTATTTTGTTCCATGGAGCTGCTGAAAAAAGTTTTGGTGTACAAGATCTTGTGGCAATTGCTTCTGTGATTGTTCTACAGTAAGAGTAGTAAAGACAAGGCCATGACAGTGGGTCACTATCATAAAGCTTTGTCCCAGTTGCTGGCAAAAGTTCCAGTTGAACAATGTGCTCTGCATTTTCAAACACTGTTAAAAAAAGGTTTCGTTAATGTTAATAAAATGTCCCTAGAATTTAACAGAAAACTGACTTGTGTGGTTATGTAGAATTTAAAACTCCTATTATTACTTTAATAATCCAAGCAATTTGAACACTTTCCTGAATATAATCTAAAAATGTTTTGCAAATAATTGAGGAAGGAAGGAAAAAAAAAAAGAAAAAAAGCTAAAAATATGAAGGTAAACTTACATAAAACTCTCCCAGTACATTAATGAGTAGCTGTCACTCTAAACACTGTACATTTGGGATCACTACCACAAAATAAAGATATTCCTTTGCTAGTTTGTTACTGTATAGCCCTACAACCAGACCATCAAGGACTAACTCTGAAAACAGAATTCAGACACACTGTAGCATTTAATGTTTGGAAAATCCTTTGCCCTTGTAGTACTCATCGTCCTATTATGTTAAATTCAGCTGGCCAAATTCTGTTCTTACTTGAACTTCACAACTGTCAACACAGAGTGTACAAGGCATACATTGATGCAGCATTTAGCTCAGCATAGGGAGAGTTTTGATATTTGAAATACTTTTTATCTTTTGAAAGCCATATATTTTTCCAATAATAAATGTTGAAACAAGGTTCCCCAGCGTCACGCAATCTGTGTTCTTTCCCACTGAGAAAAAGATGGTATTAAGGAGCTAAAATAAAGAGAAATATTGTCATTTGGTTACATAGTATAATGTGCTTGATATCATTCTGACACTTTGGACACTTTGTTTAAGAAGGAAATCAACATGAGCACACTAGCTGCTGAGTACTTCCAGGCTGAGAGTTTGTGACAAGGCTGGATTGTCAGCTCGAAGGCTGTGTTCGTGCCACCAAGCTGATAAACACACACTCTGCAGTACAGCGCAGGGAGAGAACTGGCTGCCTGGTGAATGGCAGACCTTTAGCAGCAGGTAAACCCGCAGCACCGCAGGCAGCTGCTGGCCTGACTTGGCAAACAGCTGCAGACATCAAAGAGAATAAAAGAGAAAGAGGAAGGTGGATAGACTGAGGTAAAAAAGGAATTCAATTCTACACCAGTTTTATGAAGTAATGAGTTACTTTTTTTAATGATATAAACATATTCTAATATTATCAGTTTGCCTAACTTTTAAAAAGAACTATTAAAAATACTTGCAAACATACACATGGAGCACTAATTCCTCAAGCATCCTACTGGAGTCTCAGAGGGTTAATCTCATAAAATATACTGGGTTCTATTAAAAAAGATGCTCCAAAAATCTCAGGTAGAATTTAAAGTTATTTTCCTCAGGTAGGTAGGAACCACCAGAGCAAGTAAATTTACTATAAGCAGGATTTACTGTCATTACAATGTCTTAGTTTTCTTATACTGGTATAATGGAAATAGAAATCACAGCTGCTCAGAGTGCCCAAGATGAGAGAAGTCATCTATTAAGGTGACTTAATTATCTTCTGAACCTTCACAGCAGTGAGGTGAAATAGAAAATACACAGATAAAATATGCCAGTTGATGCCTGTAGTGTACATACCATGTATGATTCTGACTGGCACAAAATGCCGTAGTTTCCTTTGGCTTTGTAACAGAGGACACAAGTTATTAGTGATGTTATAACATATAATAAGCACTTATATTGAAAGATGTAATGACTGTAGGGTATCAGATTAGTGTTGAAATTCAATTTTAAATGGTCAATAAATGGGTAAGCAGTGAAAGAACAGTACGTACTACCCAACTATCAAACATATGTGCAGAAGACCCAATTAGACCTTTTGAACTGGCTGACACTGTACATTATACAGAGAAATTCCAATCATTTTAGCTGAAATTCTCCAGAACATTCTTCCAAAATTTCCTGCAGTGCTTCAGAAATTTCAGTACAGAAACAACAAGGTGGGAACAACAAAACTAACTGCATTTCAACCTCTTGATCCTATTGCCTGTAAATAAACTTTATTTTAGGTTTGGGTTTTTTTTTTTTAATTTATTTAGCACCAAAACTGAACCTGGTGAAGGTTTCACTGTCACACTTGTTACTAATGGAAGCAATTTTATTTTTCAAAGAGTTCTGGAAAATGGAGACTGATTTACTTTGCAGATATTTTAGGTCAAATAGTTATCCACACAGTTAGCTACCTGTCCACAGGCACTTGCACGCCTGAACTTGCTCTGAGCTTGCTTGATGATTTATCAGTTTCTTTTTTTTTCTCTCTCTTCCCCCCCCCCCGGCCAAGACACTATCCTCCATCAAACAAAGCAACTAAGTAGGTGTTTCAGCAAGTGGTAATTCCATTGAGGCTAACACAATCCTTCACATACACAAAGTGAGGGATATTACACTTCAGTCCTCTGAACCTGTTCCAGATCTCATAAGTTTATTAGCATTAGTTTGGCGTGTCCAATGCTACCAGTTGAAAGATCAAGATTTGAATTTTAAGATGAAATTTCATAGACAAAAATATTAGGAAATTCAATCACCGATAATACTGGAGTGTGCATGCATGCAGCACTATATACAATGTCAAACAGGCCATTAGATAATGTCAGATGGTATATACAATGGCTTGTTTCCCAACTTGGTTCCCACAAGAACCTCAACCAAAAATCATCAGTCCTATTTTTTCCATGTTGTACTTTTCCATTTCTAATTGTTTCCAATTCTTCACTTTTCATTCAGCTATCCAATATAATATAGTATACATAATATTTTATAAGAGACAGCTTCTGCAACTGCCTTTATACCTTTAGGCTTTGGGACCTGATGTCAGAACGGTCTTGATTTATTAGAAGATAAACCTTTTCCAATACTGCTTCTTTTTAAGTGGTGAACTGTAAATAACCAATCCAATATGAAAAATGCTAAATAGCTCCTTTGAAATTCTAATGGTGATTGTCTATGGCTATATCACCCACTGCAGAATCTTTGTGTTGATGCTTTACCTGCATTTGTGGAATGTCTAGGAATGTAACCTGCATATGTATGCATATTTCTGTATTGCTCTGCTGGAACACAGAAATTTGGGTTGGGTGCAGCTAGCATGTTAAAGTTGGATTCCAAAACATAAAAAAAAAAATATTTTGCTATATTTGGCACTTATAGATTTTTACTTGAATATTCAATATTTGCTGTTACATGTCATTCAACCAACAGTCCCCCTCTCTTTTTTCTTTTGGCAAATCTTAAATTATTTCAGTTCTGTAGTCTTTCTGGTTCAGGCTTATAAACTCTCAAATCACCACTGAAGAAACCTTACTGCAAAACTTAACTCCAGCCAGTCCTCATTTTCTGCCAGGAACAGCACTTTCTGCCTATGTTTACATTATACTGTATGTAAATATTATGGCGTGCCTCAATGTCAGCAGCCAAGTCCGGATGGAGCTAGGACTGACCATGCACCTTAATCCTTGAGTTTAGATCTCTAGCTCTGGTTTCATATTAAACTCAACTCCTAAACTACCAAGCCTTCCTAATTACTCCACTATTTTCTCTTGTTCCCTACAGGCTCCATCTCTAGTGCAATCTACTTCTGAGCAAGCTCGACTCCATCAGCCCTTATTCTATAAATTATGATCAAGGTTTGTAGAGCTCAGAAGCTCTTTTCTCCCTGACAGCCTTAACCAGATCACTTTTACAGGCTTGCCATTCCTCAGAACCCTGCCCAGATTTGCTGTCACCAACCCAGCATTTCCAGAATGCAGTTAAGTGCTTATCACTTAAAACTTTAAGTGCTAATTGCTTAGTAATGAAAACTTTAACTGCTGGGAGATTAAACCTTTAACTGCTAAGTGGCTGGCAGAGTTCCAGTCCATAACAACCAAAATTCACTAATATAACATTTTTAAATGACCTTTGTACAAAAAGTATTCTATACCCTAGTGTGTGAAGGCCTAGATGCAAGATAGTTGTTTTAAGGATTTCCAGGATTGAGGAAAAGAAAGTTGCTGAATTAGCAATGGCTAATTTGGGATTAAATAAAATCTCAGTGTTCACCTTAGAAATGTCTAAATTATTAAAAAATATTTTCACCCTTCCTTTACTTTGCATGCCTGTGTTCTCAGGTAAATTGATCCCTCTTGAAAATGAGAAGAGAAAGATACTCAGTTTCATCCTGACCAGGATGGAGACTCTTCTTGTGTTCTCACATTGATAGGTTTACTGTTGATTGCCGAAGCTACTGTGTAACCTGAGGAACTTTTCTCACCTTCTAAAACAGTATTCTGATCTTCATTTTCACAGCTTCAGAGGAAATACTGCCAGAAATTAAACAGCTAATTCCCTGTAGATTATATATTCTGCTCTTTTACTGCGGGTGCTAATGGAGCTGAGCAGAGATATTTAATGCAATGTTACTTGTGGGACACAAAAGGGGCTTACACTGGATAATGAAAAGGAGATACTGGCAAACTGAATTCCTAACATACCATTAACTACTCAACTAGAAATTGGATTGGACTGAATTTTCCAGTCTGCTTTCTAGTTTCTAGAAATTGCAGAAGAGACATCATGAAAATATGTAAGGCAAAGCATCAAGTCTACATTCATTTAGCATCTTTTCATTGTATTTAGTCCCTGTTCAAAATTCCAACCCATTTCTTTAAGATCTCTTCCATGTCACAAGAGCTTTGCAGAGAGCTTGGACAGTGTTCCTAAACACAGAGCAAACATAGTGTCTCTTGCTTTTACCTTCAGAGCCACAATATGAGAAGCTTCTGTCACTCCGATGTTCTGTCAGTTTTTAATGCAAACTCTGGAAGTTCATGGACACAACACTGCACAATCTGAAGAAGATAAATCACAGTTACTTCAAGCCAGCTGACAGCAGTTTAAGCAGCTGCAATCATCAACCACCAAGGGAATTTCTTCTTTTATCTTACTAAATGCAAAAGAATACCAGGAACTGGTAATATCACTGGACTATCAGGAGTCCTGCTTTTACATAAATATCAGCAAGCAGTAAGTAAATTCTGTTGACGAAATGTAATAAAACAAAGACGGTTTCAAATATGACCATTCCCTGATGCATTCTGTAGCCCCGTCTTACTCACTTATTGCATGCTGCTGAGATTATAAGGTTTGCTTTTATCTGTCAGAAATCAATATTTCAAACATCGGATAAAAGAGGAAATTGAACTGGGAATAGGCTGAAGTGCTGTAAAAACTACAAAGCACAATTATCAAAAAGCACTTAAAGTACTTAATAGGACACACATATAAAAATGCTCAAATTAATGTCAGGGAACTATAATGAGAACTTTTTCTATGCTTTTTGATCCAAATGCAATGTAATTCGAGTGCAGCCTGGTCAGTCAATACAGTTTTCAATTTATATGAAACCCTAAGGATTTCTAGCAATCCATTTGCTAGAACTGAACCATTACATATGATTGGTTAATATTTCAATTTATTGAAAATACATTATTTTGTGTAAAGTGTTTAAGTTGTTGAGGTTTAACCATTATAAACAGTCATGATAAAAATAGATCTTTGGGTAAACAAAGACCTTACAGTCAAGCTTTTAATAAACACTAGTATAACTAGAAAATTGGATTTTAAGGGGAATAGACATAATAAGGAAAAACTGCGATATGGGTTGGTGAGATGAGAGGGAAATGTTGTATAGAACCAATCTTTATCAGCATGCATTAAGCTGAGAAGTGACCTCTTTGTAAAATGTTGGAAACCATGGTTATTTTATGCAAAAAAGTTCACTATTAACTTGGGTACTTTCCCCTTAGATTTACATATTCATTTATCATCTTTAATGCTATTGAGCTGGAGGTCTTTACAAAACTATGCTAGATCAGAAATCACTGCAAATGAGTGTGTACATGTCTGTATGCACATACTAGCATCTATAGGAAATAGATTGTGTGGCCTTAGATAATTTTATATGAAACATAAAGAACTGAAACTCACTGAGGAGTTATAGCTAGAATTTGAGCAACCAAGACTCACACTAACTAAAATGGCTGTATCAAACTGTATCACTCTTCTACCCTATGCCCCACATTTTTAATAAAGAACATGGGATTCTTGGGAAATCTTTCTTTGTGGAAAGTTATTCTTAACAGTTATACTTCACTTTTATACTTTAACCATTACACTTTTTTTCATATGAGGGAACATTAGCTCAATCACAATTAAAACGTGCCTGAACTTTGGATCAGACTATGTTTTCCACTAACAGACAAACAGTTTCATTAGGCAAACATCTTCCCACCACCTCTCCTCATTACAGTTTTGGGCCCTCTAGTCCAACTTTTTGGTTAACATACCAACTTTCTCTGTCATCCTAGCTAAGTCCAAACTTTGTTGCTTCTTCCATTTTCAAGATGCAATATTGAATCTCAGTCCCTAGAATCCTGACTTGGGTCAGAATTCAATGCTTTAAATTCATTCTCCCTGTCCTTTACAGTTCTTCATATGTATCTTCCCTTTTCCTGCTTATGTCCTCATTAGTCTCCCCCCACTATATATCCATTTTATTCAGCAAACAATGGCACCCCAGCATACCATACCATTCTCCTTGCTTTCTCTAGGCCATTTCTGTTTTTTCTCTGCTTATTTGATATAGCTTGACCTTCCTAAGTCAGTTTGGAACCTTGCTACCTTTTCAAATTTCACAGCTTTTCTAAATATTGCTTTGATTTTAATGCTTGCAAGAAATTCCATAAGCTACAAGGATTAAGTGGGAGTCTAAATGTAAAAGAAAAAAAAGTAATTTTTTCACATAAAATATTATTTCTATCTTTTGTTTAGCAGCATTTAAACACATAACCAAAGAACAAAGTATGCACAACTCATGCAAAAATAATGTATTTGCATACACAAAAAGGAAACTGAAGAAAACACCAGAAATATATCCATGAGGATATGATTTGACATATAACATATGGTTTACTATCTCCCAGTGTGGCCTATATATTTTCACAGAGTTACACATTATATAAATCATGTAACTGGTGGCTACTCATGAAGCTACATAAAGCCAAAACAACATGGGCCAAACCCTAGAATCCAAACTCTGACTGGCGACACAGAAGTTTTGTTTGTATAAAAGAAAAAGAAATGCTGGGAGTTGGGACCAGTGTATCTATATAATTCCAGACAGCTGTTGTTTAACCTGTTCCTGCAGATCTCCAAAGACAGACACTTCAAAATTTCCCAAGCAATATATTTCAGTGCTTTATTATCTCACTATTATGAAAATTGGGTTGCTTTGGTTTTGGTTTTTAAAGTCTAATCTGAATCTGTGCTGCTATAATTTAAGTCCTACTTCTTGGCCTATTTTATGTGATAGAAAACAGGTTATAGTATCCGCTTTTGCAACAAATTTGACTATGTAAACACAGTCATCACAATTTCATTCCAATGCCACTCTTTCTGCTCTTCCTCACACATCATGTTTTCCCTAGAAGTACTCCCAAGTCTGGAATAGCATACAGATTAGATGACGACTTAAGGTATTCACAGTAAGTGAAGATTCCTGTCGCTGTCCAAAGTCTTCTGCAACTTCAGAGGAATCAAACGCTCATTCTGTCAAAAGGGTACAAAGCTGTTGTTGCTTCAGGCTGTGCAGTTTGAGGTCTTTTTACATCATAACAGCTTCTTTCCAGCACACAGGCTGTGTGAATCGTCCAGCCAGGCTGTGATCTAGACAGTTAATGACTTCTGCAATTCACCAGCTAAGAAAGATGTCAATCTCTTTAAAGTTAAGCCACGCAATACATAGCCAAAGTCTATTTTCTAATAATCTTGGTCTTGTATATATTAAGCAAAATGTAACATGATTTAATTGAGGGAACTGGGAAAGAAATCCCTAAAACCAGAATTTTCACATGTAATGTTGACAAGACTAAAAATAAACAGATCACTTCAGCTGGATACCTGTCCTGGTTTCGGCTGGGATAGAGTTAATTTTCTTCACAGAAGCTAGCATAGTGCTGTGCTTTGGATTTAGTGCTAGAAGAATGTTGATAACACGCTGATGTTTTTAGTTGTTGCCAAGTAGTGCTCAGACTGTTCAAGGACTTTTTGAGCTTCTCCTGCTCGGCCAGGTGCATAACAAGCTGGGAGTACAGCACAGCTAGGACCCAAACTGTCCAAAGAGCTATTCCATACCATATAACGTCATGCTCGGGGGGGGGTTTGATGGGTCGGTCGGTCGTGGGGAGAGTGATCGCTGCTCGGGTACTGATCGCTGCTCGGGATGGGCTGGGCATCGGTCGGCGCGTGGTGAGCAATTGCATTGTGCATCATTCGTTTTGTATATTCTGTATATTTTGTTATCATTCTCATTATTACTATTATTATTATTTTCTCTTATTAAACTGTCTTTATCTCAGCCCTCGGCTCTAACCTTTTTCTCCTTCCCGATTCTCTCCCCCATCCCACTGAGGGAGGGGGGGGAGTGAGCGAGCGGCTGCATGGTGCTTAGTTGCCAGCCGGGTTAAACCACGACAATACCATATCCACTTGAATGGTGTCTTGAGTTTTCAGATTTCCTGAATCAACCTTTTCCAAATAGCATATATTTCCAAATAAGAAAGTAATAAAGAAATATTTTGTTTTAAAAAACAGTCTGAATGGAAAACATAATATGATCTGGTAAGGTAATTGTAGTTATGGCAGTTGTAATTGCATAATGCATTTCACAGAGGCTTCTTCTATTGCACCTTATTGTATTTTTTCCTTCAATTATTAAATTTAGAGGCTTAACCTCAAAAGCAAATGCACTTGTCTTTACATGCACTTGAATTGTTACGGCCATTTAAACCTAATCAATGTTTTCTTTAGTACCATAATAGCTTATTTGCAAAGCACCTCTTTTAGAAAAATGTACATGATATTCTGGAAGGAAACATGTTTCACATTCTAGGAAAAACTCCCAATAAAGAGAAAGAGAGCTTTATTCTTATCTCAAAGTTTAGTGCAACTAAATTGACTTCAAGAGCTTAAAAATTTGTGCATAAAGGGAGTTGCTACTAGATTACACCAGTGTATTCATACATAACACAAGGAAAAACTATACATAGTACACTATCCTTACATCCCTAGAGAAGTCCAGGAAATTAAGTTGAAAAAGCTCAGCATATAAATACATGCTTCCATTAATATTAACGAGGAAACAAATGGTTAAAATCTTATTATTAACCAGTCTTTAAATACACATTCCCTGGAAATATTATACTACTCCTGACTTGGATATTCAACTGCATAAAACTCATAGGACATCAAGATCTCATTGAGCGGTGGAAAGCCCAAGCTACTCAAGTAAAGTCAATATACACACTCATAGTACAGTTTGACACAAACAGGAATGTTCACACCACTTTCCTCTAGGAATAGAAGGGAGGATTCTAAATTAGTCTCCATAGACTCTGTCAGAAGGAGGTCAGAGAAACAAAGTAAAGCAATATGAGTACCCCTAATGTCTCAAGTTCTACAGTTATTCAACAAACAGAAGTCTTAATGAAGGAAAAACAAAGCTTACACAAAACTCACAAACAGGCTTTTTTCATTTCCAAATGTAAATATCTACTACTAATAAGCAGATCACCTCCAGTTCAAGCTATGCTTGTACTTAAATACATGCAAAGCCATTGATTCCAGTAGGGTAGCAAGTCTATCAATAGGATGAAAGTTGTAACAATAAGTTAATAGGGGTTATAATAATTGAACATTTGTAAATAGAAAAGCTATTACAGTGCCTATGGTCAGAACTAAGAATTTGATACAGTTTGTCCAATGCATCTTGTTTAGCTTCACAATGATACCTGTCTGTTGTAGCTCTGCAAAACATTTGGTTCATTCTATTTGGAACACAGCCTTTTCCAGAATAACAGTTCTGTCTCATATGACACCTTCTGCTTACACTTCCAAAGTCTCCACCCTTAGCTTAATCTATGCGTTGTTCTCAGTTGAATGTTACTAATACTAATAGTGGTAACAGGTGATTTGCTTTCCAATATTAGCCACGCAGAAGATGCAGTGTGGGGCTGCTCTTCAAAGCTTTGTAGCTTTGCAAATATGTGTTAAAAATCACACAAGGAGCTGAGTGCCTTAACTAGCATAGCTGCAGCGTAAATTGGGTAACTGCATGCATGGATAAGCACAATTAGCAGTTGCAGAAGTTAAAGGCCTTGTGGGCAATTTCCTGTTTAACATATACCAGAGGAGTGTGATTCTGTCAATACAAGATATTTTTAAAATTCTGACTCTATTACAAATATAACAAGCAAAATTGGCAAACCTCAAAGTAAGGATGCAGACTTTGAACAACAAGGACACAAAGTTATCCACCTGACCAAACAGTTCATGGACAGAACTGTTTACCTATCAAAAGTGTGGGGTTCAAAGATATGTGTATTTCAAGATGAGCCTAGAAATAAGAAATAGACATTAAAAAAATTAATCAAAGTTTCAATTAACTAAAATAAGTTGGGTTGAGGAATACAGAGTGCCAAGCTTTACTAAAAGGAAGAAATAGAATTATAATTCAAAGTATTGGACAGAGTGGCTGTCCACAAAGTAATGCAACAACCTATACCAAAGCATTTTCCACCAATTTGTTTGCTGCTGAAGACTGAATAGACTGAAGTCTTGCTCCTTTGCTAAATTACATGTTTCAGAATTAATCCTGTAGCCTGCAGCAGGTAACAGATGCTTTGTAGGGCAACTTAGAGCAGACAGTCACCTATTACTGCTCATTATTTAATAGCACTGTTTTAACTCTACCATGATTGCCTTCGCTGTTGGATAGTTTCTCTTACAGGTTCATGTTTTCACAGTTCTTTTCCAGGGTTTCACACCTGCTTCCAGAGTATTACACTGACTCCAGCTGGCCCAGTGTATAACAAGCAGCAGCTGCGAGAAATTTCCTGTACGATTTCTCCTAGATGGCCTTTACCAAAAGCATGAATTTCTTATCAACTACTTATCATGAGATCCCAGCTAACAAATTTGTGTATATGTTTTCAGTATTATTCACTGTCAGTTCTGTGCAGTACAAAAGGAAAATATGCAGCTTATGGCCAAAAAACCTGTCAGAATCCATGACATAACTCATTATTATGCGATGGGTAAGATGATTCTATTTGCAAAGTTGAAAACACATAAAAGTTGCAATGTAGGGTAAAATTTAACAGGGGCCAGCAGAAAGGAAAGAGATGGCAAATTTTTCTGTGTATTTGTTTATCTAGAAATTGCCGAGAAATTGCCATACCAGTGATCCAACAAATCTGAGGAAAATCCTCATGCAATTAGAATTTACTTAATTTTTGCTGAGCTTAATTTCTTATTTAATAAGATGAGGATTTTTTTCCTTTTCAGTGATTCTCTGTTTCTGTGAGCAAATTTTTCATTTGGTTCATCTCTATGTTTTTAGAGAAATACACAGAGAACATCAATGGGAAAGCTTATCTATTTCAGTAAATTCAAGGAACTCCACTGAATCCAGTAAAGTTATTAAAAATTTTTTTCATTCTAGCTGGCAACAGATTTTGGTTCAGATTCTTCTACAGCATCAAAGATCTGCTAAGATAACAGCTGCCATATTATATATAATATTATATCCTGCACAATTTTTAAATCATATTTTTCAGTACACCTACATCCATGAATTTGGAATCGACTATTTTTATCATTGCATAGTCAAAATTTTGCATTTGCAATCTTGAAAACAAGTTAACGGGGGCAGCAGGATATTTTTGTATTTTATCAGTTTATGGTATCTAAATGCTGACAGTATCGCATATTACATGTACTCTTACATTACAGAAATCAGTTCATCTCCTGATTTCCTTTTATTAACCAAGATTATCTTTCCAGCTGGTCTTTGATTAAATATTTCATTAAGGATCATTAAGGAATTATATACAACCTCTTCATCTTTCTCATTGTTAATCATAAGCACTTCATTCACAAGCAGCTATAAATCTGAATTTTGCCTTCCAGTTTTACTACAAAGCCTTTTTAGAATAGGTATTGGAAAAAAAAACCCAACCCCTTCATTTTCAAAAGAGAATTTTCCAATTATATTAATTAGAGGTTTTAAATAAAGTGATTGAAAAATTAATCCCAGGATTTTTCCATTTTTCTTCATTCTGGCTAAAATAAAGGCAGCTCAAAATTACAGATTATTCCCCCTCTTTAAACAAGGTAGAAGGTGGTGAGACAGTGCTGGGTAGATGAACAGTCATAATGGATTATGCAGATTTTTCTCTCCTGGGTCACTGTTATGAATCTGATCCAAGATAGCAGTGATGGAATGTCAGTGTCATTTTATGGCTTTTAGCAGGAAATTCTGACCCTATGAGGTCAATGGCAAAGCATCAGTGGTGCCAGGATTTTCACCTTTTGAGTCTCAAGTGTGCAAAAAGAATTAAAGTCTGACTCAGCATCCATTGACTTGAATTATATACTTGAGTTATACTAAGTTCAAGGTCCGGATTTTTAAAGTCCTTAGGTGCTGCTTTGCTCATGCTTTGAGCATAAGAACTTCAGATGATTCAAACACTTAAAACTGTAGCATTAAAACTATCAACCTTTATCCTTGAAGTGTTCTGATAGGCAAGATAATGTAGTAATGCTAAACATACATGGTACAAAACAACAGCCACATGCTGACTGGGTGTCTTGCCATCACTCATGTGGCCCACCCCTAGGCTTAGCACAACAGCACTTCTAACCCACATGCCACTTCCAACCATTTCGTTCCTCTTCTAAGATCTGGGAGAAGATCTAAGACCTGAAGTCTTCTCTGCCAGAGCTATGCAGGGACCGCTACCCACATTTTCTTCTCTGCACAAGAAAATGCCAAGCAGGCATTCTCAGAGGGCTGTGATTGGGAAGCAGTCCTATAGTGAGGCGTTAAATGCTGTTGCCCACCCAGAATGTTAAGTCATACATGGTACAACCTGGGGTCCTTCTCAGTGCACAGGGAGAGCTGAGCGCCTCAGAGGCAATTCACAGCAGCTGCCTGCTGACCCAGCCAGTGTCAGAAAAGGTCTAAATACTGGTGCCTAAAGCACATGAGTGAGGAAAGAAGCAAGCCTTTAAATAAGGTTCTTTTCAGCAGCAAAAAAGACTCAGCCCTGTGGAAGCCATAGTATGAGATATTTTCACAGAGACCTATGTCTTTTCTATAACTGAGCAGAGCTCAATTTTTAAAACTGTGACTGAAAAATTTGTGGGCAAGTACTCTGCCAAACATGATGCGAAGCTATCTTTTTATCTAGTGATTATATTGGCCAGAGGACATATGAGATATTCACTTTTTTTCCCCTCCTTTATCAGATATAACACATCCCCTTGCTCCACTGTCTGAATTACTCTGCTCCACTAGGCTGAGCACTGGATAAGGACTGCTTTCATCACATTTATTCACTTCTTTTGCTTCTTTCTATGAAAGCAAAATCTTTGTCCCAGATGACAGGAGGTTCAAAACCTCTTGGACTACCATGTTTGTGGCCCTCAAGAAATTTAGCATAGATTGTGGCTTCTACTTTGTATTCTGTCTAGTCTGACTTCCAGTCAATTCCCAGAAAGTTCACTACTACAGAATGTGAGGTGTCTGTATGACAGGAATAGTAAACCCTTTGAGTCCAAATGACTAAATTAATAAAACAGAAGTCATCAAACAGCCTTTGTGGAATGATTCATTCAAACAAAATCCTTATCAATTCCCTGAAAGCAGCAGAGGTGGCTTATTATTTTATTTCATTCAGTTTGGTAGCGGTTGTTTTGTAGATCGGACATTACAAGCCATTTTAAACCAGCAGTTGCAGGACCCTAACTCTCAAGTCTTGCAATTTTGCAGGCTTGAAAAGGTTTAATTCTGAAAAAGAAATAAGAATATAATCCAAATGAGCTATCGTATTTTGAGTGTTTATCCAAATGGAAGAAAAAAATCCCAATATTAAATTATTTGTTCATGTCCTCCAAAAATACTAAGGTACACAAATATAAAAATTATGTCTTACTGTAACATATGCTTTCCAGAGATATTTCACTTGTACAAATGCACAGTTCAGGCATGTGTTCCTAAAAGTATTTAGCTATGCTGAAGACCACCCAGGAATTAAACCAGATGAAAGCATGCTGAAGAAGTTGTTGGAGGTTTAATTAACTTTTTCTTTTTTCTCTTTAGTGGGAGTTCTGAATTCTGGAGGAGTAAAACTCCAGTCTCTACTGTATTGAAATGATATTTTTTTAGCACTCCAATCATTGTCTCTACTTGACTAAGACATTTCTGTGCTAAAGCAGGTGCATTTACTTTTCAAGTATTATTTTACTAATCAATTGAAAAATTACCTCCATGAATGACAGAAGTGCAGACCTTTGGAGTATTTCATTAAAAGGAGCAAACATTAATTACAAATCCAGCCCAACCTTTGCAGACATAAATTATGGGATGGATCTATTTTCTCCATGCTTAATTGCAAGCAGTGACTAGCTCTTTAAATTATTATCACCAAGGCATGAATGAAATTAGAATGGATTTGATGATATTCTCAAGGCTTATTTGTATCTAAATAACTTGGCCATGTACTATCTGGTAATATAAGGAAAATTAGATGAAACACCTTTGAGGCTAACAGTGGCTAACTTATCATGAAAAAATTGGAAATTGCAAAATGAAATTGGAAACTTAAAGTCTCTGCAGACAGGGAAGTCTAGTTGCAGGTTTTAACAATGGGCTAGTTAATGTTGCCCAAGTATTTTTATTCTAATCTAAATTCTAAAAATTTGGGGCATTTGTACCTTTCTGAAGCATTCACATTTCAGGCAGAATTTTCCAGGCAGTATCTTTCCTGAAAGGTAATTATTTACATTTCAAGAAAAATAACTCTTTTTCTTGTGAAGTAAAACAGCCTTCCCACAGAATTAAGAAGGTTGAAAGTTTTGATTCTGGAATAGCTACAGTGCTGATATGTTTGTGATCAAACTGAAATCTGGCAGGAAAATAGATGAGTAAAGTGTCTTTGGTCTGTTGAAAACCAATTTTGAATTAGCCATGTTTGTTGATACAAAGTAGAATTTCAAGGACATTCAACAATGGCCAAATTTTCAAGCAATCATTTCTCCTGACTAATACATGTTTTTACAGAATATTCTCTACTTGTCTTTTTGTCTTTTTTTATGTATCAAGAATCAGCAAAATTTTTTCTTTGTTTGTGTTAGCATAGTCCTAAAACTCAAATGAACAGTTAGGCTGTTTTTCCAAGGCCTTTGTCAGTAGTTTAGGTCAAGAAACACTGAAAACAAATTTCCCAATTTTTAAAACAAGTTTTGCTTAATATGTCTCTCTCTACTAAGTTCTACTTTACCTACACCAGTTTTATAACTGCACCTGTTTTCCAAGGGAGAAGTATTCAATAGTTACTATTTATGATGGAATTACTTAAATTATTATCATATAATAAAACTCCCTTTCCATTTCTAAAAAAAAGTTTGTTCAATATATGACAAAGAGAAGGAGCAGAATAAAATTAAAAATTGAACATGCATAAAAATCAAATAAATGAACACAAAACTATCTGATAAGTGTCAGCATGAGGCAAAACTGATCTTGAAGTTTCTGAGCATTTACTGTATGGAGAACTTCCAGTCCTTCTCTGTTTAAAATAATTTAAAAATTCATTCCCACAGGAAATAAATAGGATTGTATACATGCAGATAACAGAAGGTGTGGTTTACTATGACAATGAGTGAGGAGTAGATGTAGAATGCAAGGACTATTTTTTTTTTTAATACAACGATGAAAACAGAAATGTAATTTTTTGTAAAATGTATTTAATGATTTGTATTTTGGAAACAGAAGGCCTCCTTCTATAAGAACTATGACCCTTATATACCACACAGACTGTGGACAAAGGAGTCTGAACAAAGACTCTCAATGGGTACTGCCTGCCATGTGTTTTTATTAGCCTTCTACCAAAGAAGTTAATCATTTGGCATTGCATACTTAAAAAAAATGAAATAGATAATGACTTGCTTGGAGTTCAATTTACTTGTGTCATGATACAGTAAATACCAAGCCGAGTTCTCACAGTATTAATCATTAACCTAGGAGAGGGCATGAGCTTCAAACACATTCCTTCAACTTTGATATGTTTCATGAATAAATTTTAGATATTTTAACACCAGTTTCAAATATCCTGAAGACATAAACAAGTCCAAGTCTCCCCAAAAGCCAAGCTCTTTTTCAACTTTCAGCTTTTGGATATATAAAGTTACCATCCATCTGCCCTGCCAGAACAGCCTCTGAAAGCAGAAAAGCAGAAGCTCTGCAAAGTTGTGTTCTGGGAGGTACAGAGGAAGCCCAGCTCAAAGAGTTTATTTGTTCAAAGAGCAGGACAGGGGTACCTATAGAAGGCAAAATATTCTGATATAGTATTGATTTTTTTCCAATTTTTTTACTGTCACAGACTTCTCAGGCCCATAGCAAAATGTTTCTGGTAATGAGTTGAAGACTCTGCAACAACATTAGATTACTTGGGAAAAAATATATTCTGCTGGAAGGTTAGAAATTGGGTCAGAAAATTTAGAAATAATTGGTCCAGCACAAAGAAGACTTCACTGGCTTCATAATTGTAAGTGTCTTGTTTAGGAGAGGGAAGAGTTTGCTTGGATTTTGGAAGTATTTATGTTCCCTTTCTTCTCCATGGTATTTCATTCTAATTTAAAAGTGAGGAGTTAAAGATTGATCTAGAGCTTGGGAAAAGCAGTCAAGCAGAGGACCACTGGGGAAAGGGTGAACCCTTTAACCATATTGCCTGAGAAAGGCAGTGCTTGGCAATCTATTCCTGGGAATGATAATATCATAGGTAACCTATTTGCTCTGGAAACTAAACCAGAGCACCACATTTAAACCACCTGCATCTAAAATGAAGATAAATATGTTATGGGGATTTCCCCACTTACACAGGCTTGAGTGGAATGTATGACTTCTAACAGACCTGGGCAAATTCCTCAGTCTTAATAGTATACCATTCAACTCATAACAAAATTTGGTGATATTTTTTTTTCTCCCTAAAACCATCCAATCCTAAAATCTCATTTAGATCTAGTCATTGAACATCATGTCCTTTATATTTCTTTAGAAAGAAAAACATCACTAACAATTATTGGTTTTAACACCTTGCAGCTTATATACAGTTTCTCATATAAGGAAGAAACACCTTAAGCACTGTATGAATCTAACACCAATATAATTTATAAAATGTAGAAAGGTTGGAGTAGAGAAGGTAGGAATGGGAGTTTTAAAAATTAAGATATTTTCTTTATCAAGGGTTATAGAAAACATACGAAGGAGACAGTATGTACCTTTAATCAACAGATACATTTTTTTTTTTTTCCTCTGAATACAGAATTGTTGAGAGAACTTTTCTTCAAGTTGCAAAGATTTGTAATGGAAATATTGAGAAGCCATTATTTCCATCTACATATTAAACACTAGCCTATTATTGCCTGTTTTATAGTCCAATTGTAAGCAAACGTTTATTCAGACATTGCTATGCACCAAAACAACATGCATTAATTATAGCTAAGACAGAGTGTAAGCAAAGACTGCTGTGAGGCAGAGCCCAAGTCACAAAGTTTGCAGTACAGCTTCTCTGACCTATGGATGTTACAGCCTTTCTAACGTGGGCTACAGCATTTCATGGAGTGGGCTGTACCATACTAAAGGGTGCAAGTCACAGAGACTTTGTGTATGACAGTGAGGACAAGCACACGGGACTAATAAGCAGTTCGAGTGCAGCTCTTACATCAGGACTACAACATGAGTCCATTTGACTGGAGGACCCAGGAACACTCCTTCCAGACTCTGGTGCAAACATAGGCTACTCCCAGACTTCATTGAAGGACAAGATCCCAGGGAACATCAGTGCACCTGCAGCCTGGTTTCAGTGCACTCCAAGTCCATGTGCCTGGATGCAGAGGACTGCATAGAAAGAGCCCCTGTGACCACTAACAGGACTGAGGTGAGGCAAAGTTTGCTGGGTAACTCCAATTTTTGTCTGCAGAAAAGATGAACTAGTATGGACCACCAAGGCCAGCACAGCTGCTTGCATAGACCCCCGTGTGACCCATGCTGTACAGAAACTGAGAGGCCCCTGCAGAGAGCTGCTCAGAGCCTCCCTGTGCTCTCCAGGGAGACGGCGTGCAGCCCATGGCTGTCAGCCATGCTGGGATTTCAGCACATGGCTCACAGGAAGGCTGGTCATCCTGATCACTGCTGGTCTACACAGACAGTTACAGACACACAGAGCAGACAAGGGTGCGAATGAGTATCGCATTGGGGACTGCAAAACACAACGGTACCTTTCTGTAAGTTATGTGCATAGTTCTCATCCTGCACTTTTCTCCTCTCTTTTTCTCCTTCTTGGTCCAGCAAGTTCTGAAGTAACAAGTAAGAGTAGCATCGATACTAGCTCCACCCAAATGAGAGAACAAATGTGTATGGAACAGGGAGATGCATCTGTTCAGTAATTTTGAAATGAGTTGACTCCTGGCTGTGTCACCAGTCCAACTTACTTTCCTCCAACCTAGTTTGTTCTTGTGTTTTTAGTTGAAATGTCACATGGGGGAACAAATTATTATTATTATATCCATTTGAGCTATCCCAACCATTTAAATACTCAGTCACCTGTAAATTGTGAACAACCTTGTTGCACATTGTGTAATCACTGTGGACAACTCTTGAAGGATAAAGGCCCAGAACGGTTCAAATAATAGTTCTTAGTCTGTCTTTCTCTGACAGATGAATATGAATAACAACTTATTTTGGCCAAAACGACCAATGCCAGGTGAATTTATGTCCTTCATGGGAGATCTGCCATGACAAACAAGAAGGGGATGTAGCTATACAATTCCGCACATTCTAGTCAAAAGTGGAATATCTTAAATCAAAAGTTTCAGCAGGCTTAAAGGTTCCTGCTAAGTCTCTCTATTAAATCTTCATAATAACATGACAAGCTAGAATTCATGTCTTCTACTTTATTAAAAAGAGGGCAACCACTAGGATAAAATAATATTGAGAAATAAAATTTACCTTGGATTAGTTTCATGTAAACATAAAAAAAATCAACTTCTCAGAACCACATGAAAAACAAATGTAGTTAATATTAAATACAATGATTAGCAACCTATTACTTTTACAGTTTGTGCTCCTGTGTCCTTGATTTCGGCTCTGTTTTGCTTATGATTAATGAATGACTCACCTTCAGTACTCTCTCATTTATTTCATACCTCATTTTGAATTTGAAAAGCCAATTTTTTATTTGAAAACAGAGAAACATGCGTGGAAGTTGAACAGTGTTCATAAATGCAAATGAAATATTTTTATAAATAAATTGCTATTACCCAGTATTATATCCCATTTTAAATTTACATTTTCTAACTGCTTGTCTTATAATTTTGAAGAGTGCACATGACTTAATCCCATAGAATAACAGGTGAAATTTCTGCATGTGTTTTATATGAACATCAGGAGTGTCTGTGCATTCCCTATACAGTCTCATGCACAAATCCTAGAATGGCACCTGGTGTACTTAACTGTTCTCTATTTTAACTTGTCAGGATCCTATGCTATAATTTCCCATGGCTTCTCATTTGTTTTGCTTGGAATTATTTTACCAGGATTTGATACTTTACGATGTTATGTGATTGTAGTGTTAGCATTCAGGTAGCGACAAAACCTAGGCTAGAAAAATTGATGGAAGTTTTGTGTATATTAAGTTCATAATTGTTAAAGCAAAAACACTAACTTATTTATACTAAAAACAAAGCTTCATACCAACAGTTCACAGTACTACTTTTTTGTTGTTGTTATATCCTTTTTCTGTTTTGATAATGACTTTCAACTACAGAATTTGGTAGTTGCAAAATACTTTCCTGAGCAGAAAATAATTGGCTTGGGTGACATCAGTGCTAAATCACATTCTGTGGAGCACTCAAAGGCATAAACCAAGAAGTCCATCTTTTCTGTCAGTTTACTGGAGGTAAATTCTTAAATCACTTAGGCATTGCTGTCAGAAAATGACAGTTACCAATGATAAGAAAACACCTGTGATAAACTGATACCTTGAGGAGTAGACTATGGTATCTAAAGATGCCCAGGGTAACTCCATTCAACAGAGTCACTATCATAGCTGGCCAGCTGCCCTGGGAACTTGGTAGTGGCACAGAAATCTCCTTTTGGACAAGAGCAATTAATGCTATTCACAGAGTTCACCCCTACAACTATGCAAAACCAGGATCTGTTGCTGTCTACAGAGCAACAGCCTGTGAGGCTGTTTATGTATTGGGCTACACTCCAGATTGTATAGACATGCCCAAGCTAACTTTAAACTGGACAATTTGGTGATTTCTGGCACTGTAGCTGGAGCTGCTGATACTTCGGTGTGGACTAACCTAGCCCCTCCAGAAGACTATGCAGTCTGCTCTTCTCTCATTACTTTGGCAACCTTGTCCACACAAACAAGTGGAGTTTAAAATCCTGCAACAGACTTCACTGTGTAAAAGCATTACCTCTCAAGTCCCAGTGACAGCTTCACCCACCTCCTTCTGCAGAAGATAATCTGTCTTTATGCCTTACTTTTTTTCACTTTCTGGCTCATAATGTGTAAGCAGTAGCACCTGCAACTACTATTTTTGCCCTGTCTTATTTGCAGCTGAATTATGGCTATGAGGTTTATTCAGGTGAGGTCTATTCAGGTTGGATGCTGAGACCAGAGTCCATGGACTTTATAACCAGAAATGTAAAAATCAACCCCAACCAATTGCATAGTTCTACACTCTGTACAATATACATGGCTGTTTGTGGTGCCAAGTTCAATAGCTTAAATATTGCATCATCACTAAAAAGAATATAACTGAGCATGGTTAGTAATTGCAGGCTGACCTTCAGCCTTGGCTTTGCTTAATATTGTAGCTTTATGTTTTGCCCCAATTTGTTCAGAACTCTTTGTACCATGGATTATTAATCTATAACTAAACATAGTCCTTGGTGTTCATCTAGATGACGGTATTTGGAACCAATGCAAACCATTACTTTTTCTTTTAATTTTGTAAGCATGTTCATTACAGGTCTTTATCCTTCTACAGTTTCAGTGAAAACTGTGCAAGAAAAAAGTAATTGTTTATTTAGAATCATTGTTTAAATCATATCCCACCTATGATGCACTTTAAGCTCGGTGAACTTAAAATTAACAAAATCAAATACCCATCCCAACACTTTACCCTTATTCTTGTCTCCTCACTTAACTAGAATGAGATTCTACTTCTCAAGGCAAACGCTTAGAGATAAAAAAAACCCAGCCTGGAACTTAACAGTTTCTACTTGAAGTGCAACTATTTCAAAATATCAGTTATTCTTTTTTATTCTAAAAATATGTAGAAATATTTTCAGGAGCTACCCAGTCTTCATTTTGACTCAAAACAATCTATATGGCTTAACTGGATGTTTATGCTAGAATTTTTATAAAGGATTTTAAACCAGAACCTATGAATAGCATAGCATTTCTACACAGAATTTTGAGTTAGCCATTCTCCCACATGCATGTGGAAAGCAAACAGAAGCAGGTAATTTCTGTTGTTTGCAAATCCTAAGAGAATGAAAACAACTTTCCTCAGACTATCAAGAGCACTACATGTTTCTGCTTTACTGTTAACATAACAAATATGATTTTCCCAAAGCATTCTTAAAAAAAAAATATTTCCATCTTATATTTTTTCTGTAGAAAAAAAATGTGTATAAAGCTAGTGAGAAGGTATAATTTTTTTTCTTTGTGTGAAAAAATCCCACAGTAGCAATATGACACTGGATTATTGGGATATTTCATCCAAACTGCACTTACTATGGTCCCACAAAACAGCATAAAGAAAGCAGTATTTAAAAAAAAATTAATCTACTTATCAGCATCCGGAAACATGAAATGCAAAACATAGTCCAAAAGAATCCTAACTCCCACCTTGCCTTTGCTTCCTTCACCTCTGCCATGTGCAGTGACTCACATGTGCAGATACCATGCCAGAAAATCTCTATCACTTATGATCCCTCTTTGGAGGCCTAGGAAAATGTACATCAGTTCTTTTAACACAAACCTCTGAATTTATGAGTTCCTTGAGGGAGATGTGTGGCAATATCCTCACTTCTGTATTTTTTCATTGTTACTGAACAGACTAGATAGATTTCATGCCTGCTTCCTACATGAGCTGAGCACCACTCAGAAATTGACTTTTAGGAAATACATTTCTGTGTATTGCAGAAACCAGCAGTGCTTTTATACTCAGGTAGCTGACATAACTATTTACGCCAGAAATATCCAAATACATGAATTTAAAGAGGGAGGAGGAGAGGGGAACCATAGTTCGCAGAAGCACAATATTCAGAAATCTCAAGTGAGTGTTTACCTTTGAATTGGCATTGTTTAGACAGCCAGGCCTGCATCTCTCTCAGCTCTACCACAAGATGACATTCATATGTTGCTAACTCTGAATCTAACAACACAAGTAATGCTTATCTTCAGGACAGAGTGATCCTTGCTATCTACTCTATCAGGCACACATTTACATGGCAGACTACTACTTACTGACACCTACCAGGCACCCATGGTATCAGGCCAGCCCCAAGCAGAACATGCATTATATAGACTCAGAGGGTGAAATGTCATAAAACACCATAACTGCAAACAGGAAGAAATGATAGAAAGCCAGATTCTGCCTTAAAGCTCTATGGAGGCAAATTCACCAGTGGTGTGACTTCAGGCCCAGCCTCAAATCTGAATGTGTAAATTACATCTTTGGCACTCTCAACTAACAGACACCTGCAAAACTGTGGGAGCTTAAGCTACTGTTGAGATGATTAGATTCACTTTCATTGCTTTTTGAAGATTGACTTACAAGAAGTGAGGATGCAGAGTACATGAGGTATTCAAAGAGGAGGTCTTGGGGGAAGGCAAAGTACTTGAATGTTTAGCACATTTTATAGATAGGTCTTGAATACAGGATGTGGATGTTGCGAGACACAAACAATGAGGTGACTGGCAGCAAAGGACTCTGAGCTGGAGCAAATGTGAAGGTAAAACAGAATCAAAATAGTGAACCATCTGCTTTCTAATGAAAACAGCTCTACTTGTCAGCAACATTCAGAAAAAATGATTTCTTAGTTGGAGTGTATAACCGAGGGAAGTAGCTTTTCTGCTATATGAGGTAATACACTCAAATGATGTATGACTTAGATAATAGTGTGGGTTAATGATCTTCAGCTGGATCAGGGAGTAAAACAAAGTAATTTCATAATACAGAACATGATGGATTAAATCATGTTAATACTGGGTATATACATTAAAGAAAATGATCTTTCTGGCATACTAAATGGCAAAATAAAAAGCACTTTTAGTAAGTTATATGATTAATTAGTCTGCCCTTTTATTTATGTACCATGATAAAGTAAAATGTACTTCTTCTGGTTACCTCGCAGGCAATTATTCTAAAAGTTATATTGAATACACCAGCTTCGTTGTATTGTACCAGTCCATCAGGAACTGCAGAGTAGGTCCCTGTCTTTGTTTCAAGTCAGGGGTTTTCTTTTTTCTCTCTCTTTCCTGTCCTCCTTGCTAGAGGTTATTGGGGTTTTCTTTTGTATGTTTTTTAACTCACAGAAACATGAGCTTGAACACAATATGTTGATATACTGAAATAATGTAAGCATTGCTTTGTCTTGAATACCATTAATTAGGTAGAATGCCAAAAATTAGTGACCAAAAAGTTATAGCTCAGATATAATTCAGGCAAATATTTAAATATGAGAATGCAAATGCTCCAGAGTCCATACAAATTCTGAGCTTTTTCATTTCCTGCCTTCACAACTATGCTGTGTATCTTGCAAATTTCCACCAAATTTCTAAAGGTTCAATCACATCCAGAATCTTTTAGAAAGAAGCTGGAAATGTATTTTCAAAGGAGATTTCAAATCAAAGTAAAAATCTGAAATTTCAGAAATAACGGTACCTACAGAGGCAGGAGTATTATTTTTGAGAACTATATCTCTTTCAGTCTCATTTTATATTATTTTTGGGAATTGTGCCAATGATGTAAGACACAGAAGTTTCCTCTAGAACCAAATTTACCTGGAAGGAAGAAAAGCTATTGTTAGCACTAAATTTACTTCCTTTTTAACATCTTAGGAGCCTGTAGAAATTGATAAAATGCAGGAGTTAATGGAAAGTCCATTTCAATGATCTTTAAAAACAAAAAATTTAGCAAACTGGGGGTGTTTTCCTATTCTATTATAGATTCACATCGTTCCTCTTCAAGCTGGATTACCTTAGACAGATGCACTGGACAGCATGGAAAATCTGAAAGACCAGACCTGGACAGATTTCTAATGCTAAATTCAGAATTCAGGTGGGAAGTGTCTTTGACAGAGAGAAACGTGTTTCCACAAGGGGCCCAGCATTTACATGGACTTATTCTGTTCCAGAGACCTGTGCAGAAAAGTGAGTCCTGATTCTAAAACACTAGACTGAAGGAAATGATTTTTAAGAAGAACCAGCTAAGAACAACTACTTTTTTTTTTTTAAGCTAGTGCCAGACATTTGTCTACTACAGCAAGTGCTTTGAATTTCTGCATGAAATACTCCTGATGTTCTAATTCTGGATTCTCTCACACAGAGTCCACCCACCAATACAGACTCAGTATTTGCTGACTAATCTTTTGTTTGCAACACCACTAATGCTTTCTTCAGACTCTGGGGTTTTTGCCTTCTCCACTGCAATGTGATATCCATCTTTACTGGGAATTAATTAAATCATGGTAAATCTATATATATTCAGTATTTATTCCATCTGTGTATTTTGTGTTTACGTGCTAGCAAAGGAAATGCTGTATCATCAAGCTCCACAAAGGCACTTTTTATATCATCATATTTTAGGGTGTGTGAGTGCAGTAAGGATGTTTTCCTCCTACAGTGCTGTCCTATGTTTAATTCTCATCACTATTCAAGGTGTACTATGCAGTTTGAAGGCCTGTCAAATTTGTTTGGTGTGGAAAAAGACACATGAATTTTCTTCTTGTCAAAGGCATCTTGTTAGTATCACTCTTCTCTACAATCAACCGTCCCCAAAATTATTCTGTACACCTTTTCTAAATGTTCCTCCTTATTCTAAGGAGGATCATAAATGCATTAACCAGGAAGACTTTTCCATCACATCTGTACTACTTTTTGAAGGGAGCAGATTTATGATAATATGTGCTTTACTTCACCAATTCATTCCAACAAAGCTTATAGCTGTTAATGGTGGTTTATATATTTTAAGCAGCTTTTCAGCCTAGAAATACTGGATAGATACTGCCTAGAAATTCCAAATAGATACAGAAGTTCATAAATAGAAAGAACCTGACCACCTATTTACATCTAGTAAATAAACTTTAAAACAGATTTTTTTAAGGCATGTGAATTATTAGTTGCTGGTGAGACTGCTGTGAGAATACAGAAAATGGGTGAAATGGATCACAGAAAAACAGTGTATAAGCACAGCTTCTTCAAAGTGTTGGTCTAAAATAACATTCAATTATTGCTACATTTTAAACTTTGTAGGATATAACACCATGTAGAAGTGTGACTTTAAAATTAGTGTTTGCAAGTGCCTGTGATGTAGGTGAGGGGTTTTAGCAAGCAGCAGGTTTTAAACCTAAAATTACATTAATTTATTTGTTGCAATAAAATTAGGTAGATTAGTTATTGTTCCAACTGATTTGTTACACAAAAGAACAGCTTTTATATTATAAAAAAAACCCCAAAACCTGAGAGAATGTACTCCATTACTGTTGGCAAGACTCAACTAGAAATGCAAGATATGTATAATTTTGTCTCATTAAATGACAACACTAGTGGTTCCTCTTCATCTCCTTAATTCATTTCTTATAGTTTTTCTTGTCACATCCACTTATTTTATGGCTTACTAACTTGCAAGTTATGGTTGTAATTTATGGTCAAAATTGAGTGGTAGCAAATCACAGAATATCTTCATTGATTACCCTAAATTGTCTAATCTCCTGTATGTTTTTAGGACTTGATTGGGTGGTATTTACTGATTGCCTTCATCTAATTTAAAAATCAATCAATAGCAACAATGAGAGGTGGTGGGTAAATTGAGTCTAATGCAGCATAACTGCAGCAAATATCTATCAAAGGCTCATTCTCAATCAAATTTGTGGGAAGTTTTAATACATAAACCAAAGTGTCTAAAAGCCTTACTTCTAGAGCGCATCATTTTAAAATTGTGCTCTGCAGTGTGACATTTTATTGCTCTTATGCTGACTATTTGGGGTTTTCCACTGCTAAAATGAACATATTTCACTACAATAAAACTGTAGCAACAAAGAAAAAAAAAAGTCACTGGCTTTGGTTTAAAGGCACTTTGTTCCATCTTCCTCAGTATTATCTGAATATAATAATGGGAATTAACATAACATCAGCTTTTCATATAAACTGTGTACATTTTCCCCAAGATAAAAGTTCTAATAGTTGTCTTGATGGGAAGTATGTTTTCTACATTGAGAAACCAATTCATTGATGTTGGTCCTTACATTGTCTTTTTTTATAAAGCATCATTTATTTCCAGAAGTTTTGGACAGCAAATATGACAGAAACTGTCTGGAAGGCAGTACTCTAATTTTGTGACACTACCAGGGCAAAGACACCTCATGCAGCAAAGGACAGACAGTAAAGGCAAACCTTTTCTTTTCCAAGTGATGGCAGTACAAACGTAAAATGCTTCTTTCTGATTTGTCATGAGAAAACATGACAGGAAAAAAAAATTCTATTTTTTAACTAGGTGTGGACCTTCAGTTTACATTAACTCAAAGTAAGTTTTCTATAGGCACACAGAATCATAGAATCATTTAGGTTGGAAAAGACCTTTAAGATCTTCAAGTCCAACCATTAACCTAATACTGCCATCCCACCACTAGACCATGTCCCTAAGCAACTGAATGTAACTGTAAACTGTTAGATTGAGGTCAGAATTATGCCATCATTTTCAGTCAGATGAGGACCTAGTTCAATATCCTGGAAAAACAATTTAAAACTGGCGTCTATTCTTAAAAGAATTTTCATCCATACTCAGAAACAGGAGTTTAGTATAAGAATTTACTTAGTAAATATTCAATGTAGATAGCTAAGGAGATTCAGCTTTTATTTCTTGACAACATGGGACGTATGATGCTATATACTTCTTGCGCAATACAAGGTTCTGTCTTGTGCCTCCAGGTGT
Source organism: Gorsachius magnificus (assembly GCA_034008185.1). Classification (NCBI taxonomy): domain Eukaryota; kingdom Metazoa; phylum Chordata; class Aves; order Pelecaniformes; family Ardeidae; genus Gorsachius; species Gorsachius magnificus. Next base: position 31,047,017 of record CM067088.1, on the reverse strand, counting down.
TAATACATGACCAGTGAAGGAGAGAAACTTGGAGGTTTTGGGCTTTTCTGCAATTTTTCAGTTATTTGATTTTGAGTCAAGGGTGCTTATTAGTAGATAGACATTGTTTTTACTGTATTTAAATTAAAGCATATAAGATAATGAGTACAGCCAGGGAACAAACCGAAGCATTACATAAGAAGACAGAACTGAATTTCACCAAAGATGGCTATTAAGCAGAACTTTGAAAGAGAAAGCACATATCCTTTCTTCCTAAATATTAAAAAAGGACAGTAGTTCTTGATTAACCAGAACCCAAACACTAAAGCTGCACACATCAAGACCTGGGAATTCTTTGTTTTGTGTTAATTTTACAGCTGACCACTCTCTGAGACAGGTATCAACACCTGTGAATCTTAATTTTTCCACAATCCAGATAAAAAACCAGAGAGAATCTTTATCATCATGCTATCACAGTCATATTTTCTTTCAAGTGTTAAATTTATCTCATAGAATCATAGAAACATTTGGTTGGGAAAGACCTTTAAGATCATCAAGTCCAACTGTACCCATCCACTATTAAACCATGTCCCTAAGCACCTCGTCTGCCCATCTTTTAAATACCTCCAGTGACTCAACCACTTCCCTGGGCAGCCTGTTCCAATGTTTGACAACCCTTTCAGTGAAGAAATTGTTCCTAATATCCAATCTAAACCTCCTCTGGCACAACTTGAGGCAACTTCCTCTCACCCTCTCACTTGTTACTTGGGAGAAGAGACCGACACCCACCTTGCTACAATCTCCTTTCAGGCAGTTGTAGAGAGCCATAAGGTCTGCCCTCAGCTTCCTTTCCTCCAGGCTAAAGAACCCCAGTTCCCTCAGCCAGCCCTTCTTGTAAATGGGCATCACATTTGCCAAACTCCAGTCAAGTGGAACTTCTCCAGTCATCCAGAACTGCTGATATTTGTAAGGATTGTTCTTATTAATGTTATTTTCATTACCTTCTACAATATTGATTTTGCCTGGGATTAGGAGAAGAATGGGACAGTGCTGAGGTATTGAAGCAGGGGCTTTCCTCTCAAGTCTGCTACACTTTCTAACCAAAAGAGGCAAGGGTAAGGCATCTTATGAAGCGGTTTTCCCTCTTGAGGAAACAAGGTCCAACAGCTTTGAATGGTTCTCAATTCACTTGGATAACAATTCCATGTTTTGGTATTTATCTAAAGAAAATACAAGTTACATGTCTACAATCCACCACTACTACAAGCAAAACTGCAGATATGTACAAGATCAGGCAAACACCACCATGCTGGAAAATAATTCTTCTGTTCCAATCAATTTTAAAGTATGCTTTACTGCTAAACATTCTTGAAAAATCTCTGGCCCAAGCAACAGATCACAGCACACATTACAAATATAAAAGACAACCACCAAAGAGAACCCTACCAGCAGTCCACTGTTTATTAAAATTCTGACATTCTGAGATATCTTCTTGCCAAGGGCCCTCTTACAATGACATCTGTACACTTGTCATTACATCGCAGTTCACATTACTTACATAAACATGCCACAGGGAAACCATGACTGATATAATTTTTATAAGATTGAAAGGTAGCCATTGTGATCTTTAAAACAAACCTGAGAGAGCCTTCCTGATGATGGAATAGATTCAGTTACTTCTTCCTTCTTTGTGGGTCATTAGTTAAAAAGGGGAAGGTGGGGGAGGAGGAAAGAGAAGGCCATATACTGCAGGTGTTTTATCCTTTGTAAGGAGAGTGCACTGAGACAAATGATTTTAGCTGGCATTTTGTACACACCGGAGATTGCTTATCGATCCAGATCAGAATATTCAGGCTGGCCCCAGGGAAAAGGCAGAGTATTTTCTGAGGGAGTTAATAACCTGGCAGCTGAGCTGTCTTGTCCAATTCACTGAACCTAGGGCTCTAATCAGGCCAGAGTTTCTTATTTTGAGAAATCTTGCCATATGTGTCTGCTAGCTGCCTTCCACTCTATTGGACCAGTGACAGTGATTGAAATGACAGCCTATAGATAGAGCCTAATCAAATTGTTTATTATCAGCCTAAATCAATATGTATAGATTGTTGAAACATCACTGTCATGCCATGGAAAAGTCATACTAATACTACATGCTGCAGGTGTAATTCTAAAATGTATTTTTCCATCCTAAATTACATCTGAATTTAACACAGTAAAAGAAATTATAATGGTGTATGAGACAGTGAAAAATATACATGTTTACACATTTCAATAAAATAACATTAAGGATTAATGTTAAAATGTCACGTTGTGCACCACTTAAATACATTATCAAGTTCCCTGTACAGAAAAGAGTCAAGAGCTGTGGGAAAGGTAAAAGGGAAGGGATTGGAAAGAGTAGTGTTTTGCCTTTTGTATACAAAAGGGAAAATCTCACAGATGTTTGCATAAGCGTGTTCTGCAGCATGAATCAAATTCCAACAGACCTAAAAAGCAAGTTTTGAGGCATCCAGACTACAGAGATGAAACATACAGTAATGTGAGAGACCTGATTACGGCCTTTCAGTACCTAAAGGGGGCCTATAGGAAAGATGGGGAAAATCTTTTTAGTAGGGACAGCTGTGACAGGACAAGGGGTAATGGTTTTAAACTAAACCAGGGGAGGTTTAGACTAGATATAAGGAAGAAATTCTTTACAACGAGGGTGGTAAAACACTGGAACAGGTTGCCCAGCGAGGTGGTGGAGGCCCCATCCCTGGAAACATTCAAGACCAGGTTGGATGGGGCTCTGAGCAACCTGATCTAGTTAGTGGTGTCCCTGCTCACTGCAGGGGGGTTGGACTAGATGACCTCTAGGGGTCCCTTCCAACCCAAAACATTCTGTGATTCTATGTGAATTCCTTTGGTACTACACAGATATTCCTCCCAAAAGCCTTCCAAAGAGCTTGAACTATGAAGTCTAATGATCATCAGATCAGGGAGACTACCAGGGCAAACAACTTGCATTCTGAATTTAGAAAACAGAGACTAATTGCAAGCATCTAACATTTAGTAAATGCATTATATGGAGAAAAGTAAAAAATATTTAATATTTTGCAGTGAATCAGATTTTACAGGCTTGATTAACATCTTAAGCAGAATCATTCAAACACTAAAAAATGAGATTAAGAAGGGGTATTTCTGAGGGCATGTCACTCGATGGAAGTGTCTCAGATTTGGGAGAGGACCAACAATCTTTCTGGCACTGTGAAGGCTCACCTGAACAGTACACATGTGAAATTCTTCTCTAGTGTAATTGACCTGAAATGGGTAATCACTGGAGTGTTTGTGGCCCAACAAGAGTCAACTGTGTAGTTTATAACTTTTGAAGTAGGTCATCTGGCAGAATTTTGCACTACCTAATATGTCCTGTGGAATAATTTATTGCCTTGCTCTTCAAAAAAGAATTTTCAAAACTATTTTAAAGTGCTCTGGCAAGGTAAAGGGGCCATAACCTTAGAGTAAATTATACTGTTTTGCCTTGAAGAATGGTGCAAAGTAACCTTCAGGTTAATTAATCTCTGCAATGTTTGAATATCATTTACATTGTGTGATTACTGGGTTGAGTCAAACGTATAACAACTTTTAGCATTACGGTATATGTGTTAATAAAAATAATATTGCCTTGTAGGTTGTACTGATTTAAAGTGGTATGTTTTTCCTTGGATAAAACATACTTTTCTTACTGCACACATTCAAAGCTCTCCAAACAGCAATTATCTTTGGCTGACTGATTCTAGGAATTCTCCTATTACATTCAAAATAAGAATTTCTTCATTGTCATTTTAAGAACTAAAGGTACTTATTCAGCATAAAACTTTAGCATGTAAGTCTAACTATATGCTTAAGTCCCTCCTGAGTCAGGAAAGAGGTTAAGCAGATGCATATCCTTAAATTCTAAATTATTTCAGTGGGACCTTCCTTTGTCTTAGGTTTTGAACATACTTGTGGCATACTCATGGCTAAGCAAATAATATGAATACAGGTGGCTGAGTTTGGCCTACAGCTGGCACAACCCCAAAATTTAACATTACTTTTAAAGTCTTTTGACTAAAATCCAGCAAAGCACTTAAGTTTACACGCAGTGCTGATTTAACTATCTCAGTTTATAGTTACACTGGTGCAATTTCCTAGCATGGATACAGTCAGGCTAGTATTTGCCTTGGCATAACTTAGGAAGACACTTCTACAAAAACAAATGCCACTGAAAGTCAGGGAAGGATAGGGCAAACCTGCGTGAGATAATATCAAAATTGAATAAGCTGAAAATGCAACAGCTGGAGGGGCATAAGAAATGGAAAATATCTACTAAATGAAAATATTCTGTCACCTTTCTTCAAATGCACAACGAAGCATTCTGGAATTCTAAAGCCACATATTCTCTCCCCCAAGGGTCTACACTGTTCCCTAAAGATGGAACACCTGCCTGGTGATATATTTCATTTACACAGTAAGAACAGTATCACTAGGTCCTCTGCCCTCTTTGACATGGGATTTAGAAATCCTGCAGTGAACGAAGCCAGAAAAATCTCATTATTTTCAGCACAGTGGCTTAGCCCTTGTAGTAGAACACTATTTTTGAAAACTACATTTTCCTCCTTCAGCAAAAATCTTTTTATAATGCTGGAAGAACATTATTCCTTTTTGTCCACTCACATATCAGCAATGGATGGGAAGAATCCTACCAAACACAATTTTTCCAAGAAGCGACTCACTAATTGTGTACCTTTTTCTGGGTCTGTGACTTGAGACTGCAGTCTGCTACTAAGCAGCAGCACTGAGTCATTAAGGCTCCAAATGAAATGATACATGATTTAAATAGAGAAAATGCTAAATCACCTGCAAAATCAGAACTTCGAGGGGTGTTTTGCACTGGGAATTTCTTGTGAAACACATATTTCAATTTTGGCTGGTACTCATTTCAAGTTAAAGATTATTTTGGCCTTAATTTATGCACGCAGTTTTGTGCATGAGACATACCCCTGTGTCTAACACCATGGAAACAAATTCACTGCTGGTCATGAAATACACCGCCACTTGACCAGAAAACTTCTGATCTACTCCAATAATGTTTGACCCGTATTTCTCAAATACTGGTACTGAGATATTTTTATTACTCTATTAACTATTGAAATGATTGTCTTAGCTTTTGCACCTTGAAGTAATTTCTTACCTGCTTACAATATTTGAAGCTCTTTTTCAATCCTTTAAAGCCTTCAGCAGACCAATGGTGGAATTTCTCAGCACACTTTTGCCAATGTGTCTATTCAGATGTTAATTCATTGCACAAATAGTAGCTCCTTCCAGAGAGTATGGATGAAACACCTAGATGATACCTTGTATACTGTAACACCCATTGAGCTGGATATGCTCTAATTTTAGAGGACAACCTATTATAGGTTCATACAGACATGCAGTGAATCCCTGTTACCATCTTCCGACTCTGCTGAGAATACATTATTTTTGTATCTTTTTTTTTTTTTGCTTTTTGTTAAATCTTAATGCAGCCAAATGACTCAAGAGAGCCATATGCACTACTTTTTTTCTTTTCAAAGCATCTTCAATGGAAGAGTTTGACAACAGAGAATGGTGATAAAAATGAAGGAAGAATAATGACCTTATTATATATTATTTACAATGCACAATAGCGATCAACAGTGTCACCATTATCCAACTTGCCAACACTTGTGTCTCAGTTATGGATATCACATGCTAATGGGAAATATACCTAATAGACTAGTACTACCTTGGGAAAGGACCGTATCTAGGACCCTCCCATGAAACTAGTAAAATTCTTACTTATACCACAGTTAGTGCTTCAGTTTTTCCATTTCTCTAGGGGTCTATTCATTTTCTTTTTGGTTATTTCTTTTATGGGCTGATTTTCTTTGTCTTTAAACCACCAGCGGTTGGACAAATCTTGTGGCTTTTTTTTTTTTTTTTTTTTTTATTTCCGGTTTAAAAAAGCCCTGATGGAGTAGCAGTATTAAACAAAATTTACATCCAATGGGATTAAAACTAAGCACTGCTGATAAAAGTTCTATAGGTTTGTTGCTTTTTTCTACCTTGCTTTGTACAAACAGCAAATGTATTAAGAGAAGATGCACAGCATAGTAAATTCTTACTCCATTCAAATAACATAATGGTTCCAAATTCATACAAAAATACATACAAAATAACAGCATTAGAGTCACCAGTGCAAACCTTATCCTGTCTCCTTCTTCACAAACATTCCAACTGTCAGACTGTTGCCATCTTTCATTAAACACATCACTATCTATCAGCATATGGACATACTTAATGACTGAACATTAAACGCTAAAGACTTGTTTTCTAACTGTACTTGAAAGTACAAAATAAAAATATCCTATTTAGTATTTTCAGTGATCTCTACTATGCCTTAAGTATATGCTATAATTTTTCTATACAAAATAATAATGCTAAAATTAAGAATAGAAATTTAGCCTCTAGCAATCCACTGTCAGTTTTCATGGATACCATAAAAAACTTAACAACTCCCCTTTTTGTCATATGAACCATCCAGCCAGTGTCTCTAAGATTAAGCAGATTTCTCCACTACCAACAAACAAAACACCTCTGTTGAACTATTTCTGGATTTTTTTCAGTTGCATTGTGATATTACTAACTAAATCTAGTAACATCACAACAAAGCTTTACTTGTACTTGGGTTAAGAAACTTTGCAACCTAAACATCAGAACTAAAAAATTACTATTCCAATAAGAAACGCAAATACAGTATAATATAGCCCCATGCCCCACTGAACACACATAGTACTGTTTCACTTCAGATGCACAAATAATTGATGCACTGTACAAATCAGGCCTGCAAATAGGTTCACCTTCCAAACTGTGCTTCAAACCTCATTACATTTAATAGTTCCGTACCAAAATGCCAAGTCCCTCAAGAAAGATGCTGGCCAGATTTACATACTTCAAAAAAGTAGTACTGAAACAGAGAAACATGGAAAAGTGTCGTATTAGAAAGTTTTAAATTCAAACTACACTTCAGCAGCATATAGGAGGATTAATCAAGAACTGTGATGGTGAACTTCTAGAAGAGTTTAAGAAGTGATATCCATTCCAACAGTGCTGTGTCATGCTGCTAGGCTTAATTGCAGCACCTTGTCTCCATCAACTGGAAAATATTTGCTGTGCTGTTTGCAGATAGTGCTGGCAACCATTCTTCTGCATATCCTTCACTCCCACTCTATGTGTGGAGTTACATACAGCAGAAATGACATGTGATCCCCTGGACAGATGATATACTTCTGGACAGCTAATCCTATTTTGCTTTAATAGAAGATACAGTGGCAGTGACCATGCTGATGTAACATGTTAAGATAGATCTGTAGAAGTGTAAATCAATCCTAAATTAGTATCAATATCTTCTTATTTTGGACCAGAAGGAGGTGGTACAACTTAAAAAAAAAAAAAAAAAAAAAAAAGAGACTTCTGAAATTCTTTGTGAAGCTTACCTTGATAAACACTAAGGACAAATCCAGGGATTTTGTCTGTAGAGAGAAAATTGTCTAAATTGTCTGGAAAAAACTCATTGACCCAGTCAGATTGGTGAAGCTTGTGATCAAATAGAGCCCCAGGCTCCACTGCCTTATGCACTTGTGTATCTTGCTCAGAACACATAGTTCAATGAAAAAACCTACTATTTTACTGTGATAAACACTACAATAGAATGGTGTTTGCACAGGCACGTGTGAGTTGCTCTTCTCTAGGTGGCTTGGAAACATTACATTCAGGGTTTGTTAGGTGTAAATTTATAGACACCACATACAAAGAATTTTAAGGTTTCATATATTGAATTATTTTAAGTAGAACAATAAGTACATCAATGCTACAACAATACAAATTAAGCAAACAAGAAAAAGTAATTAAAGCTGAGCAGTGAGACTGATGAATTCACAGGTAGAGAAAACTTCTGCAATGCATATTCAAGAGCCTGAGTAATTAGGTGTAGCTGCAGAAAGATTGTTAATGTGCCCTTTGTTATATATCTATGAAATCTACTTCACTGAGAAATCAAGTATATTGTTTTTGTGGCTCACTTTGGACAACTACAAAAAATTAGGGAAGAAAGATGGTCCTGTGACTTAGAGTATGGAACAGGAGATAGTAGGCCTCTCGAATCTTATGACTTCCTATGTAACTCTAGGCAAATTACTTAATTTCCTATCTGTAAAATAGTTTGACAATCCTGTGTGCTTATGTGGGCTACGAGGACATGTATGTTAAGAATGCTCAGATAGAGAGCACAGAAATGAGTAATAGTATCATTCCAAGCATACAACTACAGAACTCACTCAGTGTTCCATATAATCAAAGCTAGCACATACCTCAGCCTCTGTCTCTACTATTGTAAATACATATGTTTGCAAAAATCCTGCTTATGATTCCTTGCCATTATTAGGCAGAAACGTGTATTTCTAGTCACTAGAAATTCTCAGATGGTCTCATCTGTGGAAGCCCAACAAGACTGTACTCAGTTCTGCAAAGTGCTGAGTATTGTCAGTGCTCATTCTGTGTGAGGGGATCTGAATTTCTGCAGTACCTCTGAATGAGAATAAAGGTTAAGTTTAACCTTGTGAAGTTAAGTTTAACTTCCTCCAGATGGTGTTTCAGATCACCTAGTTCAGGTATTCATACTAGCATAACTTCCAAGGTGGAGAGATGAAACTGACAAAATTAGACGGATGAAACTGTATTCCTTAAGTCATGATAGCTTGTTTTCTTTAAAATCCAGATTCTGGTTTATGTTTGGCAGCACATAATTTCTGGATTAGCCCAATAATTCCAAATAAATAATTTAGTAATCAGGGTATTGCTCCCTTGAGTAAGACTTAATGAGCCCATAGCAATTCTCAGATCAGTAGTATATAACTACAGTATGTATTTGCAAATCTCTGGCAGGATCCAGGTAAAGGGCCACATAAGTAAATATTTTAAATAAAAGTCAGTTTCAACTGGTTATCCTAAAGTAGCACTGCAATTAGAAAAGATCTTAATTTACTGCATTCTGACCAAATGTGAGACTAGGTCAGTCTTCCTTTGGAACAAACATACTAAGTGATACAGAGTAGATGAATAGCAGTGGATCATTGTGATAGCACAGAATTGAAAGAACACGGTGAAGATTTTATATAGCTTCATTTTGCAAATCCTGTCAGATTTTTACGGTTTCTTAAGGTGATGAGGACAAATCTATAGAGACATATATATATATATATAAAAAAATAATTGAACCTTACTGAGTAATCTTTGTTGGAATTCTTTGGAATAGACATGGGCAATGATAATGTCAACAACATGAGATTAGCTTTAACACTGAGCGTTAGAAGGAAGTCTGTGTAATAATCTTAGCCTGTGAGTCCAAATAACATAAAAAACCCAAGAAAAAGCCACCTTGTCTGCCTTCACAATAGTGTAATACATTATTAGTCTGGCATAACAACAGAATGGAGGGAAAGAGTACAGAACATCAGCTTGAATCAAAACACTGATGAAGCAACCTATTTAAAGTGATATAATTCTTTATGTTTCAGAAAATATTTAGTGCTCCTCCTCCCTCAGGCTTTGTTTCCCTGCAGTGATTGCAATTGTTTTCAGATAGAGATGCAGTCCTCTCTGCTCTCACCTTTATCTGATCTTTAAAACTTGAAGTCTTAAAAATATTTTGTGATCAAAGTTGCTTGCTCTATCTAAAATGTTCATTCCATCAGGGTTATATAATGAAAAGTTATATAAGTTCCTTACCTGAATGCATGTGGATTTGACTGGAACTTTCTCTCAGACCCTCTAAGGTGTCATTGTGTGGATGGAAGATCAGTTTTATCTTTATCCTTTTGTTTCTCTGGAACTGCCAGTGAGGCTGTGAAATGGAGAGCACACCACATAATTAGAAAATTATCCACTGCCAACTTTCTATTACCCTACACCTCTTCTAAAAAGAACAAAATGTATGCAGTAGACAGTACTTCACACAGTTAATACCATAAGTTTTCAAGAGTTTTCACCAGTCTTCAACTTAAATAACAAACACTAGATAGTTTATAACACGGTAGCTAAAGCTAAACACTTTGAGGAGCACATAACCTTTGAGTACTTAGTATACAGCACTGACAGTGAAAATCATAGTAGAACAGTTATTTCTTAGGCTGAAGACTTTTTAGGCTGAAGCCCAGACAGGTCCACTCCCATAAACTAGGGTTTCAATCTTTACAGAAAGTTGTATTTCTATAACAAGCATATTAACAAAAGGAGACACTTACCTCCAGGCTGTCATCGCTAGATTACTCTTTATATTAGATTGTCACAGAAAACACTTTTTACAAAGTAAAAGATGTGAAAGATAGTATCAGCAGAAATGATAGTTAGTGACTGATAGGAATCCAGGAGAAAGTCCACAGGATTTTTAGGAAATTTAGGAAAAAAGGTAGCAATATTTTGTAAAAAAACTCTTCAATGGGAAAAGAGGGAAAAGAAGATTCTCCTTATGAAAACTAAAGAGTGGAAAACTCTTTAAGGGCTCCCAGTTCAAGGGATCTTTTTCTGCTTGACATACTCAGGTCATTAATATTAAAGTATTGTTTCTGTACCTCCTTGAGGAACTTCAGTGTTACACAGGTGCTAGTTCAACATACTGTGGGCAAGCTACTACCATGACTTTGTCTTTCAGATAGCTAAGTCACTGAGCTTGAATTTGGACTGAGAAATCTTGCTTTCCAACCCTTATCATCTTCACTGCCGATGCCAAGCTGCATAGCTTGGCAGATCACATCCTAAATTTACAACAAACGTGAATTCCTCTGTCTCCTCTCCCTGACACTGTGTAGTGCTCATATTCTGTGCTTCCAGTCTGGAAGCCACTAGGCGACACAGCATAAGGTGTTTTCTTGATGCTTGGGTATTGATAGAGAAGTTCTGTTACGTTCTTGTATTTCTTTCTGAGCTGTTTTCTGAAGTTGCTACTTACAATGTGTCTGGTATTATTTTCAGTGGCCCTGGCATGGCTTTTTACTGGAAGTTAAATTTTGCGGAACCTCAAACTTTCTAAACCTTTATCTTTTTTAATGTTTGCTAACTAAATAGGGAGGGCTATTATGGAGTACATGTCCCATGTCACAATGAGAAAATTAATTTCACTTTGATCTTAGAAATGGATAACTCGTATGGGGGAGAATAACATCAAAAGTCACTGTGAATTGTATGATTATGAAAGGGAGATTAGAAAAAAGGACTCACAATAGAAAAAAATAGAAAAGAAAAAAAGAAATCCTTCCATCTGGCATTAACATATTCAAGCAAAACAATAATTTATATTGTAACCAAACTTTGATACAGATTTACTTTGCAGTATTCCATATAACTATACACACATTCACACCATGTTTCTTAAAAATAAACAAGTGAAAAGTAAAAAACACAACTGCCAAAAGAAGGTTATTTATGTTCAGACTGTACTGGGGAAATTAGTCAAGGGCAATTCATGCATGTGAAAATATGATTTCTAACACTGCCAAGGTCGATAAGACCTTAGGGAGTAAATGCTAACCATACAAATCAAAGATGCCTAGAGGTGGTTTTGAAGATGAGTGGCAAGGCTTTAATAGTTTTAAAAAGCCTGTTAATAAACCAGATGAATAAGCAATGATACAAGAAGAGAAAATAACTTGTTTATGAAAGGAACAAACCACTGCAGACATTGTTCTTTCCATGGATTGGATTTCTTTCCTGTCCCACAGTTCCTGACACTATACCCACTGAAACCAGAGAAAGCAGTGCACTTAATCAGGCTGTTTAAGGAGAGTTCAGATGGTGCTCAAGGCTTTATATTGACTGGCTGAGCCTACCCTGCCATCTGCCCCATGAGGAGGTCCCATCCCACACTTACGGTAGGAGTATATTCACAGAATTAAGTATCTGATTCTTTCTCCAACCTGAAAAATTAATAAAGATGCCATCAGTCTAAGTTAGTCTGAGCTGCCGAATTAGTTTGGTTGTAAAATTTTAATAAAAAGACAACTTCACTGACCAAACTACTTTTATAGGAACATTTCACCTTTTAGATATGTAAACAGAAATGAATCTTATCTGAAAATGCATACTGGATGCCAATTTTTTTTTTATGATTTTTCCATGGTAGATGAACAAAAAGCAAAAGACGCTTTTTTTTTTCCCCCCAAAAAAAAAACCAACAAATTGACGATTTTTCATTTTAAGCCCAGACCCTGAACTAAGAGAGTACTTCTGACTAGCTGGTTCCAGACACACTGTTGGTTGCCACTCTTGTAATATCTAAACATCTCTTAACTTTTAGGTTGTCTTTTCAAAACATAGCATATATTAGAACATACACATTTCCCACACAGCTTAGATCTCTGGGATACACATCTAGTCAAAGATATGTGAAATCAGAGTGATTTTTAAAATAATTTTTTGAAGCAACTCAGTTTGAGTCATTAAAAATAGCATGAATTACTAACAGGATGAGTTTGTTTCTGAGTCAGACCCTCCAAAACCTAAACAAAGATGAATTCAGAATAGAGCTGGCAATTAGAACTCACTGTGTATTTATTCGTTTCTATTAATAATTAATAGTAGGTTTTTAAATGTTCCAGTATTGTGCCATTATGTCACACTTTAGAAAATACAATACATGATAACATCCTGATTTTATTATTGAAGAGATTCAAACCATTTTTTTAATGTTGCTTCTCTGTAGGTAAACTGTTAAGTTGCCACAATCCCTTTCATCACAAACACTTCACTTCCGCATGCTCTTATTAAAAATTCCCATGGCTCTTCCAATCTACTCCTCTTCTCTTCTTGGTCATCAGTTTTTAATCTCTCTGCCATCTTGATATCAGAAAAAAGAGATTGACTAGATATGCAGATTCCTCTGATTTAGAGATAGGGTAATTAATCTGGCATATTCAGAACGTCAGCATGAGCAAAGTAGCACAAGTCAGAATAATAAGAAAATGGGGATGCTGTGGAGAGCAAATGGAAGTAGATACTTATGGACCAGTGGAATACAGGGAGAAGACTGTAACCTGAAGTCATGCAGCCAATTTAAATCTGTTGGAAAAGAAGGCAAAGAGAGAAGCCATCAGCCAAACACGCAGACCTGCTGCGTCCTACTTCACACAGTTATGGCTCCAGGCAGAAATAGGGTAGAAATTAAGCAGATGATTGTGGAGTGTGTATATCTATCTGAGAGGTAGGAGGGCAAGTCTCATTGTTAATCTTGATGTCAGAGACATTTGTGTTACTGCATGAATCCTTCCTGCCTTTTAATCTTTCTCTGTTTAATCTTTCTCTCTTTTCATTCATTTCCTCTATTCCTTGGTCTTGGGGCCACTCTGGAGTCAGAAATTAGATAATTTGATTCAAATTTCCAAAAGAGTGAAAGAATATTTGATCACATATAAGTGTAGTTGGATCAGCAAGGGTGGTAGTCATCAAAAAGTAAGTGCCATACCCCCTACTTTTTTTCTCCTACACAGATGTGCACTGAATCCTACTATATGGCAATGCATTGAACTTAATGAAGAGGAGGTCTGCACAGTCCTCTTGCTCTGGAGAGGGTAAGAGTGCTGGGTAAACTGCATGGAAAATACAGATGGAAAATACAGTAAGACCACATAACACTTACTGCAGTCAGTGATTATTCTGGAAAATACCTCACTGAAGAACATATGGAAAGCCCAGAGTCACAGCTGTCCAAGATTTCTTGGGGGCCTTGAGACTAGACTTGTACACAGTTAATTCCTCATATAAAATTTCTCCCTCCCTCCTTTCCTCACTGCAAAGAAGAGAAGATAAAACATGGGTACTATTCCTTGAGATGAGTTGGTAAAGATCAAACATTATTTGCATGAGGTTTCCAGTGAGATTTTGCCAGAGGACAAAGGGCTGTATGGGCCAAGACAAACCAGAAGCTCTACAAGCAGAGGAGGACTGTGTTTGTTGGCTGAGTTTGGGAATCAGTTCAAGCCAGACTACAGAGCCAACAGCAGCTGTTTCTAAATTATTATTTTTTTTTTAATCTCAGCACAGCATGCAAGTAATTTGTTATGGACTTGAACTGGAGAAGCCAAGTATGTAGCACTGTGGAACTGAAATCCAAAAAATATAATATTTCAGGTTAGGAGACCTGTAGCTGGTAAGCTGAAACCACTATTTCTGTTTGCATTCAATTTTCTGGCTTGGTCACAGCACTCTTGTTTCCTGATATATTTTAAGTTAAATGCACAGGTATTGCTTCACATGCACTTCTTTGGCTGTTTTCAATGCATACAAGCATGTTCACAATGTTTTAGAACTACCACCAGACTTTACAGCAAGATCAGTTTCTGGTTTTTTTGTTTTTTAGAGTGCAACAAAGACTTCTGCTGGTGGATGCATCTGGAGTTTGCTGAAACATTTTGCCTAGTATTCCCAATATATTCTCATAAAACTGATCAGATGTTCCAAGACAAAAATGTCACTGCTCCCTGCCTGCACACACCATTTTGAAAGGTAGAAAGAATGAAGCTGTACAGACTATAGACGATGTAAAACTAATACATAACCTATTAACAAGAACAGTATCATACTTACTTGAGCCACTCTGTAGCTGCTGGGGTTGACTGCTGTGGTTTTCCTCAAACGCTCTCCTCAACTAATCTCTCATATCCACAGTTTTGGTAGGCTTTCTCATGGGGCACGCAAGGAACACATTGCTCTCCACATATAAGTTAGAAGCCTATGTAGGGCACCTTCTTTGGAGACATTTTTAATCCCTCATTAATTCCTTAGCATGGTTGCACTACCCCACCTTCCAAATGGCTGGCAAAATCCATATCATCGTCTTGGATGTGGCAACAGCTAAGTGTTAAATGAGGTGATCCTAAATGCAGATTTGATTGCCCAAAGAGATGTGCATAAAGACAGGTATTTTCAAAGACTATTTATTGTTACAGTAGCTAATCTGGAGCATTTCAGAGTAACTTTAGGACAAATTCAGGACTAGCACAAAGGGAAAGAACCAGAAAAAATGTAAAAGCCTGTACCTTATTTTCTTATTTAAGACCAAAGTGTCATAAAATATTTTATGTAAGTAGGTAGGAGTAATAAAACCAAAGGGCACGACCAATTAAAATATACATTATTTTAAGAGATAAGAGGTAGATGTATTAAGGTGATATTTCAACCCATCCATGGTAATTTATATTAGCTGATGTATATAAAAGAATATTTTTTATGTATTTTATATATATATAAATATATTAAAACAGTAGTCCTGACACTTTACTTTTTTTTTCCAGTTCTAGACCTCAAAGACACTTTGCCGTTCAACAGTACAGGGTAAGAGAAACTCTACCACATGTTCGTTATGGGTGGTAACACAGCTATCATCTGCACCAAAATCACTACACAATTTTTTGGATTATCTAAAGGAGGGAGTGAAGTATAACTACCTAACTATATGCAAAGAGGCAATTTTAGCTAAGTAAAATACAATTATACTATCTAGAATTTATTTTGGATGTGATTAGTAACAAACATCCCTTTTCCTGTGAAAATGTGCCAGGAAATTTTAATTGACTGCAAGTATCCAGGGTTGCCATTTAACACATCATCTGAAAGATTAATTTATTGGGCCCACATTTAACTACCATGTAACTTACATTATGGTTTACAAGATGGAATGATTTTGTTTTACATGAGAGTTATTGGTCCTACTTCTACTCACAGTTACGCCAGCGAAAAATTTGGAACAAGTCCATTAAAGTCAATTGCTCTATAAAATCAGGGTAAAGTTAGACTCAGGCCCACCATGCAATTTAGTAATAATTGGTATTACAAACTAGGCTAGTCTTCTGCTTTTCCAATTGGTAGCAAGTGGAACTGAGCACCAGATATCACATACTTCTAAGACAAAAGATGCCTACAAAATTAAGCCTTGGCCCTTCTACAGACAACCAGGCTCATATATCTTTTCTGACATGACACACAATGTTCTGAGAACACTGCATGCATGTATATTCCCTAGCATTTTGTGAGGACTCTATCATGAAAATGTGGAAGAAAGGTGAGGAATTCAGAAGGGGATGTTTTATTATAATAACATTTACCCGCAAATCACTTAAGAATTACAGATTCTTTTTATTAACATGAAAAGTTTTGAGCCACTTTCTCTTATATGGTTTGAGCTTACCTTTTCTTGGGAGTTCAAGGGTTTCCACAGCTTTAGTTCAGGGAGGACTTTGTCTTCTGTTTCCTGACAGGGTTATCATGCTATACAGAACAGCTTTTCTCCTAGTATGGACTTCTGCTTTTTTGCTGTTTCATCAAACTCAGAAGCTCCAGACCTTTCTGGGGACAGCAGTACAGATTCAGGCTTCATGAAGTGGGTCTGCTTCTGGGGTGCTTTCAAAGTGGATGTCCTAACTTGCAGTCTTTACTTCTCTGCAGTAGAACATCCTTGTAGGGTTTCCTGAAATGAAGAATCACAGATTACATCTCAAGAAAAAAAAAGAGCAGGTGATTCACATGTGCTGTAGTACAAAATTATAAACATTATCCACTGCCCACAATGAGTTTTCATGATCTCCAAATACCAAATATTGAACACACAATAAGTAGTACTCAGATGCTCTACCTGATAGAAGCTTTCTTTTTATATCAATCATTAACATGATGTATTTCTGTATATTATTTATTAAAATACTCAAGTCAGAAACCCAAATATACAAGACGACTATAAAAATATTAGTCAATGAAGTTTAAATTCAGCATCTGATGAAGGTATGCTCTAAGAGTGTAAGCTAACAGGTTAGATTTTTTTGTTGTTTTCTTTTCAGCTGATATTCTAAAAATAGTAATTTTAATATATACCACATTTGGAAGCTTTTGATATACTGTGTTATTCATAATCTGTCCTGTACAAATTGAGCCAGGCATTAGGTCACTGCAAAAGCCAGTGTACTTAAGCACAGCTCTGGGTGAGAGACAGTGGGAGCAGAAAGGAAGTAGAAAGAAAATAAGATGCTGTATCAAGATAGAAACACAGGGATTTGTTCCCCTGCTTATGAAATGAGCTAAATTATTTCTACTTTCTTGGGAAATTCACACTCTGAAGTGAACAAACACAATGCAGTGGCTCTTGTCCTCTCCCTTCTATTGTTGGTGTTGCATTACCAAATACTGCTCATTGCTTGAGTTTTTAGATCGTGAACTGTTGCTAAACAACAGCTTTACAGGGATCTCATGTATATGAAAAACAGTTTCCTTCCCAATGCCACTGACAACTGGCTGACTTAAAAAAGTATGTTTCTATCTATTACAGCACATGTACAGGTTGATAACTTTCAAATGCTCCCATCTATGTTAGAATCAGTAAAATGATGTTCTATTATTTCACTGAAAATAAAATGTATTGAGACATTTCACATTGTTTTTCATTTTCCTTCTGTTTCAATATTCTTTTAACTTTGACTTGTGCCATCTAACTACTAAAACATATTCAAAATAATTATTGCACATTACATCTATTACATTAAAGATGATCTGTTTATAAAATGAGATTGTTTTATGAATAAAATACATTGAGAAAATATAGCTGTCTCAACAGCAATTTTGTCAGTTAAAAATACAGTGCTATAGCTTGAATTTCTACACTTCAGTGCATCTCATGAGGGAGTGAAATGCTTATTAGATGGTAGCATGCATTATTCTCCAAATCTTCATTTATATGCCTATTTTAAGTATTTGATTATTGCCTGGCTAATAATAGGTGCTTCTTCAGTCAAAGAACAGACTAGAGAAGATAGTGTAAATTGTAGCATATAATTGTTCACTGACTGCCATTGAAAATGTTTAGCTACTACTGTATAACAATCTTCCTCTGATGTCTGCAGCCACTGTTTCGTGTAACAGCAATTAAAGTTGTGGGAAACAGGAAAAACCCACCCAGAGAGAAATCCCACCCCATTAATTTTTAAGTGCATAGAATACTCCAAAGGACAGGCAAGCCCACCTGGGGCCAGTGAAAAGAAATCACACCAGTCATCGATTCACTGGGGACAGGAGGTGGGTGGCAAAAAGGCCGTGAACCTTCCAGTTCCATAGCACTGCCTAGCACAGCTCATTACCTGTCTTTCCTTCTGCTCCTTCACCTTGGCCACTACAGTAACCACAGAGACACACATTTTGGCTGCATCCTCCATTGAACATGCACAGAACTGCATCTGAATTGAATCCAGAAGGGGCCAAGGAGGCTGGTAGCCAAGAACTATTTCTGAGGCTGTGTTATGCCAGAGGATATTCAGAGCATGGCTGTTTGAGGGGCTTCCGAGTCAACCACAAATGGATCAGCGTGTTGCAGACACAAATAGACAGAAAAAACTTGAAAGCTGCCCAGAAAACAGCAAGATATGAAGGAACTGAAGCAAGAAATTACTCTTAGAGTCCAATAATTTTATCTTTCAGCATACTTAGAGATAATCTTCAAGGGAAAGATAAATGGATAACCCCACTTTTGAACTGAAAAAATGTGGCTCATCCCCTAGCCTTCAAAGATTTTAAAGTGATTGGAGATGGACCTATGTAACATAAATAGGAAGCATTTCAACTAGTCTTCTTCCTCTCTAATGTCAACAAATACCTCAGAGCTAGACTGGAAGCACCGCTAGCTGGTCTCAAGTGACAAACACAACACAAAGTATTGTGGTACTGAAGAAAATGCATGTCTTTACTTTTATGAGTGCCAACTCACAAGCTTGCCATGCATGTTCAAGAGCATGTTAATTTTCTGAAAAACTACAGGTGCTCAAACTATCCTGCCCCATTGCTTCTTACCCCCAATCAGAACACTCACAAATTACTGTGGGCAATTTTGCAATAAGCCAATTGTGTATCTAACCCTTTAATGCTTAGAGAAGCCTTTTTATCCAGCAACAATGTAACAGGGAAGGTGCCAACAGATCCAAAATGGGCTCTGGAATGATTTATTCATCCTAGGCTTCTAAGCCCCTTTCCCTCAGTATTAATACTAAGATTAATGTGTCCCATCAGTGCGTTGCCAAGAGGAACTTTAATAAAAGCAAGAACAACTAGTTGGCTCAGCTTTCTTTCTACTTAAGGTTAGGACATCATAAAAACAGTAGCCTACAAAGGCTTTCCCTTTAATTTACCTGTTACTTTACAAAATGAAAGATTACAGGAACTTAAGTACATTATTGCCTTAAGTAATTCATTAGCCAATTTTTAAAAAGGATAAATGTAATATATTTGCATATTTTAAAATGGTGCATATGCTCCTTAAAACTTTTAAAAAACTTAGACAGATGCATTTGAACATAACCAAACCACAACATATACAATACTAAGGAAGGATAACAGATTCATAACGACAATGAGTGAAATCCACAGAGTAAATGAGAGACAGGATGTATCTACAAGCAAACATTGCAGAATTTGTTAGATGTGAAAGAATACTTGTTTATATAGTATTGTCAAACCTTGGTCCCTTTCAAGTCTGTTTATCCACATCTATCACTATGGACAATACAAGTGTACCACGTTGATGGTCTCGGCAGTGTGCACACTTGCCCTTTATTTCACATATGCCATTAAAGTCTTCAACTGCCAGTGTATCACAACCAGCTGGGCTCAATTTGCTCAGGATCACCTTGTGCTTAAGAACTCCTGCCTCTTCATTAGCCCTTCAACCACATGGTTTCTACACCAGAGATCCTCAAATGTCTCGAATTTCAAAATTCAAACTTAACAAAGTCTGTCCAGAAAAGCTTGAATAATGCACCTGATGAACACTATTTGAAAATATAACCAAAAAAACCCCCAACCAAAAACTCTGTGCCCAGTGTTGCTGTGACAGTTTGTTTAGTGACATTCTAACAAACTGCAGTGTGTCAAAATTACCTAAATGGACTGTGAAGGATACTGCAGACTGTATATTGCATATTTGAATGCATAAAGTGTATATCCGTTTGGCATATAACTGCAAATCTGCCTAAGCCATTTAAAAGTAAGCTTTCAAATTCATTCCTGATTGCATTGCTATGCTACAAAATGTCCTCAATCCTACCTGAGAGATGTCTTAACTTCTTTTTCTTATGGTCACCAATCTTTCTGCCTTCTTTAGGGGAAAAAGTATGTATGTATGCTCACATACTTCTCTTTTCTTTCTTCCCATCCCCTCTACCAATTGTTCACCTAGATCAGGCACAGAAACTGCAGAATTGCTGGGTGGTGGTGATGGGTGAGTGGAGCAGAAACTCCATTTCTCCCTAAAAGGCAGAGGTCGCTCAACTGAAAGAACAGAAAGGCCTTTTATTCCTATAAAGAAAAGAGGAGGAAAAAGCTCTTCACAGTAAAGATGAAAAATAATGTATTTGAATCCTGGGAAGAACTTGTTCTTCCTACACTGCAGAATAGTCTATTCACAGCACAATTCAAATAGCCTTTAGCTTTTCAAATATCTGCAATTGGAAAAAAGGTAATATGCATCTGTTTACATTTAATTTTATTTTTAGAAATTTTTTTATTATTACAGTACATATGTTAGACTAAGACATTTCATGTTATTCCATTCAAATGAGAAAGTTAAAATTTCTTAATCCTCTCAGGCACTTAGATTTGAAACTTCACCTATTTGACTGTTATTGCGATGATAATATAGTGTAGGCTTTGGTTTGTTGCCTCATATTTTTAATGATTACTTGCATATTCCTACAAAAGTAGGACTTGCAACTGGCAAGAAAAAAACCCTGGGAATGTAACTTTAGATATAATTTCTAAATGGATAGATATAACTGCCAAATATTTGTCCAAATTCAGAATAATATTCAGTGAACCCCACTTTTTCGTTTACTGAAATGTCTTACAATAATTTTGAAAATTCTCAAATGTTTTCTAAAAATACATGAAATATAATCCTCAGATTGCCAATAAATTTCAATGTTGGTTGGTGATGAAGTTTATATTTCTAGTGTTTTATTAGATACATTATGTAAATCAGTCAACGATGTAGAAATAGAGAACTGTAAAAAGTAAAATTGACATTTAGCACAGAGAAGTTTCAAATAGAAACTTTCTTTAATCAAAGGACACAAGCAATATCACATGACATATCTAATCTAACTATAGAGGAGCAGATTTGGTTAGCAATGCTTATGTTTAAAACCAGAGTTCTCAGTTTATGCTGTGCTCAGTGAATACCAGCAAAATGGAAATTCAGAACATTATAGTCAGAACAAAAATTTCCTGCATACAAGCTGTCGAGCTTTTAATTTTAAGCTTTACATTTTGTAAAGACTCCCACTATTAAGATTTTTACTAATTATATTAATAAAGAGTGGCAGATATACACTATTGCTGATATTAATCTGACAATAATAATTAATTTTTAATTAAGAAGTATGATTTTGTCTGTTACAAAAGATGGAAAGAGAGGTAGACCCACTGAGCCCAAGCAGAATGATTTATCCCAGTTTCTGCAGGGAGCTTGGAAAGAACTCATCAGATAAATGGCTTGAGGAATCATCCTACCTCTGCATTTTATTTTACCAGCTGAAACTACAACCAATGATTTCTCGTAAAATCCTATGCTCATCTCCATTTGAAACAGGGGTAGACCCAAAGCCTGGTAGACCCAAAGTCTGGTCTTTTCTAATGAAAGATTAATGGCCTGTCTCTACCTTCTGGCATTAAGCTGTTTTCTGACAGAACTTACTAGGTTCTGTTGGGAGGAAAGTATTATATCCACAAATCCTGTTTTATTTCCATACCATCTTCACTTCTCCATTTTACTATTGCTGTTGTTCTTTCCTCATTTGCATTTCCTATGTCATGCTGCCTTTGAATAGAGACTGAAGACAACTTGTCCCAGTTCAATACCCTAGATTTTGAGAAAGTCTGAATACGGATCCAAAAGTTTGTAATGGGCCGAAACAAATCACCCCTGTAAAAACCCTGAAGTATGCAACAATCCAGGCTGAGATGCCTTACAGTGTGAGCCTACTTGATCTTGAGAGTTGAGAGCAGAATATGATTGGCACCAATAGGATTATTTCACTTTTGGAGAGCAGATCATGCAGTCATCTACCCAGGGTAAGGGGGGGACCTACAATTATGTTTTTCTGAACTATTTAAACCATCTCTAATTAATTATGATGGTTTTAGCTAAAACTTTCCAGATGAGCAATTCAAGCTGGACTCAATACTGAACAATTATTGTGTTACTGAAATGCTCTAGCGTATTCAAAGTCCTAACTTTTTGATTCAATGAAAATACCAAAAAATGAGCAGCATATGTTATCTCAATCCAGGAGATTTATAAAACTTAGATATCTTGTGATTGTGTTGCTACTTTAGCAGGATAAAAATTCCTTTTCACCCCCTTTACTTTTGCAAAATTCCCCCCTAGCTGTGTCTTAAAAATGTCAAACATACTTTACTGTTTCCAAATAAACACATCATTTTTGGCAGAATTAGTAGACAAGAAAGGTAGGGGCACTGTTGTTATAGGAGTTCATATAAAAAGCAAATTTTAATGTTTCAAAATTTAAGACTTTCCTAAAGTTTTAAAATACATCCTCCCTGACTCCATCTGTATTATTGTCAAAAGCATTATGAAGTGTCCCTTTGGAAAAGTAAATCTGATTAATTAGCATCAGGCTCCATTGTAGAATTCAACAGCTATATAAACAGCCATAGACTTTTCTTAACAAGTACTCTATTATTGTTTTCAGTGTTGTTAAAATCTAAACTGATTTAATTGTTTTAACCATTGAGTTCCGGGTATTGTTCGCAAAGTTTGTCAAATGAAAAGAATTATTCTTGCAGTCTTCTAGAATGATACTAAAACACACTTTTTCTTCAATTGTTCTAACACAGTATACAAAAGCAGGATTGCTTTTAAGTAGCAATTCTGCACATGAAGGGAAAGAAGGTAGAAAAACTGGAGACAACTGAGAATGTGAAAATGCCAGAAACTAGTTTCCACTGCACTATTTCAATAGCAAACTTGTGTCATTTGTAATATCAGTGAGATAAAAAATGCTGTTTCCATAGCTGTCTAGCAAGAATATGGTGATTTCAGCTGCAGTTTTCCAGCAAAAAACTATCCCTATGTGGTAACTGCTTGAATATTGACTCTGTCATGTCTGTTTAGCTTTTGTGCAAGAGGCTAAGTACATGGAGGCCATTGCCCACAGAAATCACCATATCTCTCAGAAATTAGTGCTTTGAAGGCACTACTGCCCCATATCTTTGATGATCTCAGTTCAGACAAATAAAGCAGGGCCACAGCTCTCAACCAGCAGCAAGCCAGCCTCTCAGGAAAACAATTCACATCACCACCTCCTCCTGGTGCCAGCTGACTATGGGCCAGTGAGGAGTAGCTTGTACTACCTGCACTGCACCACCTTAATGCTGGAATTGCAAAGGCTTCAGTTTTCAGCTCTGGCAATATAACACCTTTCTTTAATATTCACTTCATCCAAAAAATTTCAGAAGTCCCCTGGCACTGCATAAATTCAGCTAACACATAGTTCCATTGAAAAATAAGAGCACAAAAATATGTGTATATGTTTACTTCCATATTAATACCAACAGAAATTCTTCAACTGTGACCTGTAAATGTAAATCAGGGGTGAGAAAAAGCAAACCCTCCCAATGTTTACTTGCTTGTAACACAAAAAGCAAGATTTCAGCATTCACCAGCGCAACCATAAATAATATGTCCATCTTTAATTTGGCCTCCAATATCTGAGCAGCTTTGATTTATCCACAGACAAAACCAAGCACCTCTGATATGCTAACCAATCACTGCAATTCTTTTCTTACCAACCAATAATTCTGTCATCTCTAATTTACCAATAAATAATTCTGCACTCTCAAATTTACTAACCGATAATGTGACCAATTTGCTGACCAATGATTGTGTCAACTGGTAATAGTGCCCCTAGCAAACAGTAATTTGCCAAGCAATATTTGGACCTTTCCCCTCCCTAGCAATAAAGAACTTTAGTGGTCTTTGATTCAGTATCTACTGCATTGCTCTGAAACTGCTTAGTGTGGATAGTGAGTTTTTTACAAAGTATTTCCTTTCTGTGGGAATATTTGTTTACATTGACTGCTTAGAAATTGCACAGGTCTCTCTTAAATGTCTGTGAACTAGAATATTGCTTTCCCTTTTAGCAATATTAGCATTTGAGGGAAGCCTATTTTTTCTGTTAGCAGTATTCCTCTGCATACTGCAAACTCCTCTCAGTACTGCTGTCATCATGCTGGGATTTGGCGACAATTCCACAGTGCTTGGACAGTGTGTGTTGGTAAAGCAGTGACACCGCTAGCCAGCTCCGTCACCCTGCTGACCTTACCACCCAAGTTGATCCTGTCTGGACAGAGATTTGAGCAGAAAGAGTTCATATATAAACCCACGTGATTGATTTGTTTTTTCTAATTTCTATGTCCCTTTGGCTTGAGTGAAAAACAGGTCTTGAATTATTGGTTTCTTTAAACAATAATAATAATAGCATTTTGAAGTCATGTAGTAACTTCTGCAATCAATTTTACCTCCAAGAAATGTTACCAGTTTTGTGTAATTTTATGAGTTCATATTAAAGCCATTAGCTAACACAACATTAGCTCAGTGAGCAACCACTCTAACACCCATTTTACAAGGAAAGTCTACAGAGAATAAGGGCATAGCAGGAGTGACCATCAGGGCTGAAATTAGTAAAGAATTTCCAAGCTCCAAGCTCTTGACTCAGAGAGCTACAGAAAATAAAATATCCATAGGCTGTGGAAGAAATCACTGCAAAATTATACAACAGAATATTTCCAAAGAGAGATACTGTGGGTTTGGGCACAGCTTTACGCAAAAGACAATAACTGCACCAGCTCACCATATTTTGTTCCTTGTACCCAGTCTCCTAATACAGTTTACTGATTAATTTATTGCATATTCCAGGAAATTATTCAAAGCAACATTAATTGAAAGACAGAACAAAATTTTAAGATTTCTAACTTTTACAAGAAAAAAAATCTTATGCATTTTAAATTCATAGAAAAATATGAATTGATTCTGTTAAAATTTCATCCTGGAAAGTACATTCTAAAACTGCATTGCAGGCCTGCTTCTTTATCTTTTTCTTTCTGATGTTGTGGGGATAAGCACAGCCTAAGCAGCACTGTTGCTTCTCACTTTTTTATTCCTGAAGTCTCCTGGGATTCCTGAAAGAAGAGGCAGAAATGCCATTCTGGGTGCCTTTTCCTTTAGATGAGGTTGTGAATAGGGAACATTAGCCAAGAAGGAAAAGGAGTTGGCCAAGAAGGCAGGAATTCCCAGAAGGCCAGAGGTTTGGTATGTTTAATGTTCTCTTGGTGCTGGAGGAGCAAGAATAATACAACTGAAGCTGTACTAAAGCTTATTTTCTGAACCTAGTTATATGACAAAAGTGAAATATAAAAACTCACTATCTGAATTTTAAGGATAAATAACAACTGATAATAGCTTCAGTAGTATTTCTGGTAAAGATT
Organism: Gorsachius magnificus; assembly: GCA_034008185.1. Classification (NCBI taxonomy): domain Eukaryota; kingdom Metazoa; phylum Chordata; class Aves; order Pelecaniformes; family Ardeidae; genus Gorsachius; species Gorsachius magnificus. Next base: position 31,021,418 of record CM067088.1, on the reverse strand, counting down.
TCAAATAGCCATAACATTGGGGGTTTTCCACACATTTGTTTTACAAGCTTGGGCTTGTTAAGTTTTCAGTGACAAACATTTCATTAGTCAATACTGGGAAGACTTACTCGAATATAAAAAGCAGTACTGTTTATCTGGCGAGCATGAAAAATAGGTGTGATGAGATAAAGGCACCAAGAATGTGTGCGCATGTATCTTTTCCTCATATAAAGTGGAAGAGGGTGGGAAAATGTCATAAATAGGAGATAGAGATTCCTGGAACCTAACACGTGAATGAAAGATAGTGGCATAGGACAAGACATAATGAATGTGAAAGCAGAAATGTACAGAACTAGCAGAGGGACAAGATGGTCAGTCAGAGTGCAAGTGACGGAAAATAGGAATGTGTCTAGACCTTGAAAGATGAAACATAAGTTTCTGGATGTGTGCAGCTGCCCATGTTTCTCTTTTCAAAAGTGGTCATGAGAGGAGAAAAATGTACCCATTTGGGAGTTCCTAAGTTTGTTTTACAGCATGCATATGAGTACATTCACAAGGTTACAGAGGATAATACAAAGAGAAGTGTCAAAGTTAAAAAAACCACATTAAAAGCACATAAGCATATGCATATAGTATTAGTATAATGTTTTACACTGGGGGGAGCATGAGGATTGATGCAGGTGGGAAGATGGTTTTGCCTTGTCTGGTTAAATTTTCTACATTAGAGTGCTATTGATTTTCCTAAGTATATAGGATACTGTATCTACCCCATTCTGCTACCCTTACACAGGTTAATTCTTTTATCCATTTCAAACCCAGTCAATCAATAACAGTGATCAGGTAGGTTGTGAAATTGCCTGGAAAACACATCCACAAAGCAAACCCAATACAATGGCCTGCCTATGTGACTTAAAGCTTAGCACAGCATTGAAAATCACTAATGGAACACTGTGCAGTTTGTTCATGCTACGAGCAGTCAAGAATCATGCATAATGTAATAGTGCATCTGCTAACAGCAGCTCACACAAGCTAATTTAATCTTGTTTTAAACTAGACACAAGGAATTAATCTTTAAAGCTGCTCCCGTGATTCTCTTTGGTCCTTAAAATATCGAGGGTCTTTACACCTCCCCATTTGCAATACTGTAAAGGGATGCATTTCAGTTATCATCACGTATTTACACTTCATCTGCATTAGCTGGAAAATGGATGCAACTCCATAATTTATCAGTTTTAAAAAGCACATTGCTGGCCCAGTCCAGAAGCTGTGTTTTGTATTGTCACATCTGAAACTGGTATTAAGGCTCAGGCTCTACTGCGGAAGTGAGATTCCCTAAATAATTAATATTTGAAAAGAAGCAAATTACTTTTTTTTTTCGCCCTCAAGTTTAGTTTGGCTGTATTAATTACACAAGACTGTCTCACAGCTATTTCTGGTGTAGAAGTTACCTTTAACATTATTATTATTATTGTCTCAATTACTTGTATTATAACAGTGCTACTGTGTTTGGTACTGTGCAAGCACTGAAAAAGACAGTTCACCCCAAATAACTTATCACCCATGCATAAAAAATATACAGATAGATTGGAGAGTACAAAAGGAAAAAACTGAAAACAATATTGATGAGAAAGGCAAGAAATAACTTGACTTTGTCAAGATTTCAAGTGGGGAGCCTGATCCTGAATTTTTGGACCTATAGCCAAAGAGAAATTTTAGCAGGGCTTTGAAAGACAACAATGAATTGTTTTTGCAAATGTTCACGACAAGCTCTTTGTAAACATAAGGAAGACCAACAAAAGAAAAATGCTCATAGGAAAAAGTAACAAGTGGGAGGTGGAGACTGGTCACCCATCACTCATCAAGACTTGTGAGGCATACGATGTCTTGATATTGAGAGGAGGATGATAGATAATGCGAAAGGAAAGAGTGAACATGAAAACAAGCATTTTACTATGAGTGTGATGGAGCTAATGGAAGAAGAAACAAGGGATGAGGGAAAGAAACAGTCTAGGCAAACAGGCTTTGAGAAAGGTTTCTGATCATGTGCAAGTGAAGCAATACTGTATTTCAAGCAAAGTTTAGTATGCAATAACCAACAGAGGATGACGAGAATCTGGAAAAGAGTTTATGCTGCAGATGTCTGGGACAGGACAGACTCTCTTTCAGAGATGGTCTTCCAAAATAATCAACAAGACCAAGACATTGCCTGGACATAAAATGTTGGGCTAAGGGATGGTCACAGTAAGTGACAGGACTGGGATGTTGGACACTGCAATCAACTGCAGATATGCTGAAAAGAATTTTGGTTGTTGTAAGCAGCTGTCAGCTTAAAGCTCTACTTTAACTGTGATCCATTCCATGGAGAAACATCAGATGGTGACAGGCCAATATTATACTTCAAAGAAGGGAGAAGTAAATCTGTGATGTTTCTGACTAGGGATAGCTGTCAAGTTTGTATTTGTGGACTATCTGTATATCTCAGACATAACATACAGAAAGAATACCAAAGTGCAAGCAAAGGATACACACACGAAAATGAAGAGCTAATGCAACCTCCCTGATCATTGCGGGGGGGTTGGACTAGATGACCGTTAAAGGTCCCTTCCAACCCAAACTATTCTATGATTCTATAAGGACAGAGTCACTGGAATCAAATGACAAAGCCTGAAATTAATTTAGAGGAGAACACCATCAGAAAGCAGGTCAACAAATTTTGAGAAGAGACAGAGAAGGAAAACAATGAGTAGAAGTGCTAGAAAAGAGGGCAAGAACATTTTTTAGATAGACAAAATTGAATTCTGTTTGTATGATGAAGGGTTAACCCAGTATAGGGATACATGAGATAGATATAGTCAGAATAATAAGCATAAAAAGATCATGAGATGGGGATAAAGTTAGAGGAAATTGACTGAAATGGAGAAACAAAACAACAGTCAACTGTGAGAAAGGAGGAAGAAAATTTTTTGGGAGAGAGAAAGCAAGCAGGGAAGGCGAAGAGGTGGTTTCAATTTTTCTTGGGAAAATATGAACTTCAGCAGGACTTTGAGTAGTAAGCAAGTAGTAATAACATAAAGGTGACTTGTACTGTTTGGCATAGGCTCCGAATAAAATGCAGAACAACAAAAAATACATTATGAAAGCCAAGTGCTTTCATTTCTGGTAAAATTTTATATTGATCTGTAGGCAAGCATGCTAGCAAGAAGTACACATGACAGAACTTGCTTGTTTACTCAGGTCTAGAATGAAGGAAAACTGTGCTTTTGTGGCATGTTAGGCTTGTAGGAATAGTGGAGTTAGAACAATGCCAACCTTCCACAATGTTCAATTTTAGATTCAAGCCAGCCTTCCAAAACCAGTTGGAGCCCCCAGGTTTTACTCTGCATCCTAAGAAATACAAATATTCCCCAGATCTTCTGGAAAACTATAAATTGAAGTCCTTTGAAGCCTGTTTAAGACCACTTCAGAGGTTGGTGAAGTGTTGCAGTTGGAGCATTCACTAAGGACTGTTCATAAAATACCTCTGCTTAACCTTCAAATATAAACAAGCCTCATGAGATTCAAATCTAAGTATCTCCTGCTCTGATTTATAGTAACTGTTTAAGGGACAAATAAGAAAAACCAGAGAGTCTGATAAGGACAGTCGTTATACAGATCCAACTAATAATCAGAGAAAGAGTTCTCTAAACCCATTCAGACTACTTCTTGTTAACATGCATTAATAATATTTCTTTAAACAGTTTCTGAATACTTGGCTCTGACCTTAAAAACACAGAATCCAAAGATAGTCAAGTAGTCAGAGAGTAGTGGAAAAAGAATAACAATAATAAAATTATACAATTTATACACGTCAACTTGATTCACAATAAGCACAGCAGATCTTTAAAAGGGACTTAAATGTCAACAGGGTGTTATGAATGAAAGAACAGAATAAACATCCATTATGTTACAGAGTATGTGAAAAACTGCATGGAAAATAGAAATCAGGTTTGATTTAAGATTATGAACCCATAAATTCAATTCTACTTCTTACATGTTAAGCCTGTCTCATAGAGTACTTACTATTTCTAAAGGAAAAAAAAAACCCTAACATCCTGTATAATCATTAGAATTTACTGGTTCCTTGTGTTTCCAGAAAATACTTCATTGACTCCATTCTCATTTATAATTAATTTTAAGCTCCTTTCTGCTTGTTTTAAATGCATCTTAGTAAATAATTTGAGAGACAAAACCTCTTTCTGTATGTACACACATGCACACATAAATGATATAAAATACACACATCCAAAAAATGCTTATCATGCCTTTTCTCTCAGATATTTAATGTAATTTTAATACAAGATAGTCAGTATAAACAAACACTTGAAAATAACATTTAGCAGAATTTCCTTTAAAATTAGACTTGAGGCTGTGAACAAGGCATGAGCTGCCGAGCTTCGTCATGGCCATAAAAGGAAAGTTTTAAGTAAACACCACACTGTTTTTATAAAAAAAAAAAAAAAAAAAAAAAAAGAAAAATCATCCCATGCCAAACCCAGTCAAAATGCATTATTAGGGTGTCCAGGAAATTATAGCTTGTGTCCATTAGTCCTTTCAGGGTTAATATTGATGCAGATATTATTTCTATCCATGGTACCATTTATTTGAAATATTATGACTGGGAGTAGCTGCAGCAGTGAATCAAATCAATTGATAGAGCAGTTAGCCCTGCAGTCAAGGCTGCCTTTACACCGTGCAGCGAGCATGAAATATTATGGAGATTGTTCTTTAAAGTGATCACTTTATCATCATTTGTCTACAGCCCAGGCTATTCCTTCCTGCCTCACTTCCCTGTTGGGTTAAGCTGTCATAACTCAATCAGCCGTATAATGCTGTTCATAGCACCTCCGTAGCAGGTATTGAACCTGTCAAGGGCCACTGAGGGAATTATACTTATCCATTTTGACAGCTAGCAACACCACTCTGATATTTATGTCAGTTTATATATGTATGATATGTATTTCTTAAATGTAATTAGAAGCCTGTTTGTGTGTGATATATCTGAATTGCCCAGAGCTGCCCATGATTAAGACATTGATTTCTAACCTTGTGCATTACTGGAGAAGGGAATATGACAAGCTCCATCACTCAGGGGTTGCAGCTAAGCTCTTCTGTCTATATACATCATATGAAATTGTCACTATTGTTTATCTGTCCAGCAAAGTTGACTACAAAGCAACTGTTATTTTGGTCTGCTAAATAAACTAAAAGACTGTAAAACAAACAATCATCCTTGTCCCTCCAGAGCACTTGTGTTTGCAGCTGTATTCCTTGGACTAAGGCTGCAAAAGCAGACCACACTCTGAAAGCTGAGTGAAGATCACCATCAAGTACTATATCACTTATTCTCATAGGTATCTAGAGCATACTACTTGGATTTCAAAGTGACACTTTTGTAGATATCCTGTGTGCCAAGCAATAGAAAATATACTATATTTCAGATAAAAAGAGAATAAAGACAAATATGTACAAACAAAAAAAAAAAGCACCACCACCCCCAACCCAGCCACCTCTTTATGCTTATTCATTTATTTTGTTACGGTTTCAGAATGAGATTGTTACACAAAATAGCTACTGTATGTATGATCAGCCTCTTGACTTTTTTGTGTCTTAATATTCTACTGTTTTGAGGATTATATTCTCCAAACCATTATTCCTCTCATTGCAGAATTAATGCTGAAGCAATTTGTTGGTTTGTTTTGGGTGGGGTTGTTTTTTTTTTGTTGTTTTAAAGTTCCTAAAAAAATTAGGTTATGATTTCTGGATTCTAACTTAGACAATTCAGTTTCTCTGGCTCACAGGGCATAATCTTTATTGATCTTTATCTCTGAAAATTCTCACCTTTACTCTTACAGATTTAAAAAAAAAGTGGTGGGTTTTTTTTAAACTCGCTTTACCTTATTCCTTCTGAAGATATTTGGGGTAAAAAGTTTCAAATTTGGATAGATTTCAAAAAAGCATCTGCATTAGATCATGTTTTGAAAAATCCTCTCTGTAGCTCTGGGTTTACAATACAGGATTCTAAGGGTATTTCAAAGTATTATTTTAGAGGATCAGAACTTTCCTTGTCTTCAGATTCAACAACATAGGTGGACAGTTTAGGCTGTCACCCATTATCAACAGAAATCCTCATCTGAAGATGCCTTGAAGGTTGCCAAGATCAGAGACTAGGGTAAATTGTATGATCCTATTTCTGTTTTTTAAACAAATAACAGATGAATCCAAGAAAAACAAGAAGCCTGTAAACACGGCTTACAAATAGATGCTAATTTTTGGAAGTATAACTACCTTCTGGGAAAAATCCCATTGCAACCGTAACATTACATTAACTGCATTTCATTTTGAGATTCAGGTGCTTACATGAAATAGAATCTCAGTGAAAGACAAAAAAAAAAAAAGATCCATCTGCATCTCTAGACATATATTTGACAGACACCTAGAAAATAATCTAGAAAACATCTATTCCACAAGTGTCCCACAGAAAACCTGTTTCTTTTCTCACAGAAGGCAAAAGATACCAAAAGCTACAGTCTGTCATAGAAAAAGCCCAGGCATTCAAGCTAAATATCATTCCGATGTCATTGTTCCGTCCTTCCCTTAATAAAATCCAAGGACCACTGTAATCCAAAGATCTATGATGAGAGCTATGTGTTTTAATTCATATGCTACCAATGTAATTCTTCCAGATTGCTTAATTTATAATGAAAATGGAAACATATAATTTTGTTTTCTGGGTTACAGCATGATGTGCCTGTAGCTGATGACTTTTATGTAGCTAGAGAGAAAAAAAAAAAAAAAAAAAAAAAAGAAAAAGAGAACACAGTAATTTTCCTTACCTCTGTAAGACGGAAGGGCTGTGCAAAATATGTTTTCTTTCTGATTTATCACATAAAAATATGATAGAACAGAGTAAAATAAGGTGGGTGCACCAAGGAAAGCAAACAAAAGTAGTATTATCTAGCAACAAATTATTGAATCTAAAGCACTAAACATTAATCGGAATAAATCTGAAAAACTTGCTCATAACTTCTGTTAAGCTACATCAGCCATCCTAGGTAAGGATTCTGCCATCAGAAAATAGCTGGATCAGTCAAGGGTATAATCTCACAAGTTATATCTGGCTGCATTAGCTTGTGAGACAAATATTTACACAGCCCATAGTGCTAAACAATACTGACCTCAGTGACCATGTGGGACAGTCCATACAATTACTATCAGCTGGCCCCAAAATATCTCCAGTGTATTAAGATGTAGTTTCCTACATGTTTCATTATGCCAGTTCCACTTTGCAATGCATTTTTGGATAAGTAGATGATCTAAGATGCAGTAATAGAAGGAAAACCACAAAACTCACTGATAGTAAATGATCTTTCTTACATTCTCTCACAGAAATGACACAAAGAAGGGACCTTTTAATTACTTTTGTTTTAAACAGACTCTTCCAACAAACGCTCCAGCTTTTGAGCATTCAGACTAATTATGCTGGTCCTGCCATGTAAAGATAAGGATGTGCCAAATTTGAGAGTTATGGTTTACAATTTGGAAGCTGAAAAACTTTCTTCTTCCTCCACTCCAAGATGATTATAAATGCACCCTTTATACAGCTATTGGAATTAGGTTCCTTTTAGTTTTGAACACTGGAACTCTTTAACAGCATACAGAAACAATTTGTAAGGGAGAAAGAGGAGGAATTATCTAACACACATAACACAAGATTTTATTTTTAACATGACTAAATCACGTCTCATAATTTTTGATTACTTTGATTTGGCCAGCTATGCAATTAACACTTCCATGGAGAAAATAGGTGTATAGAAATAACAAATTGTCTCAGCTGGAAATGGCCTGAACACTGGTGTTAACTAGAAGCACCACCCCTTCCTTAATAATAGTGATCAAGACTCTCATTTTACATCTCCACAAAGACAGCTTACTTCCAGCAGCAGAGTGCCCCTTTAACACCATTGGTTAAGAGCTGATGCAGAGCACAGAGTTCCCAGCAATGAATCATCCATGTTAATTCCATTGCTTTGCATGGAAGATCAGAAAATTTCATAGTGTTATGTTATTAAACTGCCATAATTTACTGTGTTGGATATATTTATGATGCATTTTATATCTTTAAAGCACTGTACAAAGATTATAAACAAAAATACGTTAGGAATTACTATTTCCATTCACATGAGGAAAGAGAGGCAACAGAGTCAATGTCACAGCTAAGAGAAAAATTCTGATTCCCTACCCTGAATTTTGCCAAATAGTCCTAATAAAGGGTTTTATCAGGCAATACCTATAGTCCACTTTTAGACAAGCTGAACTTTACTGTGGTGCGTCAACACAGATCCTTAGTGCCATTTGAAATACACTCGGGGATCCCATTAGCTCCCCAATTACTGCTACAAAATAGCATGGTCTCACAGCCTGCCCATACATAGAATTCTTGGATAACATAAGACATTTCAAGGACTCCAGACATCTACAGTTAGGCAACTGAATCAAACCCTCTATGCCAATATTTTCTGTCACATAATAAATTCCTGAACGTGCTGAGTATAGCAGTACCACTTTCATGACGGTACTGATTAGCCAAACCCTTTGAATCCTAGCTATGTGTAAGAAATCCTATTCAAAATTCAGAAAAATCCAGACTGTACCTTCTGTTTACTACTCATTATCATTTATGGCTTGCAGCATTTTCATTCCAAAGAACAAATACATTTTGAGTATTTTTTCTAAATGCAAAAATCTCATTCCAAATTTTTATATAAATCTGTTGCCGGAAAATCTAATTAAAAAAAAATTGCCCGGCACACCTGTGAAAAGTTTTTTGTGCTAGAATTGCAGATCTGTTATTAGCAGAAGTCAGTAGGTTATAGATTTGAACATTGGGAATGGTGGATACCAAAGCAAATACATGCCAGCATATGCTTGAAGAGCATACACCTGGCAGATCAAGGTCCAGGAACTAAGAGAAAAAGTTCTTGCTATCTCAGAAGAAGCAGCCTGGCTGCAAGGGCTGAGAGTCCTCCTGTTTCTGACCAGCACGGAAGGAATGGGGCGAGGAGGTATCACCAGGGGCACAGAAGCAAGTAGGACCTAGCATGAGGCAGACACAATTTTAGGCAAGGGCGCCCAGGAAGGTGGCTGCCAAGAGGCCATCCACTCATCCTCCACTCTGTCTGACACACCTCACGCAGCAGCCTCTTGCACAGGGAAGGTGCACATCAGAAAGCAGATGCGCCTGTAGTTCAGCGACATCAGGGTTGTTTGCCAAGAGGAACTATGAGGAAAAGAATGGTGAAGCAGCTGGATATGATCTTGTGTTTGTGAAAGTTGTACAATACAGGCAGGCGTGGAAGAAAAGACTCAAACCACTGTGATTCTCATGTTAAACTTTGGCATTTAGGTTACTGACTCATCTACTCTATCTGAACACTGAAAGTACCCTAAGAGAAGATTTCAAAAGGGACTTGCATATACAGCATATGGAGATTGCAGAATTTCCTTTGCAAGTGGAGAGGTAACTACTCCAGGAGTAGTTACTACTAAGAGGCCTGTAAACTACTAGAGAACAAGAGGTGTTTCTGCACATCAATTGCAAGGTTACTATGGCACTGCACACTTAACAGTTGCAGGCTTATGAAGAATAAAACTTTTGGCAAAATAAGAAATTTTGCATTCTAGTAATGCCATGCAAATTAATTTTCCATAATGTCTACCAACTTTTTTTGGATAAAACAGTCTGTCAATAAAACATGCACACCACCAGCATTCTAGTAACATACAATCTTATGTATCCGCTAATTAATATGTAAATATAAAGAAACACCTATGGAAATATACTTAAGCTTTTTCCAATACCAATTACACAAATTTCATTATTATTTTAAGGCTATTATAACTGTGTACTACTACTTTCCTCCCCTTTTAACATATCCTATTCCTACAGCTCTTTATGAATAACTGGCTTACTCTAATGGCACTCTTTTTTTGCCACTCTGAGGATATCTTTATTCAGAAAATAAATCAGTGAAATCCTTATATTGAGATGTTGATGACCTGGATGGGTGTTTTAAGATCTGCCCAACTCAGCCCACACGGAAAAAGGAAAAGAAACCACATGCAAAATTTTGATCCACATTCAGATTTTGAACTCCCAAAGCCTGGAGTCCTCCAACAACCCGGTGTAGGCATGTGAGGAAGGACAGAGACGGGGGGGTGGGGGGGAGAGAAGAGAGAATATGGACTTGTACTTTGGGGCAGCCAAACTCATCACTGGCTTTGGGCCATGCTTACTAGACTTACTTTCAATAAACAGTCACTGCAGTGCACCTCCACTGGCACTGTAAATTAGAGTCAAAATTTAAAAATAAATTCAGCTGCTGCTCTTGAGAGCTGTCAAAATGAGAGCTACTGACATCCTCATCTTTAGCATGAACATAGACCTGCGGTACCTAACCTTAAATGACAATAAAAACTAATAGTTATATCTGCTAAACTGCTGCATCTTATTTCTGCCACCTTTTCCTTCCATGTTCTAGGGGATGGAAAGTGTACACAGTTGTGTAAAATCATTCTGACATGTCTGAATTAATTCTTGCCATGCCATTTGTTTTGCACAGCACAAACAACAATCAACAAAATAGAAAAAAGGGAGATATAATTCATCATGACCATCCTCAAAACCTGTTCTCACAACCTTCCTGCTCTACTGTATACTGATTGTTAAGCAACTCTCAAATGAAAAGTATTACATTTCACAAACTCTGATCCTGCAGTGACATGGCATTCAGAAGTGCACAGAGAAACTGTCCAAGACGTAACAGACTCAGGAACTCTCTTCTCATGACATTACAATGTGTGGCTTTCATAGCTTAGTCAGAACTCTAACCCTGCCAAAACAACTGCAGAAAGTAGGTGAAACATTAGAGCTATTTCTGTTATTACTAAAAGCATCAGACTCTTGATGCTAATCTATCATTTCAAAAAGGGTTGCTACGGGAGAGAGAGAGCAAAAGAACAAATTCAGGGTTTTTTTCTGGGGCTTTGGGATTCACTCCTATATTGGTCTGTCTGCTGGTCTGCTGATCTCTGAGCTACTCTGCCTCCCACTGTGTCTGATATCAGGAGTGCCAGAGTGGCTGAGAGATCAATGGAGCAGCTGAGGGAGCCAGCTGGCAGGGGAAAGGAGCAATGGATTGTGAGGGATAAAGAAATAAAGAGGAAAAGAAAAAAGATTTGTTGAATTAAACAGTAATGAGGAAGAGACAGAGGAACTCACTAGCCCTTTTAGAAGGGCCATGTTAAGTCCTCCACAAAACCTAGGACCCTCTGGAGCATTCTAATCAGTTTAATGATGCAGATCCCCCTTCCACCCCCTGCATGAGCCGAGCTGTTTTTCTGTCTCTTTATCAAAGGATGACTTTTCTAACAATGATATCATTCACAATGCATACATTTCTAGAGTTGAGGCAGCGCTGTTATGCTGAGATGATCATGGTCACAAAACTTACTGCTTCACTTAACTACAGAGCAGTCTGACACGATCCTCAATTTGGGAAAAGGAATCTCAGATGTCTAAGGAGAGGCAAAGTTTGCAATGAGGAACATATCTTACTAGATCATCCACTGTATTTGGGGAAAAATGGATAAGCCTTCAGGCATGTAAGAATATCTACAGACCTGAAGCAGAAGCAGCAAACTTGAAGATAAATATAGACTGGAAACTATTCCTGTGATTTAATGTAACTATGTTAACCTACTAGGCAATTTGAGAGACACAGCTTGTGAGAATCTGCAGAGGGGAATGCCAACAAGGAAGAGACCAATAAGGGAATTGGGATCTATTGGACAGAGAGAAGAGAGGTACGATCATAGTTACGGAAGGTTGAGGAATAAGGAAAAGATGGGATATGCAGAAAATGTTGATGCGCCAGAATATACTGATACACATTTCCTATTCTATACTCCATAATGAACATTCACATGCCCATATTTACATCCTGCAGCCGGCTAGCTTGAAGACAGACAACTTTCAACATGTACATCCATTTTGGGAAGGAACAGAGACATGGACATCCAGGCCTGACAAAAATGCAGTGGCTCTACCCTCCTACCCTCTGTAACACCTATTGATTCATTAGCCTAGCAGAACAGCTTCGATACGTAATGGCCGTGTAAAACAGTGTGGTTCTGCGGCTGTAACAATGTAGTTACTAGTATACTTGGGTATATAACCCACATCCATTAGCCAGGTGAATGATCCTAGCTGCCAAAGAGCGGTCATAGGAATCCCTTGAGTTTTCCCTAATGTTGATGCTTGTAGCAGAGGTGAGTAATACGAGGAACAAAGGCTTCTTGTGCTCACACATGCATCCATTCTTGCATTCCCTTTACATTAACAAAAGGAAAGGAAATCAACTGTCCTATCATAGGCATCTGCTGAGGGGCAGCATCTGAGTAGCAGAAAAGTTTTAAAAAATTTGGAACCACCAAAATTTCAATTACTCCACTGGTATCATTACTAGAAATCTGATGAATGACAGCTTATATCACTGTAGGCAAGATAAAGAAGAACCTCAGTGAGAAACACCTTTCTAGAATAAACTGGGATGGAAGCACCATGACAGGGAAGAGAAGGCAGAGTTTATTACCACTAAAACCATTGTTGAAAAAGCAAAGTGCAGATGGGAGGGATAGTGTTTGTTACTGGAAAAGACACAGTTGGACTAAAAAGAACACAAACTTTATTTCTGTTATTTACAATTAATTATTTTGTTTAAGAAAGACATGGGGATGGCTATGATAAAACTACTAGATGGCATTGTCACCAGGGGTTTTATGTAACTGATCAGTTAATGTATTTCCAAACAATTAAACAAATGCAAACAAGTTTCAAAATACATGCACTGGTAGTATGGATTTCTATAAAGTATAATATTTAAGGAATGTGAAGGAACAACAAATGGAAGCAGAATTTGGTATGAGATGTGAGATGACAGGCATTTCTACCAATATGCATAACATGGTTGAAAAAGCATGGCAGGCTGCTTCAGGCTCTCCACTGCTGAACAGCGTAGTATGGTAAATATCCTCTATATGAACATATATAACCCAAAAGGAAATATAAACCCCTAATTGCATACAACACATGTGAAGGATATATTCATCTACACTGTTTCACAGAATACTAAAGGCAAGGAAAAGATCCAGATTCCCATAAAACCTATATAATTGGAACTGAATATGCTCTTTTCTTCCTTATAAATTATAAGCAAAGCTTATCAAAATGGTCACAAATATGTCTACATTTAATATACTATCAGGTTGTTGACAAATGCAGTACATCTGACTTTCTTCTTCTTGAGTTGCACTAGTGTTCACCACCATTCATCTTGCATCTCAGGATGTGTTTAATATTCTGGCAGAATACAAACTCAATTGTCTCAGGATAGATGTTAGTGGAAATCCACATGGAGAACATGAAAGCATAAGGATTTGGACTTGATGCGAACTGAAAGATTTTAAGATGAGATTAAGGCCAAAAACCCTTTGGCCACAGGTTTGCAACTTTTATATAGAACCAAAAAGGTATTTCACAGACCATTGTCCTAAACAGCACTTTTCTTGGATTTTCAGGCTTCCTTTCTAGAGGCTCATTGGTGATTTATGGGCCACAGTTTGACCTGTTTCATTGACCTAGTTCATCCTTGTGCTTCAAGAGCATTCCTGTTTATGTTGTTGGTAGGATACCACGGAGGGGGTAAGACAAAAGCAAATCTTGTCCCATCTTCAGACAAGGAAGTATCCACCGAATGGAAAAAGGATGGCAAGTAAAAAATGGATAAAACAGACCTAGCTGAACTGCCCTCTAAATTTATTGTTTTGGGTAATTCAGGAAGCGGTGGCCCCAGGTTAAGGCCAGCAAAGGACAGCTGCAGGATGGTGCTCTTCCTTCATCAGTATTCCAAGAGACAGGAATTTAAGCACCATTGCCATGGTATTGCCACACCAAAAAAAAAACATTTAAAAATCCTGATAAAATACTTACCACAGGCTGAAGTTATCTAGCCCATGTGTCTTTTGATTGTTACATGAGAATTATAGATGCAAACATACAAATTTCATTGCTCTTCTGACACTTTTTTGGGGGCCTTTATGACACAGAACCCTGGAAGCTTTACTTCAGGGGCTCACAAGCTATTTGAAAGGATATTGTCACATGACATCTGGATTCTTATCTGCTTTTTCATCACTCAGCTAATTTACCTAATACTACAGCGAAAGAATTGCTTTGCTGAAGAAACTACCACATGAGTATCGTCCAGCTTTCTCCACCAGACAAAACAGACACTGAGAGAGAAACTGCCTTCTCCATCTGCCACCAGAATAGCTTTACATAGATATCTGTCCTCAGCTTCCCTATCTGTGAAGGGTGAAGGCGTATTTTTTTCTCAGATTTTCCATCTGACAGCAGGAAATATATAGCAGATTCAGCTCAGTTTCATTTTACATTTTTGGGTTGATTTGATCTCAAAGCTCAAAAATATGCAAGGCCACATGACATTTAATTTGGAATATGGCGTATAAAAAAAGACTGCACAATTCTTAATAGCAAAGTGGTGCCAAGAAATTGTTTGCAATGAAGAAGGAATAATGGTACACTACAGCTTTGTAGAAAGAATGGCCATCAGCTTGCAAAATCGTGCTACAAGAAGTCAGTCTAATTTGCTAGGTCAGAAGTAGTGGGTGATTTTGAAACTCCTGCCTCCCTTGGTACCTAAAGAAAGAGATTAGAATGGGAAAAAAACCTGCAGAACAATGGCTGAAATATATGAGACCTCAGAACAGCACAAACTTCATTAATGAAAAAATCTGGATCTTCACTATTCTCTTCTGGGAGAATTAATCAGATGTTGCAGTTTCAGATTTATAGATTGCTGTGAAAATGGGTAATCTGAGGGGAAAGCCTCATAAAAACTTAACAGCAGCACAGACATAATCTGTGGGCTCACAGTGGCCATGTCAGGGCTAATTGAAATGTTTAAGAGCAGCACAGCTTCCAGGCTCCCTGTGATACATGCTGAAGACACGAATATAGACCATCTCTTTGTCTTGACTGGACATATTTTATCACTCTGTATCATGAGACTGTCACCCCAGATTTCTAATTGCTCAAACCTTTAGACACAGGGCACCTAATAATTGCAGTACCATGGCCAGCCTAATAATAAAGATAATTTACAGTTCAAAAGCAAAGGGTAATTTGTAATATGAATGGCTTTTTGTGTCCCTAAGCTCATTTCAGGACTTGAGGATCCATGCAGCAATAGCTACAGCCTTTTGCCTGAGTGTGTGACTTACTGCGCTGGTTTATTTAGCCATTTTGCTCCAGAGAAACACAGAAGCCAGTGGATTTAGGAGAAATCAATGGGGTGTTCAGCACCAAGCACATTCAAATTTGTATCTCTTAATTCTTCTTGCACAAGGATACCTCCTGCACAAATAGAAAATATTTTAACTTTGTACAATATTCATACCTGTACATGTTACTGAAGTATACAAGACCAAATGAAAGCTTAAAACTCATTTATAATTAGAACAGTATCAAAGTCACAGTGATTGTTGCATTATATTTAAGCAGAAAAACAGGAGTTAGTGAAAGCAAAACCAGTAACTCCTTGGGAGGAGAGGATCAAGGGTTCTTGTCTTTATCAACACCAGCAAGAAACCAAAATGCCTGAGGAAACATTTTCTCTTGGTAGCTGCACACTCCAAACAACTTCTCCCACATGCAGGTCCTTTCTAAGCAGCCTCCCCATGCTGCTCTGCCCCCTCCAATGGGCTGCGGGGCAGACACACCAAGACCCTCAAGTCAGTGTCCTGGTCTTCTTGTGGAAGAATTTTCTCTTCCACAGCACCAGGCTCCTATTATACAACCACATCTTTTCCTTGCTTTTTTATAGTTCTCTCAGTTTTAGACTCAGAGCCCATGCTACAGCCTTAGACCACTCCTGACTTTGCCTTGCCACCCACATTGCAAGCATTACAAGAACAAAGCCTCTGCTACTGTAAAGCTTTAAGCCATGACAGTTTTAAAGAAAGTCACAGTGCACTCTGTGTAGAAGGAGGATCTCTTTACTCCTCAATGAGAGCTTGGTATTGGAAGAGACAGAGAGCAATTAGGATGCACGTTTTCCTCACAGTGGCACAGCTCTGGACCTGATAACCAAAGGTGCAGGAAGTCTGTCTCACCAACTGTTTGAGTCTCTCGTAACTTTTTTGCCATTTCCTTGGCATGTCTGAGTGCTCTGAATGTATCAAATACACCCATTCATCTCACAATAGTAAATGGGTCTTAAGAATCTTGTTGACAATCTTACCACCAAGCCCATGTGCAATTTAAACTATTAAAAAAAAAGGAAAAAAAAAAAAAAAAAGGAGAGCACAAGAAAGAAATAAAATTAAAAATGCTATCGGGGCCTTCCAAATGTGGTCACACTGACAGGATGGCACTGGATTCTGGGTTTGTTTTAAGCCTACATTGTTTAAAAGCAGCAGGGGACCAAAATGATGATGGCATCATACTGGCTAAAGGGAGGAACCTGAATTGAACTCTCAAGCCAAATTCTAATCTCAGATTTCAGTTTCTGTATTCTTCATTAAGAAACTCCCATGGACATTGTTGGAACTCCAGCATGAAGATGGCTTATGTGAGCATAGCATGAGGATTAAAATCTGCTGTATGGGCACCACACATGGAAACACTATCCACCATGTTTCTCACCAGACGTCAAACATCTTGAGAGCACAAGGAAAGCAACATTCATAAAATAAAAACCACAAATAATTAAATATTTAGTTTTCTAATCACATCAAGTTGTGTGTAAGCCCTTAAACAGCATTTACAAGCTTTTGATTTGTTTTCTCCATTGACTATATAAGAGCACTCGTGGGCTCACAAATCAGAACTTGTTTGATTTGTCTTGCCATGTCAGGTGATTTTTCCTTTTTTCTTGCTATTCCTTTAGAATCTTGTAAACCAGGTCAATTTATTGAAATGTCAGCTTTTATAAATATTCCTATCCAGCCAAGCCTCTAACTTAACACATGCTATAATTACAGCACAGCCATTTATGGAAAGTAACTGAAAGTGGGATAGCCCTTCTTACATTGAGAAATATCCTACTCCTTGAGTCAACATTTTTATTTCAGTTAATTTACTTTTAGAATTCTCTCTGGAAAATGTATTAGCAGTCGCAGAATCTGTCCCAAATCTCACTGCTTTTTCAATTAAGTCTCAATCTTTAAAATGGGCATTAAATATCACTGGGACTGAACATTTTCTGTTGTGTTATTGAAACTTCTGCTTTGCCAAAATGAGGGTGGTCAGCTATAAAGTCACAGAGACAGAAGTAAATATAGCCATATTTTTTTAGATAGAAATTAAAAAAAAAAAAAACCCAAAACCAAAAACAAAGCAAAACCTCTAGAAAAAGGCCACATCTTCCTAGGATTAGAGGCAACTGTAAATTAATCTCAACATCAGTATTCGGTATTTTGCCAAAACAAAAAAATAATCAATATTCTTTTATCTGGCAAGGGCTGAAGGCTCTTGGAAAAAAGACATCTGAAAATAAAACAGCGAGCAAAATATCAACACAGAAATGCAATACCAGACAGCATTCAGAAACAAGAAGCATAAGTAGACATTACAAGAAAAAAAAAAAGAAAAAACCAAGTTTATGTATCAGCAAATTTAAACATTTTGTCGTGGTTTAACCCGGCTGGCAGCTAAGCACCACGCAGCCGCTCGCTCACTCCCCCCCCTCCCTCAGTGGGATGGGGGAGAGAATCGGAGAAAAGAAAAAAAAGTAAGACCCGTGGGTTGAGATAGAGACAGTTTTATAAGAGAGAAGAATAACAATAATAATAATAATAATAGTAAGAAAATATACAGAATATATAAAACAAGTGATGCACAATGCAATTGCTCACCACCCGCTGACCGATGCCCAGCCCGTCCCGAGCAGCGATCACTCCCCCCGGGCCGCGATCACACAGCCCGAGCTGCGACCACTCTGCCCGCGACCGACCGACCGACTCGACCGACCCGACTGACTAACCCCCCCGAGCATGACGTTATATGGTATGGAATAGCTCTTTGGACAGTTTGGGTCCTAGCTGTGCTGTACTCCCAGCTTGTTATGCACCTGGCCGAGCAGGAGAAGCTCAAAAAGTCCTTGAGTAGTCTGAGCACTACTTGGCAACAACTAAAAACATCAGCATGTTATCAACATTCTTCTAGCACTGAATCCAAAGCACAGCACTATGCTAGCTTCTGTGAAGAAAATTAACTCTATCCCAGCCAAAACCAGGACATTCCACCCCTTATTCTATACCATTTACGTCATGCTTAGGTCCTACCCTTACAATACATTCCAATTAATCACCACCATTTTGATATATATATACACAGATATCATTCCCTTAGTCTGTAGACCATCCCTCTGAAATGTCCATTGGGTTCATTTAGTCCACGGTTTTTGGGCTCCATCTGTCGTAACAGTCTTTCAGGGCAGGAGAGATGGGGTCTGGTGTTGGGTTGTTGCTTGCTGAAGTCAGTTCTGGTTCCATCCGCTGCACTTCCTCAGTTTCTTCAAAATTCATTCTTCATTAATCTGGGCGATCCTTACTGTTATACCATTGATATGACATACAGCAATAGTAAAAATGAAGACATACTATATTACACAGCAATTAACATTATACAATTCAGTTCATTGGCTATTTTCACCCAAAATCAAATCCCTTTGAGGTACACATAGGACTTCCCCATCCTTCCGCATCACCCACCAAGTAGAGCCAGGTCCTTGGGCAAAAGCAATCCCACGGATGGGTTTGCCTTTGCCTGAGGCAGGAGAAACCCAGACTGTCTTCCCCAGCATATTTTTTACATGCACTACCGGGACTTTATCCCCTTCTACAGTACGTAAGAGGTTTGATTGGGCAGGGCCAGCTCGGTTGGAAGATCCTCTAGTGTTGACTAACCAGGTGGCTTTTGCTAAATGTGTATCCCAATGTTTGAATGTTCCACCACCCATTGCTTTCAGTGTAGTTTTTAACAGTCCATTGTATCGTTCAATTTTCCCAGAGGCTGGTGCATGATAGGGGATGTGATAGACCCACTCAATGCCATGCTCTTTGGCCCATTTGTCTATGAGGCTGTTTCGGAAATGAGTTCCGTTGTCTGACTCAATTCTTTCTGGAGTGCCATGTCGCCACAGGACTTGTTTTTCAAGGCCTAGGATAGTGTTCCGGGCGGTGGCATGGGGCACGGGATATGTTTCCAGCCATCCGGTGGTCGCTTCCACCATGGTGAGCACATAGCGCTTGCCATGGCGGGTTTGTGGAAGTGTGATATAATCAATCTGCCAAGCCTCTCCATATTTGTATTTCAGCCACCGTCCTCCATACCAGAGAGGCTTTAACCGCTTGGCTTGTTTGATCGCAGCACACGTTTCACATTCATGGATAATCTGTGCGATAGCGTCCATAGTTAAGTCCACCCCTCGATCACGAGCCCATCTATATGTTGCATCTCTTCCTTGATGGCCTGAGGTGTCATGGGCCCACCGAGCTAGAAATAATTCACCCTTATGTTGCCAGTCCAGATCTATCTGAGCCACTTCAATCTTAGCAGCCTGATCTGCCTGCTGGTTGTTGTGATGTTCTTCAGAGGCCCGACTCTTGGGTACATGAGCATCTACATGACGTACCTTTACAACCAGGTTCTCCACCCGGGAAGCAATATCTTGCCACAATGCGGCTGCCCAGATGGGTTTGCCCCTGCGCTGCCAGTTGCTCTGCTTCCATTGCTGCAACCATCCCCACAAAGCATTTGCCACCATCCATGAGTCAGTATAGAGATAGAGCACTGGCCATTTTTCTCTTTCAGCAATATCTAAAGCCAGCTGGATGGCTTTCACCTCTGCAAATTGACTTGATTCACCTTCTCCTTCAGCAGTCTCTGCAACTTGTCTTGTAGGACTCCATACAGCAGCCTTCCACCTTCGATGCTTTCCCACAAGACGACAGGATCCATCAGTGAACAGGGCATATTGCTTCTCGTTTTCTGGCAATTTATTGTACAGCGGGGCTTCTTCAGCACGCACCACCTCCTCCTCTGGTGATACTCCAAAATCTTTGCCTTCTGGCCAGTCCGTGATCACTTCCAAGATTCCTGGGCGACTGAGGTTTCCTATTCGAGCCCGTTGTGTAATCAGTGCGACCCATTTACTCCACGTAGCATCAGTTGCGTGATGTGTAGAGGGGACCTTCCCTTTGAACATCCAGCCCAGCACCGGCAGTCGGGGTGCCAGGAGGAGCTGTGCTTCAGTACCAATCACTTCTGAAGCAGCTCGAACCCCTTCATATGCTGCCAATATCTCTTTTTCAGTTGGAGTATAGTTGGCTTCAGATCCTCTGTATCCCCGACTCCAAAAGCCTAGGGGTCGGCCTCGAGTCTCCCCTGGTGCTTTCTGCCAGAGGCTCCAGGTAGGGCCATTCTCCCCAGCTGCGGTGTAGAGCACATTCTTTACATCTTGCCCGGACCGGACCGGCCCAAGGGCTACTGCATGCACTATCTCCCGTTTAATTTGTTCAAAGGCTTGTCGTTGTTCAGGGCCCCATTTGAAATCGTTCTTCTTCCGGGTCACTTGGTAGAGAGGGCTTACAATCTGGCTGTAATTTGGAATATGCATTCTCCAAAAACCCACAACGCCCAAGAAAGCTTGTGTTTCCTTTTTGCTAGTTGGTGGAGACATGGCTGTTATTTTGTTGATCACATCCATTGGAATCTGACGACGTCCATCTTGCCATTTGATTCCTAAAAACTGGATCTCCTGTGCAGGTCCCTTGACCTTGCTTTGTTTTATGGCAAAACCGGCCTTCAGAAGGATTTGGACTATTTTCTTCCCTTTCTCAAAAACTTCTTCTGCTGTATTGCCCCACACAATGATGTCATCAATGTATTGCAGGTGCTCTGGAGCATTACCCTGTTCCAGTGCTGTCTGGATCAGTCCATGGCAAATGGTAGGGCTGTGTTTCCACCCCTGGGGCAGTCGATTCCAGGTATACTGGATACCCCTCCAAGTGAAAGCAAACTGTGGCCTGCACTCTGCTGCCAAAGGGATTGAAAAGAAAGCATTTGCAATATCAATTGTGGCATACCACTTGGCTGCCTTTGACTCCAGTTCGTATTGAAGTTCTAACATGTCCGGCACGGCAGCACTCAGTGGTGGCGTAACTTCATTCAGGCCACGATAGTCTACTGTCAGTCTCCACTCTCCATCAGACTTTCTCACTGGCCATATGGGACTTAAAGGGTTCCTTGGCTCTCCAGTTGACGAATCAGCTTATGGATGGGAATCAGGGAGTCTCGATTGGTGCGATATTGCCGCCTGTGCACTGTTGTGGTGGCAATCGGCACTTGTTGTTCTTCAACACTCAGCAATCCCACAACCGAAGGGTCCTTTGAGAGACCAGGCAAGGTAGACAGCTGCTTAATTTCTTCTGCCTCCAATGCAGCTATACCAAAAGCCCAACGGTACCCTTTTGGGTCCTTGAAATACCCTCTCCTGAGGTAGTCTATGCCAAGGATGCACGGAGCATCTGGCCCAGTCACAATGCGGTGCTTTTGCCACTCATTCCCGGTTAGGCTCACTTCGGCCTCCAATACAGTCAGCTCTTGAGATCCCCCTGTCACTCCAGAAATACAAATGGATTCTGCCCCTATATGGCTTGATGGCATTAGAGTACACTGTGCACCGGTGTCTACTAGAGCTCTATACTTCTGTGGGTCTGACGTGCCAGGCCATCGAATCCACACAGTCCAGTAGACCCGGTTGTCCCTTTCCTCCACCTGGCTGGAGGCAGGGCCCCTCTAATTCTGATCACTGTTGCTCATGGTTTGTGTATATGAGTCAGAAGTTCCTTCATCACAATCAGAATTAAGATCAGCTCTTCTATTCTGTCTGAAAAAATGACAATCTACCCCGTCTTTGGAAATTGGAGCAACAAGTTTCTTGGAAGAGCCCCCTTTCGTGCTTGTTTTCCTTTGCAACTCGTGTACTCGTGCCTCTAGGGTCGAGGTAGGTTTTCCATCCCATTTCCTCATGTCCTCTCCATGGTCACGCAGGTAAAACCATAGAGTGCCCCGTGGTGTGTACCCTCGATATTCTTTTCCTTGAGCAGAAGGGCGCTTACTTCTAATGGCTGAGATACTGGTCTGTACAGGAGAGGTGTAGGGTATACGCTTTTCGAGTCGTTCAACCTTTTGGGACAGTTTCTCCACAGCAGAGACGAGGGAAGAAGAGATACTTTCTTCGTATTCCCGGAGCTGGCTAGCCATTTCATCCACTGTTGGTCCCCGTCCAGCTTCCCAGTTCATTATTGCCCATGTGTTGGCATATGATGTTGGTGCGCTCCGTAACAACTTCCGCCACATGGGTCGTGTGCACCGGACACTATCTGGATCTTTAGGCAACTGGTCATTGTCCAGGTCACTATAAATCACTTCCAGGACAGCCAATTCCCTCAGGTACTGGATGCCTTTCTCCACGGTGGTCCATTTACCTGGGCGATGTATGACATCTTCCTTGAAGGGATATCTTTCCTTCATGGCTGACAGTAGTCGCCTCCAGAGGCTGAGGACTTGTGTCCCTTTTCCAATCGCTTTGTCAATGCCGCCTTCCCTAGAAAGGGATCCCAGCTGTTTGGCTTCCTTACCCTCCAGTTCCAGGCTACTGGCCCCATTATCCCAGCATCGGAGCAACCAGGTGACAAGATGCTCTCCTGCACGACGGCTGAAATCTTTTCTCATATCTCGCAGCTCACCCAAGGATAGAGACCGTGTAGTTTCTGTCTCATTTATGAGCTCTTCCTCTTCCTCCTCCTTTTGTGATGGCCCTGATTCATCCTCCCTTTCTAAACGAGTTG
Organism: Gorsachius magnificus; assembly: GCA_034008185.1. Taxonomy (NCBI): domain Eukaryota; kingdom Metazoa; phylum Chordata; class Aves; order Pelecaniformes; family Ardeidae; genus Gorsachius; species Gorsachius magnificus. The sequence goes on along the minus strand of CM067088.1, from coordinate 30,998,405 downwards.
ACTTTCGCTTCCAAGATTTCTTCTTGTGTATAGGGGCAACTGATACCGGCACAGGTTCGCTCCCTGCTTCAGCTGCAATGCCTGTTGCTGGGGTTTGAGTAGCTGCAGTGCAGGTTGCAGGGGTTGGAGTAGCAGCGGTGCCTGTGGCTACGGCTGGAGGAGCTACAGTGGGTGTCACTGGGGTTGGAGTAGCTGCAGTGCCTACGTCCACAGCTGGAGTAGTTACAGCGGGTGTTGCAGGGGCTGGAGTACCAGCAGTGCCTGTGCCCACAGCTGGAATAGCTACAGTGGGTGTCACAGGGGTTGGAGTAGCTGCAGTGCCTGTGTCCACAGCTGGAGGAGTTACAGTGGGTGTTACTGGGGCTGGAGTAGCCAGTGCCTGTGCCCACAGCTGGATAGCTACAGTGGGTGTCCAGGGGTTAGAGCGCGTGCCTGTGTCTCAGTTGGAGGAGCTACAGTGGGTGTCACTGAGATTGGAGTAGCTGCAGGGCCTGCTGCAGGAATCAGTCTTTGGATGGTATATAATTTACGTAGGAGTCTAACCCTGAGTAAAAGCTGAACTATATTCAGGAGACCTAGCAATAGGGCCATGCTAGTTGGAACATCCCAAGGATATTCAACATTCTCAAGAACTGTTGTAATTAGCTCAGAGAAAAAGGGGAAGATGGAGTAAGGTGACTCCCCCACAGGCTGGCTCTCCGAGGATAAAAAGTAAAATGTATAATTATTCATAATTCCCAATAGATGGTTCCCAAAATACAGAGGTGACAGCAATACTGAGTACAAATATGAGCTTAATCTGATGATCAATAGTTTTATCATAGCATAAGCCAGTATTACACAGTACAGCAGAACAGTAGCTTTAATCCACTTGCGAAAAGTGACAACCAGCAGCACAGGGAGTGCATACAGCAGGTAAGGTGATATATAAAAGAACTCCATGAACAAGGACAACAACTCTGAGAGCAAATAAAACAACATTGCGATCAGCGACTATTAGACTAATATAACGAATGCTTATCACAAATGCGTTTTAAAAATGTTCAGATCTGTCGTTATCTCAACCCTTCGGGCCCCACGTTGGGCGCCAAAATTGGACTGTCGTGGTTTAACCCGGCTGGCAGCTAAGCACCACGCAGCCGCTCGCTCACTCCCCCCCCTCCCTCAGTGGGATGGGGGAGAGAATCGGAGAAAAGAAAAAAAAGTAAGACCCGTGGGTTGAGATAGAGACAGTTTTATAAGAGAGAAGAATAACAATAATAATAATAATAATAGTAAGAAAATATACAGAATATATAAAACAAGTGATGCACAATGCAATTGCTCACCACCCGCTGACCGATGCCCAGCCCGTCCCGAGCAGCGATCACTCCCCCCGGGCCGCGATCACACAGCCCGAGCTGCGACCACTCTGCCCGCGACCGACCGACCGACTCGACCGACCCGACTGACTAACCCCCCCGAGCATGACGTTATATGGTATGGAATAGCTCTTTGGACAGTTTGGGTCCTAGCTGTGCTGTACTCCCAGCTTGTTATGCACCTGGCCGAGCAGGAGAAGCTCAAAAAGTCCTTGAGTAGTCTGAGCACTACTTGGCAACAACTAAAAACATCAGCATGTTATCAACATTCTTCTAGCACTGAATCCAAAGCACAGCACTATGCTAGCTTCTGTGAAGAAAATTAACTCTATCCCAGCCAAAACCAGGACACATTTGAATCCTTTCTACTGCACCAGCATAGCTATTTGATATATGCAGTTTCAGTGTGGAACAATTTGACCAGCATAGGAAAGTACTGAACTCTGTGCCTATTCTGGAACAAGAGATTTGTTTTAAAGATACCCTGCCTCAGTTGAGATAATGATCAGCTAGCATTTCATTTGAGTGCGCCCGCAATAGAATACACATTGCCCTATTTGACTCTCCTGTACCAGGACCATAGATCAGTTACTATCTCCCCTTCTCACCCTCCCCATCTCTGCCTGTAAATATTTGTGTTTGGAAAGACACATTGAAAGTGATTTTCTTACAGAGAAATGCACAAAATTCCCAATTCTCTATGGACAATAAGGTAACTTGGGAATACACTAAACTTCCTTTTATTCACATTGTTGTTATTGACTCTTTAAAACTGAAAATGGACAAAAATACATCAGCTACCAATATGAAATATCTATGGCAAAGCCCTACACAAACAGATATTTGGTTTTTGTTTAAAATTAGGGTCTTGCCTGAGGCATGACTGGATTTCAAGTCAAACCAAGGTACTAAACCAAATAGTTTTTTCTTCTTGCCAGCAGACTCCCACAAATAACTACATATAGAAACTGGTAATTGCCCTATATTTTGGCTTGTAATGGAAATCCAGGTAATGCAACACTCTCCAACAATTAACATTTATTGTCTCTCTTTGTTTTGCCAAACATGAATATAATTTAAATCAAACAGGTTAAATCAAAGCCTCTTATTCTAAAGACTTTGTCAAAAAAGGAAAAAACAAAAACCAACTAACAAAACTCAGAAACCACCACAACAGAAAACCAAACCATCCTAAAATGAGAAAAAAAAAAAGCAGTATGTCCAGAATCCATGTTACTTGTTATGTACAAAATCAATATGAGTATTTCAAATACAGCAATTGAAATTGCTGGCCTAAACATTTTAGCAGGGCCTGTTGCAATAGGACAAGGGATAATGGTTTTAAACTAAAAAAAGTGAGATTTAGACTGGATATAAGGAAGAAATTTTTTACAATGAGGGTGGCGAAACACTGGAACAGGTTTCCCAAAGAGGTGGTAGATGCCCTATCCCTAGAAACATTCAAGGTCAAGTTGGATGGAGCTCTGAGCAACCTGATGCAGTTGAAGATGTCCCTGCTCATTGCAGAGGGGTTGGACTAGATGGCCTTTAAAGGTCTCTTCCAACCCAAACTATTCTATGATTCTAAGATCAAATATTACATAAAAGTTACATAGCATAGGCTACTGTACTGTGCTGCAGAAGTGCAAAACTGAGTGCAAATTAGGACAGGAATGTTTGAGATACTCTTAATGGCTGCTTTTGCTGAATATATTGGACTACTTTATAAATATAATACAGCAGATCAACTGGTAGGTAGAGTGCAGAAGAGATATTCAAAGGTGTCTGACAAATTGTTCTACTGTTTTATCACAGCAATTTTATTTTCTTTTATTTTACATACATTACAACCAAATTGTTAAATCTGTGAAATGCTTTGAGGTTTATTTCAATATGTAGAAACTAAAGGAAAACATAGAAATGTAGCATCCTTATCAAATGACCCTTTTTGGATTATTTTTATGTCTATTCCCACATCAGTTTGCTTCTATTCTTTGTCTTATTTTCTGCCTTCTCAGTTTTAAGAGGATGATTGGTTAATTTCTGAGAGAGAGGAGTGGTTCTTTGAGCACAGGAACAGCTGGAAAGACAGATGTCATCTATGTTACCATTTTGTTGCTGAAGAAAAATAAAACAAGATGGTAATTTGCACCGAATAGAGATTTTTTAAGTTAATTCCAGCTGTGATCATGTGATCAGCATCTACTGTGTTTGGCCCTTCAGCCAAGCACATCTGGTAAAAATATTTCAGAGGTGTGGGGAAACAGTAAAAGTTTGTGCAGACATTATTTTTTATTTTAGCATGCACAATAGTTAGTTTTTCTGATGGAATTTTTTAAAAATATCTGTGAGCAGATGATAGACGGGAAGAATACTGAAAATAAGAATGAGCAAAGGGTAGGCACAAATAGGATTGAAATGACAGAGCAATCATGGAAGTCAAATTGTAAGGGACTGAGTTAAAATTATTATGAGTTATAACACAGAGTTACTGTTAAAATAAAAATATATGTATGGGCAGATTCCCTTGAAAATCTTAAAGAGGCAAAGCAACAGGAAATAGACAACAGAAAATTATTTCTATCAGGATAGAAACACTGTTATTATGTGTCACCTAAATAGTAAATACTACTGGCAAATGAAATAAGGCAAAAGAATATTAACTACGCATTAATGAAAGACATAGGATCTACAAAATGAAGTCAGGTTTTGCACTTTACTATCTAAAGCTACCTACATCAAATGCTTCAATACTCAGCCTTTTTTACAACCATACTAAACGAATCAACTCCCCAGACTTGCACCCACAACTGTGCTAAACTGTGCATCAGTACATCTCAGTACGTCTATCAGTTACAACTGGTTAGGAGACTGAGTCTCTTGTCCTGTACCTGGCAGCTCTGAAGTCACAACTGTGCTCTGGAGAAACTCCTCTGCCCTCTGCTATGCTTGCAGGACTGGTGACTACATGAGTGCACATTGGTGCTTAACATTAGGCATTTGACTCTAGCCTTGGATTTATGCTTATCAGAGAACAATCGTTTCGAGGTCTAACTTTCTCCTGATAGGCAATAGGGATTCCCAGAAGGTTTTGTTAGTAGGTGAGAATGTAAAGAACACACCTTCTATTCTTTCCACAAGCATGAAGTTAAAGTGCATGAATCCAGAAAACTGCTTTATGTTGATGAATACCTTCTATGACTGTCTGCTCACTGCTAATCAAAGAACTGAGGTGCTCCCATGTGCGTGGGATTTGTGCAATTCCCTCTTCACAAGTTCTCATTCACTATGTCATATATAAAAAGAAGAGATCTTTTAAATCTATCAACCAAATCCGGGCTGCGGCTCATTGCTTTAAAAGTGATCAATGAAAAAAAAAAAAAACATTTGGAGCTGGGGAGTCTGTCATTCGCTATACCAGAACAAGTAGTTTCAGGCTACTTTGCCACAGTTAATTTTTACATCTGCCTATTATTGCAAAAAAATATATGATTCTCCAGCTGCTCATAGGCTGGTAAAGCTCAGCAAACCCTAACTGCATTTTAAGCACTGCAATCTAGTGCAATTATTTGAAAATAAACAATCTGCTCTGTCAATTAAACATTATTTAAGTTACATTTTTGATACATCACACACCCAGGCTTCAGGACTTCTTTTGTGACAACTGACATTCTATTGCTACTGTCTGCGTAACAAACAGCAAACAAATGGATCACACAAAGCTAGCCTTGAAAGGATTATAATCTCTCTCCTATCTAGAAGGTACACAGGAATTACTGTTCGCCTGTATAATAGCATTCAGTGACAGTAGATAGTTATTGTTCCTCTCATTCTTTATAGGAGCAGAGAGAAGGACAGAAGCAGGATTTAAAATATTAGCAGAAGTTCTGTCAGGGAACCTCTTTTGGATTATGTATGATTGTAGATACTTGAACACACTTTATATTTGACTTTGTTTTCGTAAAACATCAAACAGCATGATGTTGTTAAAGGTGATTTTGAATATTACAAAACTGCTCCTATTGCCTGTCATATCCCACTCTTCTGCCTCCAACTATGCGAATTACTGATTTTCCCATTAGTTGCTGGCCAACAAGAAATGAAAGTTACTTCTGTTTTCTTGGCAAAATAAAAAATTTCAAAAAAACCAGTCACAGATATATGAAGTCATTAACTCATGGGTTTTTATGTTAACAAAGACACTTATAATTTAAAAATTAAAGATTTGCTTCTTTTTCATTGTTTCATAACTCTTGTTTTCAAATGGAAATGTGACAATCATTATTTCAGACCCTGCAGAAATTACAAAAAGTTTCAGTTGCACTTTTGGATTGTTTTTTTTTGTTGTTGTTCAATCCTCTAAAGCTTTGCATGGCATCTCAATATTGAAGTTGTGGTGAATTTTCAAATGTTTACTCCACCAAAACCAGTTGTGGTCAATCAAGTGCTTCTCTGAACTACTTCATGACATACAGTATATCCAGAGCTTCTGTGTTCACATTTTCCACTGTTAGACTATATTTCGGAGATCAATTCCAATTTTGCAAATTACCACTCTTACTTATCCAAGGTACTGTTTAGGAACGAGGCTACATGTGCCATTTTGTCAGTCTAGACACAGTGTTCCTTTCAATGGGAATAGCATCTGTTATTTTAATTCATGTCTTCTAGGGCTTGTGATTGTGTTATATGCAAGTCCAGGAAATAATTCATAAAAGCACCATCTCTTCCAACCAAAGGGTACAGTGAGGCCAGAAAAATGCTGTAAAAATGGAGTGGCCAAGATGGCAATTGTGTACTGCTTATTTGAAACATAATTAATGGCAGTAAGCAATTGTATCAAAAATCTTATAAAATAGGATTACAGTCAGGAGTCTTGTTTGGAGTACGACTTTAATTTACTATATACAGGAGTACCAGTGGCAAATGATGCTTTCAGAATTCAAATAAAAGCTGTGTTCTAAAATGTTAGTACATTTCAGAGATAAGGTAGCTTTATCAAAGAGAACTGAGGCAAGTCGAAATAAAGGGGTTCAGACTGAACCTGCCCTGAAGGGCAAAGAACATATATGCAAAATTTGCTTTTTCAGAAAACTAGCATTCAAACATGGACAGGACTGTCAATCTACAAATAATGCTATTAGTATATATGTAAAACAGAAGTTTTATCTGCATGTACATTTAGAGAATCACAGGTAAAACTTATACTTTGTTAGAACCTACAATTCCAGTGCATGTCAGCGCACATCATCAGTGGTGGAACAGACCAGCAGTGTTTGATGTAATCCACCAAATCACTATCAGATACACAAGTACACTCTAGGTCCGCGCATCCAGGACTAGCACTCCCTCTCATGGACTGCACCACCACCTGGCAATTCTTTGCTGAAGTGCTTTTGTACAGATGTTCCCATGGCTGGCTTTTGTTCTGCCCTCTAGAGCTTTGCATGGAATCTCAATACTGTGTGTCAAATTTTTCTCTCTTGTTTTTTATTCATTCCAGATTGCACTGAGACACCGGACAGAAATGCAACCAGGAGACTCTGTTCTTTGATTTGAAGAGTTAATTTTCTTCCTAGTGTCTGATATAGAGCTGCGTTTTGGATTTAGTATGAAAATAATGTTGATAACACACTGATAGTTTAGTTGTTGCTCAGTAGTGCTTACACGAAGTCAAAGACTTTTCAGCTTCCCATCCTCTGCCAGGGGCACCGGAAGCTGGGAGGGGGGACAGTCAGGGCAGTTGACCCCAACAGGCCAAAGGGGTATTCCATACCACATGACATCATGCTCAGTATATAAACTGGGGGAGTTGGCTGGGGGACAGCGATCGCTGCTCGGGGACAGCCTGGGCACCAGTCACTGGGTGGTGAGCAATTGCATTGTGCATCACGTGGTTTGTATATTCTTTTATCATCATCATCATTCATTATTTTATCTTTCTCTGCTGTTCTATTAAACGGTCTTTGTCTCAAGCCATGGGTTTTACTTTTTTTTTTTCCCTGATTCTCTTCCCCCATCCCACTGCGGGTGGAGGAGAGGGTGAGCAAGTGGCTGTGGTGCTTAGCTGCTGGCTGGGTTATTTCTAAATATAGTTGTGTCTTGAATGATTCCTAATAACTGATCGAGCAAATGCCTTTAATATTGCTACCAATATGCAAATGCTTTTAGTATTGCTGTCAATGCAATCCATATACTATTTAGTATATTAAAACACAAGAGCCGTGTTGCAAAGCACCAACTTGGCTTCACCTCAGTTAGTAGCATTCTTAGGGTAAACTAAGTAATAATAGGCTTCCCACCTATAAAAGTCAATATAAATTGATAGAAAAAGATAGCTTTTAATCTGGTTTCTTTGCTTCTTCCTCTGTTATTCCCAACGGAGGTGGGAACCTACATCCAAGGGAATGTAATGCCAGAATTTATGCTCTCAATAACTAGGACTTAAATACTGGCATCAGTAGCATGTCTATCATAGTCCAGCATTGCTAGTGATGCTTGTACAGCACTTCTATATTCAGCACAACATCCTCACTTCACACAAGCAATATCAATCATTAAAAGTCAACTTCCAGCCTGACTTGTATGTATTATGCAGAAGAGTGGTGCAATGTGTATTTTCAAGCATGGGGAGAGCCAGAGGGAACCTGAGGCCTTGATTCCCCTTAGCAGCCGCCAGCAAAAGCTGGTCTAGGATATTTTGAAAAGTATTAGACTGCTTTAAACATGCACTGACACTCAAGAACCTTGGGTGGAATTGTAATTCCACCAATTACCAATCAATTACCAAACACTAATTTGTATGCTTGCAACAAAATCTTGGTGAAAATAGGACAGGTAAAATTCCATTTGTGCCACCCTCTGTATCAAGACCACTTTGCTAAAAATAGGGCAAGAATTAGATGTAAAAAAATTAGAACTGTTATCACTAATAGGAAATTGCACAAACAAGATCTTTCTGAAGAGATGGCACAGATACAGCCATGGAATGCACTTGCTACTTATCAAGACAGTGGCAAAAAATCAAAATTATTATGCATCTCTTGATCACTTTTCCCCTTTTCCCTCTGTCATTGAGTAGCATATAACTCTTAGGATATGCTTTACAGTTAAGGAATTTAAACTCAGGAAACTCTCACAAAGTCAGCTCATTTCAGTATCTCCAGCAATGCTGATGCAACAAGATCATTGCTAACATGTGTGGGAAAGGGTCACAATCACCCTGTCAGCTAATGCCTCCAGAACCAATTGTAGAAGTAACACTTACAATCCACTCATCCATGCATATCTGTGCAAAGAGCTACAGAATAGTCTTCCTTGTAAAACTTTGCCATGAAAAATAAATCTTTCTAGACTATAATATGCCAACTTCTATATCAGTTAATTGTTGTTACTTTTTAGGGATTCATCAGGACATCACAGAAACTGAAAGTATGGAGGGACATTACATAAATAGAAATAACTTCCTGACTTAATGTATTTAAGATTACCACTAATTAACATCTTTCAAAAATTAACAAAACAAATTATTTTCCACAAAACACATGCATGACTGTACAACTGCCTGGGTAGGTAGTTAAAAAAAAATAGCTGACAGAAGAAGAGGGGGCTTATGGAAACCAAATAAGAATGTATTCTAAGTTTTTATTCATTCCAAACAGGATTATTCTCTTGAGTGCTTCACAGCCAGACTTCCATTTTTGTGCTTGGACTTCTCTGTAAACTCACTGTTATCCCAATGTTTAAGCATGTCCTACAAGTCACCCTGATTCATAGTACAGAAATGTCCCTCCCTTCCTCACACTTTTATACTGTGTTGGATAATTTAGAGGGACCCTGGCATGTTCTCTGGCAGGTCTGCAACACAAAATCTTCCATGGAGGTGACATCAGTCCAGATCCCAGGATAAATCAGGTCAAAACCACCTGCACAAACCGGCCATATAGTGGAGATGGCAAAACTGAGGACTAACTCTACCCATATTCTTTCTCATTTCTATTAGTAGCTTTCGTATCAGCTCTGCTGTAAACAAATGATCTGCAAAGCAGCAACATGACAGAAAAGGAATGAAAGAATTGCTTTCTTTAGTAAGAAAAATAAAATTAAAGACCAAGCCAGTCTTGGCATGTATTTGTTCATATCTGCATTTAAAAAGCTGGCTGTGGTATCTGCCTTCATTTCTTGGTCTGATCGTAAGAGCACAAAGTTGCTATACTGTTCCCTACACTGTCCACAGTTACCCCATCAGGCCCAACACTTGAGAGAGATCAGAAAGTAGTTCATCAAGAAGTTCCATACACAATTTCATTACAAGCACAGGAGAAAACATACGGAAACAATATAATGGAAAATATTAAAAGAAAAAAAATTAAAACCCCTAAAAGAAAAAAAATACATTGAGCACAAAATTATTCTACTAACTACTGTGCTTTTGAATCACAGCAAATGCTGGCATTGTGCCTCCTTGGGGGAGGCAGTTTGCCAGGGTATTGCCATAGGCAGCTAATAATCGCCCACACACAATGGGCAACAGAGATTAAGCCCAAATATTTGAAGGTTTGCTTTAAAAATATTTTTACCATATTTAAAAAATAAAGCAGTATTTTATTCTTTCATATTGAAACCATTAAGCCAATTTCTTCAACATTAAAACATTCCTTATTTTCACAAGCCACCACTATAACTGTTTCCCTTCCCGGGTTCCTGCCATAGCATGTGTGCACACTTGTGCAAGGCTACTAAGTCTAGTGAATTCCCTTAAGTCACTCAAGACCTGTGCCAGGTGTTTGTAAGGACTAACCTTGCAAGGAGTTAAACAGATTGGGGGTTCCTACAAATTGCTTTCAAATCCGGTTCTTAGACTGGAAATAACTTGTATTACTGGATAGAGTTAAAGAAAAGCCTCTCTCGTGCATACATTTTTGGCTATTTCAGCACTGTCATTTCCTGTTTCATGCTGGAGACAAGGGGTTAAGAGATGTGACACTTTTTATGATGCAATGATACAGAAAGACTTCTTTTCTTAAGGAAAGCAGGCAGAGGTTATATTTTTCTAACATTACCATGAATGATTTGGTTGTAGTGAAAGGCTTGATTTGTTCTTTGCTATCAGTAATTGATAAGGTCATAGAAAATGCAATACAAGACAGAGATTCGGGAAATTTTGTTTTAATACTGTGGCTGAAAACTCTTCTGTCTAACAGTACACGCTCCCTCTGGATTAAGTAACCTTTGCAAGTTTTCCACAAACTGATTCTGCTGAATAGAAATTGATTAATGAGCTCAGACACTGAAATTGTCACTAGAAAATAGCCATTGAGATTCTAGTCAGCAATCACTAGCCCCAGGGTCAAGGAAGACCATGGACCGACTTAGCTGAAAAGAGAGCAGCCTTCATTTGTCTTCTCACTAACTTCATTTTAACTGTGCCTGGTGGCGTTGGGTGCAGCCAGAAGTCTGCCACCCCTTTTTTGATAAACCCATGTACTGAGGGCTTCTTAGCTAAGCTATAAAAATTCCTTCAAGGCTATAATTTCATTGGCCTGAATCGCCACCACCTCAAGGCTTGTAAAGTTATTTACACCTGTGGAAAATTAGAGAAAAGTTGGAATCAAACACAGTCTATCATTCCAGGCATTAGGGGCATCATCTATAATGTTACCTCTAAAGATTCCTACTATCATTGTTGCCAGTTTCTTTTGAAAATACATGCTGTAGTAGCATCAAGCTTACTAAAAGGGTTCACTTCACTCTGCTTCATACCACTGACAGCTAATATAATTAGTCATGTTTAAGTGCTTCATAAATATAAGACTCTTAAGAGCTTTCTGTGGATAATGTTCAGTGCCCTCCCCACCCCCCCCCGCCCACCCACCTTTCAGAAGTTTGCATCTGCTGGCCTGAGAGAGTGACTTTGCAGCCAAATCAGTCCTCCAGCCTGTCTGAGGATGTGTCGCATTCAACAGATATGAAAGGACATAAGGAGGGGGGAATCGATTCTCTTGCTGGTATGATGCCCCTTATTTGGTGCTCCAGAATAAGAATGATGTGAGAAAAATAGGAACAGAAAAGGAGATAAAAGCTGTAGAGAGGGCAGGCTGTCAGCACATAAAGGCAACTATCACACAGAAACTCTAGAGAGAAAATAGTCTTGAAAACTGGTATCTTCTGTTTGCCTAGACACAGTCAAAAATCTTAGCTATTGTGAAGGGGGAAGAAATATTATTAAGACTGAACATAAAAAGGATACTGTGCTACCAGATTATTATTCTGCTGCTAGGAAGACCTGTAGCAACCCATGAGATAGCAGCAGCCACCCTATCTCAATTGAAAACACTATCTTTACCAGGGGAGTTTGAATTGCCAATCCTTGAACTCTTGACATTCTCACTTGAACAGGATATTGAAGAGGAATTTGAAATTCCAATCTGAAATCCTTTACTTTGTCCTATTTACCATGGATTTGATTATTGACAAAAAAAAAAAAAAAAAAAAAAATCAGACTAAACCACTTATACTCTATTTCTACCCTGATCTTGCCAATTATTTTCCTGAAATGTAATGTATTCTCATTCTTGGGTAATATTAGGAATTTATAGATTTGGGGGAGATTATTTGCTAGTAATTGTCATGTCATTTCCTTTGTTCATCTATTGTAATTACTTTGCTTTTCATTTTTATACCTAGAACAAATTAGTGGATATATTTTTTTATAAATCAAACAAATATGGACAAAATTATCACATACACATACGATGCAGAAAACTTAAATTCCTTTATAGTCACATCCATTTTAAATTCAGTTTAATTTAAAGATATTGTTGTTCACTGCAATTCTAAAAGTAGGTCAATGGTAGTTCTAGTAGTAACTACATATATTGGAAATTATGTAAAAGTTGTATCACATCATCGTCATATTTTATAACATATGCTGGACTTCCAGAAAGATGGAAATTTGTGAATTATTAATGAAACAGTTCATGTTTTGCCAACTAATTTTAGATTCTGTTTTTCTCATAGTTATTCCATCAGTAAGGAGAAATATTTTATCTGTGGGGTTAGTCTTCTATTATATTTTTTCCTGTGAGATCATAATGCATTGATTCAGTTCTGATGCTTCTTCTGTCCTTTAAAAACAATACACTTTTTGATTATTCAACAGCTCTACAGTTTTAAACATCAAAAAGATCATTCCTGTTGTTGTTTTATTCAGACTTTGTATTCTCATTCTCCACTTCCTTGATTATTTCCTTCTTCCCATTATGTGCTTCTTGGGCAGATGAAGTCTCCAGGGGCTTCTTTAGGCAGAAGTAATACAACTTGAAAGTTATTTTACAATGTGAACATTGTTTAGTCCCTGAGGTGTATTTCACTCATTGAGCTAGGGGGATGATAGTCTTATATTTTAAAGTTAGAAGGTTCCCAGCATTCACATATCTCTGATGTAAACTGCAGCAAGATATTCAACCTTACCAGGTTTCTCTTTCCTACTTGCAAGAGGGGTATCAGGAATTTCTTAAGGATATTATGATGAAAAAATTATTGCTTGTGCATGGAGGATGGTGCAGAAGTCCTGTACACTAAGACTCATGACATTAGTCACAGATCTGAAAACCCTATGCCCATGGGCAGCAGAGTACCTGAGCTACTAGCTTCTGTATTTCTATACGAATGTCTGTATCTTTAAATCTGTTCTGCATTTTTGAAAATGTTGCCCTTACAGTTCCACAACCACTTAATTTACAGTTCTGATTCAAACTGCACTGCACATCAGGTTGACTTTAGAAAATAGCAGTAAGTCACACCAAAAATCTCCTGTGAAATTAATTGTATTCAACACATGGTAGCATATTTTTGTGGCTTTTTCTAGCTAGCCACAAAACTAAAAGCAGCCAATTAACTAAAATTATTTTTACATAAATAGCACTTCAGATACTAAATTGCTAAGTATTAATGAAGTATATGCACAAATTCAGAATTTATTCCAGTGCATACCCCATTTTTTTTTCCTCTGATACTCTTGTTGTAGCGATAATTGAGATTTAATAAATTTTAACAGTATCTTGCATCTGAGAGAAGCAGCACCAACAGACACACAGGGATTTCTGCCTAGAAATAGAGTATTTCTACTTACAATGATAGCCAGACAAAAAGCATACAGACCTGAGTAGCTTCTTAGGGATTATTTTCATTAGATGTCATAAGGTCCCTGGGTACTTGTACAATCAGTAACACTTCACAGAGCCTTCACTTCTAACAAATAATTAGCTAAAATTGAACCAGAGATTTCTTACATGCATGTCATAGGTTTGATATGAATAATGAGGAAAAAGGTTAACAGCAGGTCATAGACAGTTCCCTATCTTCCAGCTTATTTATTCAGTGAAATGAGAAATTGATCACATTATTTCGTATAGAAGACCCTGATTCATTACAATCAGGTCTGAATTGGCAGTTTTTGCTTTAGGCAATTTCAGAACATTACTTATGCTTAAACAGTTACCGGTAAGGTCATTTTACAACTTGTAATCACCTCTCTGACCCCTTCATGACCATAATCTCAAAAGCTAAGCATATGTGAAAATTGGTAAAAGCATACATATGATCAGAAAACTAACAGTTAAACAAGAGGAGCTGAACAAACAAAACCACACAATTGAAGTATGGACAACCGCACTCAGGTATACCAGAAAATATCGGGAACACATTATCTCTTGTACATCAAAAATGCACAGCAAGTCATCCCTAATTTGGCAAGATATGTATTGGAGGGAGACTTAATCTGATATTGTATGCAGCATTAACCAGTGGAGGGCAAGAAAAAGGAAAGGCAATGGAGATAACTACAGGTAAGTATCTGGAGGTGATACTATGGCGGCTGGAGGCACAGAAAAGGCTAATTAGTTCTTTTCCCTAAGAGTAGCAATGGTCACTACTACCTCTTCTACTGACCCAAACTCCTTTAGCACCATGAACCAAGTTCTTTTTATTTTACAGAAGGTTTATAACAACTTTATCAGATGTTATCAGAACACATCCAATGTACAGGTGAAAGGTGTGATCAAAGAGGGAGAATATGTCAGTTTTTATTTAATAGGTTAACGAACACGTGTTCAAACCTTTCTTAACCTGAGGGAATCCCAAAAAGCTTCTTGTCTTACAAGGGAGTTCACTAATTGTGTATCCATGGGCTGTAAAGACCTAAGAGGGTACACCAAGCCAGTGGAGAGGAAGAATGCATGATTTAAAGGAGCAGAGAAAGAATAAGATTACAAACAGCATTCTCCAGCCCAGTGATTCATCTGACAGAGAAAAGTTACAGTTTCAGATGCTCATGCTACTTGTTTGGGATTCAGTGTCTCAGTTTGGTCACAGCTGTAGAGAGTTTTATTGCCTGTTGAGCCATTTTATTCTCTCTGTTTAATTCAGGGTTGTGGATTTTGCTTATGGAAAAAGGTACCTTAATTTGAAGCACAGTGGTATTCAGCAATTCCTCTGGAGATTTTGTCCTAGATTCCTTAAGGTCATTGAATAACAACAACAAAAAAATAATTTTAAAAGCATATGTCCATGTCTTGTTCCTGAATGTGTGGTTCACTGAAGCTCACTTAAATTGTACACAAATGTGTAAGAACAAAATTTGTAATTTTTGTCAATATTTTCTTTGAAGGTGATCTACATAGTCTTATACGAGTTTCCACCTTCCTTTAATTAATGTCACACATGATTTACTGATGCTTCCAACAGTTTAAGGGAATGGAAAAGCACACCTAAAAATGAACAACAAGTAACATGTACTCAACTGCAGTTTTGGTATTAAATAAAGGTATTGCTTAGCCATGAAAAAGCTGTTGGCAATGAAGTTGTAGAAATGTAGGTTTCTAAAACTGCCCTAAAAATTGCAGTTAAGAGTGGTTTAAAACATGCCTGTAACAATTATGTAAGTCAACTACTGGTAGCTGTACAGTTGAATGTTATAGTATGCCCACTAGAAACTGGACTGACACTTGCAGCTTCCTTATCTTCAGGATGCTTTATTAACTGAGATTTATTCGATATTCATAAGGAATGAGAATTATGTGGTTGAAAGGAAACAGGAAATATCCAGTCTAAAAAACCAGCTAAAAATCACATGGAAATGTGTGTATGTCTCTAGTAAAAACTACTTCAAACACTTTTGTGAATATGAATATATTTTATCAGACTTTTAGGGCACATGATTAGCCTTTCTGGTCAATTTATCTGAAGTATGTGAGTAAAAGGTTAACAGCAGCAAAACCAAGTATCAGGTACATATTTCGTATACTCTTTTTCAACACATCTAACGCTCCCTCTTTTTCTCACAGCTATCCCATTTTGTACCAAGTAAAAGATTAGCAAAGAAAGAACTTTCCACTTCTTTCCAGTCTAAAATTGTGACCCTTATACAACTGCATTTAAGACAAAGATATTGGCATAGTTTCTTCCCCTTGTTTAGGTCAGGCTGCTACTTAAGTTCCTTCACATACTGTTCATGTAGATTTAAAACTTCTTTTGTATGAATGTGCAGCATCTTTGGCTCTGGCCACAGCTTTTCTTGCAACAGACTTTCCATCTCTTCACAGCCATGATGGGGTAGCCCAGCTGCCACAGACACATGAGAGCAGAACACGTCTCTTTTCTATCCCCACCCCTTTTCCAGAACTTTGACTTTGTCAGCACGCTGGATTCATAATTTATATCTGCTAGGACATACAGTATTTGAAAGAACCAGGCATTTTGCAACAATTCTAAAACCCAGTCACTTTTTTACTCTGACTAGCAAAAAAAATAAAATGAAAACAATATAGCACATACATACACAGGCCCTTCCCAGCGTCAGAATCTCACAGGTGCTCTTGTTTCTGTGCCATCAGCTGCAACAGAAAGCTTAAAGAAGGAAGATGTTCCTGGTGGAAAAATATGCTCAGTTCCTTTGGTAACTCACTACACCTTTGTAAGTCATTTCAATCCTGCTCCTACTTAGACTCAATAGTTTTGAAGATTTGGCAAAGCATTAAGACCTGAGCTCTTTTTTCTCCTGTTGGAAATTTCTGGTTGGTAAAGTCAAGTTTCCTATTGTGAAGTTGAAGAAAGCATTTTATTTTTTTTTTAAATGGTATGTGACCATCTCATTGTTCTGAGATGCTCCTACATGAACAAGACCTACCAAAATTCAGCAACAATATTTTGTGCTTGGCATAAAAAGAGCCCTGGAAAAGGTCATTGACATATAGAGCGTAATTACCACTGGGACAATCTCCTAACCTTTGTGAATTATGGGATCTCAACCACAATTCAGAAACTGTACATAGACTGAATCTCCAGATTTCCAGAAATGCATATAAATGGTAGCTAACTTTACCTTGCAAAAGTCCTTATCTGATACAAATTACAGCATGTTGCCTCACAGCTCTATTACAGCATTCAGAATTATTTTATTATTTCAGATCCTTTATTACTACAGCTTATATGACACTCAGGAGGCCTTTTACAAGAAAAATAAAAGATAATTCCTCCCACAGGTAGCTTATTATCCTTGCCCTTATATCTGTAAGCTGCAATAGTGGATAGAAATATTCCACCTGCATGTACTTTTTCTTGCAAGATCAAAGTTCAGTCCTGCAAAAGCTTAAATCATGAATAACTTTGGAAACGCTATTCATTCAGATGTTAAAAGCCAAGCAACATCTAAGGAGGCAACAAAAAGACCGTGAATTAACCTTGTGAAAAAGAAAGGTTCCCCTTTGGAACCATCATCTCTAATCAATAGCTGTCTTGGGCCCAAAAGCAAATAAACAATTTAATTATAACAAAATATGAATGTCAACAAGTCAACAGCTAAAGTATCATTTCTCTGTTTAAAGACAGAACTAGAATCTGCCTGCATTTTCAACCAAATATGTTTCTGCAGAAGTTGCAAAATTTTGTGGAGTCGAGTTCCACATTTTACTTACTGCTTCCAGGACAGACTCTCTCATCAGGGAGATAAAATTATGAAATAGAAAAGTGAGCATTCTATTTAATACTCAAATCTTAAATTAAGTGATGTTATATAAACCTATTTTGTGAAAGTATTTTAAAAGATTTCTGTTTGAATGCAGAATGAAAACACATTTTCAAGCTTTGAAGATCACACACAAGATAATCATGATTTTTCCAGGCTAACTGTAGACAGACATATCCCATGATAAATTTTACATTCAGCTACAAACATCAGAGGCCTAAAAAAAATAGTTAACATCCTATTTTTGCAGCAACAGTATTATATCCTTTCTTCAAAGGTTCCTAAATCCCTATAATAAGTTGAAGATATTTCATTTTAGACACTAGCAGATTCCATAATGAGTTAAGCCTCTTTACAGTTTATTTTAATAAAGCACAGCTTTCTAAATATACAGAGGCTATAAAACATGCAGGTTGCAGCAATAATATGTTTAGTAGCCTTGCTTGATAAAGTGGAAATGTTTGTATGTTTCAAATTACGAGCAATTTAAAGTAGGAAGTAAGCAAACTAGCTCTTGTGTTATGAAGCTTGACATTGTTAAGCCTTAAGAGAACACATACTTCAAAGTCATACAGACTGAAATATGCCCTGTAAGCTTGGCAGGAGGAGCAATGCCATAATTATGTACCACACAAAAATCACCACAAACTTCCATTTCAGGGCAAAGTCACCTAGCTGTAAACTTTAAAAATTTACTGCTGGTCCTATTTTTTAAATTAATTCATTATTCATTTTCTTATGAAAAGATCAGTGCATATGAAAAACCCAAGAAAGCTTTCCTTTGGATACCAACACAAGTGATAACTGTAAATTATAAATAGTAAAAAACATACCAATATTTTAAATGAACTGGCAGAGTCAGAAATATCACTTGATAATAAATCTTTCAGAAAAATTAAGGTCAATTACTATTCTTTTCCCCTGCACCAACATAAGTGTGAAGACTTTTTTTCTCCTCCATGAGTTTGGTATTAACTCTGCAAACATTTACACCTGTGTATTTTCACCCACAAACAGCAAAATTAAATTCAATGATACTGCTTACAAACCTAAATGTAATAATTTCCTAATTCTTCACATAATTGTAGTTAGAATTCAATTGTATGCAGGAAATACAACAAAATGTTAAGAATTGACTAGAAACAACAGAAATGAAAAAATCTCAAACTAAGCAGCCTCTGATTTCTCTGTCAGATCAGCCTGGAATATCATGACTTTTCAAATCTATAGCTACTTTATTTCATAATATAACTGAATCAGAGATGCAGCCACATGGACTTGCAAAGAATTATTCTCAAAGGCGGCTGCAGTGTGAAATATACGCACAAGTCCACAACTAGTGGTTATACGCATAAATGTTTAGAAAAAGAAATGTTATTCATCAGTTCAGCAAATAAGACATCTACAGGCAAATCAAAAGTATAAATGTGTACCCAAAGTTTTTCTGAAAACAGGTAACTCTTACCAAGAATCATTGCTTATTTTGTCTCCAGTACAATGCAAGATTAGCTCTCACTTTTGTAAACAGTTCTAAAAATCTTCATTTTAAAAGTAGTTTCAATTTGTAGATATAAATATTGTGATGCCATATATGCAAAACTATTTACCTTATTGCAAAGAATTTCAGTCTGCTCATTTTTTGACTGTGAGCTGCATTTAATGAACCTTCTTATTTTTCCTTTGTTCCTTTAGTACTCACTTAGATGAAACTCACTGGCTGATGTTAGACATCTTTATCACATATGTAAAATGTGTTAGGCCCTTATAAACATAAAGATTCTTGACCAAGTGTCACCACAGAACTGAGTGTTACTATTTGTATCCATTCAGTTGGCACTAAAGTACAGTTAAAAAAAAAAAAGAAAAAAGGCACGGGGAGATGTTCTCAGAGCAGCTCCTCAGGTATTTCAGAAAAAAAAAGTATCTCCAACAAAGCCCTTTTATTCTTATATATTCTTATATTCTCATATACAGTATGCCTGTGAGCAAAGGTACTCCCTTTGGAAATACTTTTAGTAAACAGCTAGAGTTGACAGATCTTACATTGTGCATATGTATTTCTGAGAGAACATTAAGGAATATACAAGGATGACACTGTAAGCTAACTGAATGCGATATTCCAAATTGACTAATCATAGAATCGTTTAGGTTGGAAAAGACCTTTAAGATCATCAAGTCTAACAGTTAACCTAGCACTGCTGAGTCCAGCACTAAACCATGTCCCTAAGTGCCATGTCTACACATATTTTAAATACCTCCAGGGATGGAGACTCAACCACTTCCCTGGGCAGCCTGTTCCGATGCTTGACAACCTTTTCCGTGAAGAAATTTTTCCTCATATTCAATCTAAGCCTCCCCTGGTGCAACTTGAGGCTGTTTCCTCTTGTCCTATCGCTTGTTACTTGGGAGAAGAGACCAATACCCACCTCACTACAACCTCCTTTCAGGTAGTTGTAGAGAGTGATGAGGTCTCCCCTCAGCCTCCTCTTCTCCAGGCTAAACAACCCCAGTTCCCTCAGCTGTTCCTCATCAGCCTTGTGCTCCAGACCCCTCACCAGCTTTGTTGCTCTTATTTGGACACCCTCCAGCACCTCCATGTCTGTCTTGTAGTGAGGGGCCCAAAACTGAACACAGTATTCAAGGTGCAGCCTCACCAGTACACGGGGACAATCACTTCCCTAGTCCTGCTGATCACACTATTTCTGATTTAATTTAACAGCAAATCCTAAATCATGGCAGTGCTTTTGAAAAATCCCTGTCTGTATGTCTGAACATGACAAACGCCAGAACATTTTAAAAGCCCTGAAATGTCGTCAGAGTTTTTTTACGTAATCCAACTGGAGATGCTACTTGAAAGGCTGCTAGTGCAGTCTTACTGTCATTAAGAGAAATTAATGCATATTAAAAATATTTGAAGTTTTTATATCATGTTCTGACACTCTCAGGTCCTCTGATGAAGGACTAAAGCTGTTCAATATAGAGAATCACAGACATCCCCTTCCCTGCTTCAAAGATGTTTGGTTAACAGCTACATAGGCACCGCAGTGCAGAGAACCAAGTGGGCTAAGTGACTCTCTAAACGAGTTCTCTGCCAGGAAGGTCAGACTAGCTTCTTCACTGCTTTGTGCTGTTACAGAAGAAAACTGTTATGCGACTCCAAAAATTCTATACTTCATCATGATTCATAATGTAGGCTTTCTCACTGATGTGTAGAAGTTTATGGCAGCCTTCACAAATAAAGCTTTATTAGCTGAATTTAAAACACGATGAAACAAAGACTTGCCAAGTAAGTTCAAACAAAGCTGGTGGTGTAAGTAGATGTGTAGCACAGGATTTTGAGTTCCCACACCTTTGCTTTTATGCTAGGAAACTGAACCTTCTCTTTCAAACATCTAGACAGTGATAGCAGCAGCAAATCAGTCTTTGTTCAGCCAAAGCTACAGAACTCTTCTTTGTGCAAAATTAGATCTCTTCGGACATCTCTTCAAGCATAGATGATGTATGCAGTTTGTCTTTTTTCTAAAAAGCAAGAAACATTAGTGAATTCAGCAGAAAGAATGCCTGTGGATTTCTGTGGGCTCATATAATCACAAAAGGAATGGACTAGTTTGATCCAGACCATATGCAGATGATATGTCCATCCTGCTGATTCTGATTTAATAAGTAGACTCAATTGGCTATAAAATTAAAACCTGCATATTTATGGGTCTGGGGTTTTGGAGTTTTTTTGTTGTTGGTTTGGGTTTGGTTTTTTTTGGTAAGTCATGCGCATTGAGAATTAGAATGCTTTGTCAGATAGTGCTTTCAGTTGATGCTTTTGGAGACTTGAATGCATGTAGCTCCTGACAATGATTATATGCACGTGTTCCATATAATTCCAAAAGCACACCCATTATGAAAGATTGTACAGTTGTGCTTATGATGTATTTAGGTCGTCTGTTACTGAATATTTCTACTGTCAGTACAACAAAAGTGTGATGATCACAGTTAAAGCTTAACAAAGAAAATGCTGTCAGGCAATTAGTAAGCTGAACTCAGCAGTACTAAAGTGAAATATATCATGTTTGGAATAGCACAGTGGTTTGCTTGTGATAGATGTTGAAACAGGTCCTCATACACAGAACATATCCTAGCCTTGGGAAAAAAGTTTACCATCTGAAAAAAAAAAAAAGCAACACAGCTTTAACTTGTTATTAGATTTCTTACTTTTCTTTACAAAACAGACTCAGCCACTGGGCATCCAGGAAGGTGAGTATTCATTTTTTTATAACACATTTGCCTTTTTATGAAAATGGTAACAGCAGCACACCTTAGGAATAGCCTGCACTGCAAATACATAGGCCTGCTTAAGAAAAAAAGAGTCTATCGAATAATCTCAAAAACTGCAGAGATTTTGGAAAAAAAAGAAAAATAAGGGGAATCTTATTCTCAAAAGACTATTACATAAAAAAAGAAATAATTTGGTAAAGCCTGGTAATACCAGGCTCTCCATTCCATTGGAGGAAGAAGGAAAGTAGAAAAACAGTAAATTCAAAACCAGCAAGAGGTCTTTCCAAAGTCACTAGGCTTCCCAGTCAACAACTATGCAATTACAAAAGCTATAAACAGTATGCTTTTAGAAAGGAATAACAGTTAAATTCAGGTACAGCCCGATCAAACACGATTTCATCACAAGTTAATAAATATTGGCTAACTTACAGTAGGTGTCAGATTGTTCTAAAATGTTCTACTGGCCCCATTTTTTTGTCAGACTTCAATCTTCCTTAGCCTAGTTATCACAGTTATGATATAAGAATATAGGCCAGATCATCCCTGACCAGGAATGAAGTATTTATAAAACCAGTGAGATATAGTTCAGAAACAGGATGCACAAAATGAGAGAAGCCAAAGAAAAAGTCAGGCAGGCCTGGAACAGAGCGGAAAGTAAAAAAAAAAAAACAAACAAACCCCAACCGAAAAAAAATCCCTATTGTACTCTAGAACTACTACTCTCAATATCAAAACCAACATAATCTGAAAGATTCCTGGGAAATATACAAAACAAAGCTGTGATCAGAAACCACTATACCAAACCACACAGACTTCACCATCTAAGCTGCAAAAGAATTAGGTCTATGGTATTAACAAGTGTGACACCAGTAACTGTGAGGGGTGTAAGCGAGAAAGAATTAGTTTTGCTCAGTGTTGTAACTGCAATGGTGGCAACAAAATATATCTGAGTTAGTTTTACTTTGGATATTGATACCAACAAAAACATGCTAGCACTGACTTAAGGGTGGTTGCATAAGGTCACTGGAGCTCTGTACCCACCCTTGATAGTGATGCTACTAGTGCTACATCTCTCCTGCTAACAGTAAATTCCATCTAGCCACACATGCTGCACTAACACCTGTGGTTTCTAGGAAGCATCTTTGTAATAACATATGTTACAAATTAATTTTTTGCTCAGTATGAAGAACAGAAGTATCGTGTAAAATGACCAAGCTTACTAGAGCTGCAAAAGCTATGTATTGAAACATACAAATAGAATATAGTCTGAAAATTCTAAGGCTGTAGAAGTTTACCTGATTTTAAACTGGCTGACTGACCCTAAAAACAAACAAAATAACCACATTTGGATGAAGCAAGAAGAAAGGATCCGGAGAGGGGCTGTAGACACCCATTTAAAGCTTGATCTCAATAAAAATCATAAAAATAGCATTACAAGGCCCTATTGCCCAGAAGCTTCAGCCCAACAGAGAATACAGGGAAAAAAAAAAAAATCACAGACACAGCCCAGATAAAAAGTAAGAGGTTGACAGCAGCACCCAGAGATGTGTGCCTCCAGCACCCTGAGCACTGGTCAGACACCACCTGTTACTGACAAGCTTATAGGCAGAAAAACAGAAAAAAGGTACTGGAGGGGAGAAGAGGCAAAAATGAGTTTGTCACTGACCTACGCCTGATTACCCTCATGGTCTAGGTTCTAAACTGCTACATCTATTCTTTTACACTGGGGCCTTTCAAGCTGGATGCTGTGTATTGTATTATTTTCAACACATTTCTAGCATATTTGTTTGAGGAACATATAAAGGGTGTAAGGACATACAACGTCCATATTGATTTAGACTAGAGGATTATGTAGTCCAGTGAGTGACTCCAGCTGTGCTAAAAAACCTACAAAGAATGAAGCAAATGCACACAGATATACCACACAAGGACCTTGATAATCTAATACCTCCAAGCTGCTGATATATTTACTTTGTGACACTATAGACCCTCCAGTAGGATATATTACAGTAACTTTTGAGGTAGAAGAGATATCTAAAAAAATAAGGGAAGGATTAAATTAATGTGTAATTAGTCCTGAATATATAAAAGCTGTCACCATTTACAGAAAAACAGTATTACATGGATAATCAGAAAAAGAGAGAGACAAAGAATTAGTAATCTAATAGAGTAACTTAATGAGCTTTTCCAGAATATGGGGAGATTTAATTCTACTGCAATTTAAAGTACTGAGTAGACAACATACAGCACTAAGAACTGATGTGTCCCTTTGCTGCTAAGACTATGCCTTGAACTGCCCAGAACTAAATTCTGAGTCTGTTAACTCTTGAAAGCTGGAATACTAGTATATAATACAAAACTAAGATAAGTCAGCAAAGAAAGGGTTTTGGCAGGATCGCTAAAAGCATCAATACCAAATGCTTGGCAAGTTAACAACTACGGAAGGTACAACTGTTTTCATTTATATGAAGGGTACAGACCAAAAAAACTAGTAAAAATGGTTTGGTGAATCAAACTTTCTCTCAATAATATTTGTCATTACAAGGCTTAGAGAGATTATTGGAAAGAATGAAAATTGGGAAGACTGAGAAAAGAAAGTGTTAACTTGGCCTGAGACTCTTTGGTTAGGAGAACCTCCTTGTAGCTCCCTGTACAGATCGATACCTTCCCATAGGCTTGCTGTGAGCAATCAGTGAAGGTGACCAATGAGAAGCAATAAGTAAGCCACACCCTATAAACTGGAAATCACACAACAACTCTTTAACTGATACAATAAGCTGGTAAGTTTTCTCTGATAGTCTTTTGGTATTGTTTAGTGGAGTTGATGCCTGTAATGGAATCCATAAGTTAAAATTCCCTGGCACTTGGCATATGCTGCAGATAGTTCAACAATGACAAATCCACACACAGTTGTACATACTTGGCCCAAAGCTTTTTAAGGCTGTATTTTCAGGGCAGGCAGACAGCAGCCAGATGCTTTGGGAAGTCCACCATTGTTGTTTTGAAGAAAGGGAAGGATTTGTCCTCTAGCAGTTCTCCATTGCAAAAATCTTACATCCCCACTAATTGTGATCTCTCTTACTGAGGCACTGACTTACTGTCAGCCACTGACTGTGTCTGTGACACACTCATTTAACATCATATTACTGACCTTCCACATTCATTGTTTATGAGTTTCAGGTACTATGCAAGCAGGTAGAACTTAAGTGCTTAGGTTTTTATGGCTCTATTCAACTTTACAGAAAATCATCTTAGACTCTATTTTATGGCAGATGACCTAGTATGAGAGAATGTCTATGAACACTTCGCACTGAATTATAATTCACCATTTACCTCTACTGACATATATGTCCTTCACTATGATGACCAATAATCTCTCAATAATTTCTGAAAATATTTTTTTTCTGAAGGAAATTCAATTTGCTGTGAAGTTATGCTTTTTTTCTAATTCTACATTTCCACTTAGTTCTAATGGAAAATTTATTCTCCCGAAGGAAAAGAAAATTCTCAGGTAGCTAGATAGTCCTCTGCTGCCTTTCATTATAGCAGAGTTGTAGCCTTGAACTGACTTTCTATTCAAGTGGAACAAGTGCCAAGACAACAGCCAGAGCACACTGTGTTCCACCCGTATTGCACAGATGGTACACTTGGACAGCAACCACTCCAGTGACATCTTGCAAACATTACTAATACATAGATAGGTAAAAAGAGAATTTAAGCCTTCTACTAGTTACTACTTTATTTGCCACCAAGTGAAACACCTTAGATACCAACTGTCTAAAAGTTGCAAGTCAGCTGCAAAGGCCCCTGACTACACCATGAAGAGATGAGAAGCATCTTAAAATTATAGGAATCATTCTCTGAACTGAACAATAACTTTCTGCCAACTATCAGAGGAAAGGTAACCAGGATACCTGTGAAAAGGGGAGAAAAGCAATCCAACGCTCAACCTGTTTCACCAAGTAGAAACTGTGTATCACTATCTGAGGGCAGAACTCAGAAGATGCTTGCGAAGTTCCAGCCACACAGACCTCACTTCGCTTTTTGCATAGATCTACAAATTCCTCAATTTCTGATCCAGGTTACACTTTCCTAATCTGTTCCCTCCCCATTCCCCAGTAATGAAGATCTCTCTTATAATTCTGCCCTCTTACAGACACAGCTGCATAAGCAGCTCCCTCCCTAGTTCTATCTCCTTACACAGAGCAACGACATTGTGTTCCTGTTTAATAAATTTTAATTGCTTTTAATGCCACTTAGCAGTTGAAAAGGAGAAAAAAATCACCAACCTTTAGATATGTAACAATGGTAAGTGCTGTGCAAAGCACATCTCAGAAATTCTGCGGGAAGCAGAGCTATGATAGGACTGTCACCTGAACAGATGCCTCCTTCAATTCATTATACTTGTGCTTATTTTCCTTATCACGGCTCTGCTTCAGCTTTTAATTATGTTCTCTGAGGATGGACCAGACTTTCTTTGATGGTCTGAGTTGTTTTCCCAGGACACCAGCCAACAGTGACAATATGCTATTTTTCAGGGTTAATTATTTTGATAGGCTACAACAACATCAGGAAAACAGCAGCCGCAACATTAGTAATGACTGCATTTTCCTGTCACTCGGACTTGAGTGATGGCCTGAAGAACTTGCATTCACTAGTAAGAAAGACACTGGAAGTGCATAGGATCAATCTAGGTAGGTCACTTTTTGTTTGGGTTTTTTTTTCCTTCTCTCTGTTGTTGTGATCTTCCATTTCAAATGATGCTGAATTACCAGGGAAGAACCACTGCACTTAAACGCAACCAGCATAACGGGTGAAATCAAAATAACAGAAAAGTGCATGCAATGTCAGGACAAGAATGCACATAAGTTCTGGAGTTATGTGAGTTTGAGGATCCCAAAATTATCTTTACGCTCTTTTAAATTATTTCCAGAGAGATTTTTATAATGCTTAGCTACCACAAATACAGAGAAAAATCCTAACTCCATCTGTAATGTTTGGCCATAGGCAACAGGTAAATCATGCCATTACCAAAGCAGCAAACTAACAAGGGGCAGTAAAATAACCGCAGTACAATGACTTCGTTTGCATGTGCTTGAACCCTGAAAGAACAGACTTGTTACCGATGCTGTTAACAGAAGAGTCAGGATCTGAGGAGACTGCAGGTATCTGTGGGAGCCCTATTCAGCAATAGTTTTCAAATTCATCACCACCAGGCTTCACCAGTTTGCAGCCTCAGATCCCCCTTGCATCCCTTTCTTCGCTTTCTCTTTTTCCTTTACAGGAATGACTCAAACCCTTTTCTCAGGGACAGCAAATCTCAAATTTGTTTATACTACTTTAAGTAGCTTCTTCCTGATGTCCCAGGGACTACAGGGAAGGCAGAATTACATCTTTACTCTTTATCTGAGCTATGTGTGCCTTTGAAATCAATGTTAGCAGCAGAAGTAGAAAGTGAGATTTTAAGACTTAATTTCACTATCATATGCAAATATACAGGTCCATCTGACAACCTCAGAGGGACTTTTGACTTTCTGCCCTGATAATACCCTGTACACCATGACTGGAGAAAGTGAGGTATTTAACATCCACAGCAGACAGAAAGCCTAACCCAAATTTCCACTCCATTTCTACTACTGCTGTTACTATGTACTCACCCAACTAGTAAGCAATTCCGTTACCAGGTTTATGATGATGTAACCATATTGTCTTCAACTGAGTTATTGATTTATACTAGCATAAGATAAGAATCAGACCTAATAACTATCTACAAGATGAGAATAAAGACCAATTAGTGCTTGTACAGGAGCTGTTTGCACTAAAATTAATTCCATCTACAGTAAATCTAGACAGTAGACAGAAATGTCATTAGAAAACTAAGGCTATTTTATTTTGTGTTTTGCTTCCTATTTACTTTATTTTAAGGATATGTGTGTTTTTCAATCAGTGCTATATGTTAAAGCTGTCATTAAATGTAAATGGACTAATCCCAGTTCTGCCAGCCAATATATGCTGTTCAAGAGCTTTACAGTACTAAAGCACCTTTCCTGAGTCTACAGATTTCTGCACAGCAAGGGTTCTTCAATGGTTTCTAAGCATTTATACATATCATCTCACATCACAGACTTAGCTATTACAAAGAGTCAGTGGTACCTTCCACACAAAGGTCGGCCACTGTTATTGACATATGCCTTTAATCCTTTGGATGCTTCAAAAGATGAAGATTAGCAGCAATCCTCAGAACTCACACCCAGGAGATAGCTATTTGTCAAAAAGTTGATATTATTGATGCTTACAAAAGAAGGAGAGTATGTAATTTAGCTAATAAAAGTCAGGTCTTGTTTGCCTAGACTCCAGAGTTTTGACAGTTCCCTTGCTGAATTATTTGATGTTGAGTTTCATATAATAAATGCAAATTTTTCATCAGCTATGCATTTTCTTAGGAGCAACTGGCATTATTGGGTGGATTTTCTTCCTTGGTTTTCTCCAGAGTTTTTCCTCTTAAAGTCTTTGTTTCCTTTAGAATTCATTATAAATGACATAATTATATGTCTTTCTCTCCCTTGATTGAGAGCATTTCTTACAGATGATGATTTACCGCTTGGAAATTACAAATAGCATGAATAGATACAATTATTATATTGCAGAATTTCCTTTAAAATCCAGAAATGTAGTTTAGCTGAACTGTTCATAAATTATAAGTAGGCAGGTCACATTATTTCCTCTAATCTTCATATGTGGCCCTTGATGCAAATTGAAGTCTTTCCTCAAACTGGATTAGAAGGTTTCCTCTGGAATGTTGAATAGATTCAAGATCAGGATGAGCAGAAATGGACATGAAATGCAAGTAAAAGAAACTACACAAGAGAATTACTTTTATGAGAATTCTTTCCAGCAGTCACCATGTTTCACTAAGATAGTGTTCCAACTGAGGTTTAAGTGATATACAGCGTCTGACCAAAGCCTATTGAAACTACTGAAAAGCTTCCCATTAATTTTGACTAGACTTTGGCCCAAGTTTAAGAAGAAGATGCATTAACAACACCTTCAATTTTGTCATCCCATTTTCCATAGAGAGAAAGATAATACAACGCTTAAAAGTGTAAACCATGGTCGTATGAGGTTAGCAGGATTTTTATAGTCTCATCTGTTATCATGGAATTTATTTACAGAAATGCTTGGCTATGTCTTTGCAGGTGGTTCTCTACAGCTTACAAAGATGAACCAAGAGTAACTTTTTTATCTGTCATACATAAATGCCATGGTATTTGCTAGTTTGTTTCTGTTCTTAGGGAACTGCCAGAATGCAAATGTTTTCTGCTTTAGAAACATATTTAAAGTAAAAATGTAAACTATTCCTTTTGACGATGGTGTTCATTAATTAACGAAGAAAAAGCCCAGGAACACTTATACATATGATTGTGTATTTCCATTAGTGTGTGTGTTAGTGCTGGTACACATACTCACTAAGTGCTGCATTGGAGTCTGTTACAGAAAATATGGCCTCAAGCCCACTGAAATCAATCTGAAAATGCAATGACTTCAATACAGTCCTATGTGTACGTGTTTGCAATAGACGGCTGTTCAACAGCCAGTTTGAATATTTGAAACATGCTCATCTTCTCTTTGAAAATGAGGGCCAGAGCATCCATTAATGGAGTGAGCAGAGGAGGTGAGAGCGCCAAGGGAATTAATGATCAAAGAGCTGCAATTAGGCAATGTTAATGAGGAATACTCTCAAAAGGTTTCCACTTCTGTAAGAGACAGACTCCTGGCAAACAAAATGTACTAGGAAGTGTAAGTGGCGCTCCAAGTGGTAGAACCACATCAACATCTGAACAGACCAATGACAAAGATCACCTGAATAGGTAATACAATCACAAATGAGGCATAGCATTTAGCAGAGATAGTAAGAATTAGAAAGAGAAAAGAAAAAAAAAAAATCAGAAAAATTGTTCTCAGGGAGGGTAGAAAAAACTGCATCTATTCTAAATGTGAATCCTCTAATTTTCATGTAACCTTTTGGTTTTATTAGACCACCCTTAATACATTGCTTATATTTTAATTGGAAAACAAAAGTAAGATACACTGCTTCCTAAAGGAGTGAGAAACGTAATGATCTCTGCATGTGAGAGAGAAAAAAATTTTTGTCTGGCTGACCAATAGTCACATTATTGTCCTGTGTTCTTCTATGAGTCTGCTTTCCGAGTTCTACATCCAGACTAGAAGCAATCTTTATGTGTAAACCATCAGCAGTTTGCTGGTGCCTTTGACTTCTACCCATTCCATCAATATTAATGGCTGTTTGGTCCTTGGATGTAAGAAATCCCTAATGACTTCTGAAGATCAAACACAAAATTAAATCAACACTTTTATCTGAAGTTTTAGCCAAGTTACTTTATCTTTTTTTTTAATTTATAAAATTACGTACTAGAAACACATCTTGTTTTTAATAAAAATATCCTGCAAAGTTAAAAATAATTTTTAAATTTTTAAAATCATAATATTTTTAGTTTACTGAAATGTTTTTTAAAATCCCTCCTTCTAAAAGATCTCTTAAAATTCAAAATAATTTACAATAATGAGCAAAATAGTCTGAGATCTGGAGGATAAATAAATACTCTATTGTGAACCTGCAAAAATGGAAACAACTATGAAAGTTCAAAATGTTTTGCAAATTAATTTTCATGTTTTTCAACCAGCTCTAGTTACACACTTATTACAGTAGAGCAGCTTTTAAAAAGCAGCTGTGTTTTCCGCCAAGGGGTGACAGCATTTCATTGTGGGGATAATGTGTGTAAATGATCCCTTCATTATATAGGGTCTGATCTTGTATTCTTTGTGCATCCTAAGTTCACACTGAAACTATGTTGTTCTTTTACATATATCTTAGTTTATGCACCTTGGTACATTTGTCTGCTGAGGTAACTGCACTTTGACAGCAGAGAAACTTTCTTCCTTCCATGTTGTAGGATCTGGCAACTGTTCAAAAGCAAACTAACACTATACAAGATAGATCAGAAAATAATCATATCTACTCAAATGGAAACACAAGAAGCCATTCGGGTGCTGGACTATTATCACCCAACCTGGAATTTAGCTGGGATACTTGATCAACATAATTACTCTCACAGAGACTGCCCGTCAAATGTTCTTCTGCTACCACACTGGTCAATGGACATTTTGCATGGACAGAGAAGCATATAAAGTAATTGCTCCAAACATTGCATTAAAAGTTCCCAAAAGTATTATTTCCCTACCTCAAGTGTAATCTTAAAACCTTCAAGCCAAAGATGAAACATCCATACATCATGAGGGCCTGCATACTCTGATTTTGAGGACATCTTGCAATGAAAATATGAAATTCTTACAAATTAATAACCAAAAAAGTGAGGGCTTTGTGAGGGAAGGCAGATACAAATACAAATTTTAAAGACCAGAATTTACATATTTCTTGGTGAAGAGTAAATCAAACACAAGGCAAAAAAAGAAAATGCCCAAATTATTGCTTGCAGAATCAGTAATACAAAACATATCTCTATTACGCTTTGATTTAATTGAAACTACATTTCTTTAATCCTTGCCAAGAAAATAGAAAGAATACGGCTACAGAATTCATGTGCCTACTTTTTATCTGCATTACCTTCTTCAAGATCTAAGCCAAGTTTCATTAAAAATTATTGGTCTCATAACTTTTTCTTTCCCCCCCCCCCCCCCCTTAAAGAGTCCCATATGGCAACAATATCAAGACAAAATTGTGGCAGTACAGTTTTTCCCACTTTTATTTTTAAAAAAATACTCTAAAGTGACTTTATGGCAAAGTTAAAAACTGTCAACAATGACAATATCTCACTCGAAAAAAGTATCATGGGCAGTTGTGCAAGTTTTAAAATAGGGCATTTTTATCTGAAAGATGACACACAACAAGATGTTCTCATGTCTTATGCATTGTACTGAACTATACCAGCTCAGTGGAATACTATCCACTTCTTGCTGGGTGCTTTGCTAACACATATTGTGGTATTAAGGAATTCTTTTGTATTACTGTGGCATCTGCTAAAAATGTCAAGATGTGATCACAGCTCTTGCAAAACAAGTATTTTAACAACCAAAACCTTACGATAGGTTATATTTCAGTGACTTGGAAACAACACTGCATTATCTGAGAAAACAGCACAGATGTTGCTTAATAAACTGCTCAGTTTATGCATTGTATTAACCTCATGAAACATTTATGCAAATCTTGCATTAACAAAAGGTAAAAGAATCGTTATAGGTTATGAAGAAAACAATGTGACAACCTTTGTTTTTACCTCCGTGTTTTATGGGGGCATTTTAACTCTTAGGGGTTTCTGTTTAGGAAGACACAGGGGCATTATAGATTTTCTTCTATTTTGTTTTCAGTTCTGCTATCATTCCTTCCAGCTGATTTCACATTTTATAATGCTAATAGTGGGTGTATGGTTTTGAGTTTCTCTACTGTCAGCTGGTCAGTAGGTCTGGGGGATATATTTAATGGAATCTGACAGCTGATGGAACTGATCTCATTGAAAGGGGATTTGATATGTGGGATGAATGTGGTGACCCTCAATTCGCCATATTAATGACCATTATTATTCAAACTCTTGCAGCCAATATAACTCTTTTTCTTGGACACACCAGTACATGTGTATAAAAGAAATGACTTATGGATGAGTTAGTCCGTATACTAGTTTGAGTGTCATTTAGATAGCATGTCAAAACAGATTAGCTATTTTACCCTGAGATAAAATTAAAGGAAAAGCCTCTGTACTCTCTACATTTGTAAACAAAGCAATCATAAAAATGGATAGGTTCACTGGACTGAGTCAGAAATCCAGCAAATACTCACACCTTCAACTGTGGGAAAAAAATGTACTTCACTCTGGGCAATACAAAATAAAGCCTAGCAGTGAGATACTGTAGCTGAAACCAACAGGTCTTCCTCTGCTACAGGTCACCCAAAGAAGTTATGAGCACCATTTGTGTGCAAATGATTTTTAGAAAAAGAAATTTGTCAGCCTTACCTTACACAAACCAGAACTTAAGTAACTACACCAGCAACGTAGGAGAACATAGCATTCTGCATTGATTTGCACAAAAATATTTATTGTTTCACTTACCTTTTGCTTGTAGAATAGAAAGAGAAATTTGGCCTGGAGCTGCGCATGACGGGACAAATGATGTTATATTCAAAGAAAATCTTTAGATTTCTGTGATCTTTTGGCAGAAAGGAAGCTGGTCACAGATGACTTAACAGATGTGTAAAGGACACAAAAAAAATTTGGAACAAGAATCACAAGGAACAATTTGCTTTTAAATTACATGGTGCTGCTACTTTTTTAGGTCACAAATATAAGATCTATTATTGATCTTGAGCATTGCCTCCTATTTTGAATGTCTTTTAAAGCCAAGGGCACTCTAATGCCATCTAATCAATAACTGCTTTCACATTTTTGAAGCAAATAGGCAATTTGTTTACAGATTTTAAAGGCTACTAATGTACATTACCTTTTCTATCATGTCTGAGAGGAAGTGATGTTCTACACTATTTAGCTACGGTGCCTGCTGCGCCAGGCAGGACATTCAAAACCTTTTCAGCCTGTTTTATGGCCCTTGTGATGCATGAATAATATAAGCACACTGGATTTCTCTCCTTTCCTTAACAAGTTCTCCAAAGGAAGAGAAAGCTTTGAAAGGAACCAGATAATGTGAAGCCACCACCAAAATAATGCACTGAGACACTCGACCTACACATATAAGTATTGCAGGATATGAGGAATGCATCAATAACCTTTAAGTTATTAAGGAAACCATCTGAGAAAGAGGATGTAATTAGATCATAGCAGTGAGGTTCACATTTGGTTTCCATATTTTTGAGGATTCAGTCAACATTAGAATATCTCAATTACTGTATGGTTTGAAAGGCTTAACCATATGATGACTCTCAATTACTCATTCATCTAGCCAAAAACATTAAAAGTACTTGAAAAGTCAGTTCTTTAATCTTTTATGAATTGCCTTTATCTAAACATTGTCACCACATGGGCAAGGGCACCGCATACCACTATCAGTTTCTGTTTACTTTCTTGTTCATCCTCTATCGATGGAACTTTTGGCTAGGATTCTTTCTCAAATTTAGTATTTACACACTCAGGACAAAATGGAACTTGGAATAAAGGTAGACTTAGAAACTCACAGCGAACACATGAACATGATAAAGCTAAAAGTTAATAAAAGAAAGAGCTTTTCATGCAAGTTAATTTTGTTTGAAAATTTAGACCCTTAGTACTCTAACCCACATTCAATTTTCATGTACCTTCTGCAAAGAGTACTCTCACCATCCACAAGCTAAGCTAACATTACGGTTATCCTGTTCTGTATCATTATGTCTTTCCTTTGATGAAAATAAAATTATCATATGAGAATAAAATCAGCATCTAATATTCTGGAAATTACATCTCACTTAAGATATATGCATCTGCAATGGGTTCTCTGCAGAAAAAAAAAAAAAAGGATGATACCTGGTTTTGAACCCTCAAACTCATTCATAGCCCTGTTTCAAATACTGATCATTAGTTCAGTAATAATCAGTGTCATGGTGTCAGTACTTCATTTCTGATTTTCTGTTGCTCCTATGCAAGAACTATTTCACCTGATCTTTGGTAACTTCTAGATTTCAAAACTTTCTTCTTATAATTTTGCATCTTTAAGCCACCTATACCTGCACGTATTTACATAAGCGCATCTCTACATTACATACACCAAAAAAACCCCCAAAGAATGCATGTACATTAATTTTTCTTATAATTTTAATAGGGCCAAAGCTTTCTGCATATCTACTATTACACAGAGAAATCTGGATCAGCAATCACTGATCATCCCACTTTATTTTAAGGGAAACTAGTATAAAATAAAACAGAGGAAATTGAAAGAGCCATTTTTAGCTGGTTTTGTTCTACTTCATGTAAAATTAATATAACACTGCAGACGTTAGGACCCTGAATGCTACATAATCCCACATATTGACTTGCTGAACATGAGCCACAGCTGTTCTGATAACAGACCCTTTGAAATTGCTACAACTTTGAATAAAGGCAGTGTTTGCAGTAGTGATGTTACATGGGAGGTAGATTAATCATTGCTACACCATTTTTCAAGGATTTTTTGTGTTGCTCTTAAATGTTGCGTGTAGTACACCTGAAACTGCACTCCTTTGCCCATGATGTCAGAATGGTCAGACTTCAAATGAAATGGGTGAACAAATCCCAACACTTATTAGAAAGGGCAGGATTTTACATGCTTTAAACACTGTAATATTTATTGTTGAATAATGTGAGAAAAGCTGGATTCCAAGTCCCTAGTACCACCATTACATGTAAGAAGAAAAACCCTACAAGGAAAGATTGTAACTGACAAAACAGAATAGGGTTCACAGCATATTACTGATTAGTTTGAATTTGAACATAATCTATTAAAAATTAAAAGTTGACAAATATACATAAATCCAACTGTATGAATTTTATCAGAATTTGAGGTATCCTGAAAGAGAAATTCAGCTAAGAGAAAAATAAGTATTCTTTTAATCCAAACCACATTCTTTTAATCCAAAACTGAAAATATTAGAGCTCATTTCTGTGCAGCTTGAGGTCAAATTCATTTATACTACAAATGAAATTTTCCCATTGCTGTACTTGATGATCTCAGTATGAATTTTATAGTGGACTACCAAGTCATTCCATCTTTCAGTGAGGTCCATAGGTCTATCCTAATACTACTTTCCCAAAAGAAAGGAAGATCATGGCACCTGCCTCTCTTTCAAATTAGTTAAAACACACTTGCTCAGTTCCTAGCTGGGGACTGACTGCACTTTTATGCAAGAAGGTAACAAAGCAGTTGGATTTTCTCTGCATCTCTGGAATGGTTAGGCTTAACAAGCACAGCAATGCTGCTGTACTAATTCCCTTCTGCATAACTCAAAGCAGTTCATTGTTCCTTCTTCAGTGTTCAGTCTGCAATGTTTGCACAGAAATTTTCAGAGCAACCTCGAAGTTCAAAAAAAATTCAGTGAAACGGGAAAGCTCAGCCGGAGACAAACAAAATTCCACCTACTTTGTGTCAAGTGTTTCCTATTGTTTGATTCTAGGCCGTCAAAGGCACCAATCCAATAAAACACTAACACTAGATACACCATGGCTTAGATTTAGGCCACCTGAACATCTCTCAAAAGATCTGCTATGATTTATTGATATTTTGTACCTTATTGGTTAGTTTCCATCCCAAGAGCAAGCATTTAAAAATACAATAAAAATGAAACAGCAATAGTCACTTCTGTCTGTCATAGGATTGCCAAGGCAAAACTATCCAGGACTGAAAAAATGTATTAATGTTACTGTTGGTTCTCTGATGCATCCAAGGTGACATACAGTGATCAAATTCTAACTTGTGAAGAAAAAGATACTCTTATTTAAATCAAAGCTGCAGGGTTGTATTCCGTAGCAGCAGACACTAAGCAGGACACTGCTGAAACTGCCTGGTTAAGTCAAGATTTTCATTATGTGACAGTATTGACTGAAGAAAACAGCAAACCAACTCTGGTGCAAATCAATGAGCTTTTGCGAGGCTTTCACAAAATAAAAGACCTGCTGGATTCAAAAGTAAAATAATCAATTTTGTTACATTGAGCAGGTTGAAGATTGCAAGGAACAATTCCACAACCATCTACAGTAATAATAATTTAAAGGTACTGAAAAAGAGCCAGGTTTTATTATCAGACCTGAAATATTTAGTTTTTGAAGATACAAACACAGATGAGAGGCAACAAATGCAAGGTCCTGACAAGCAATCTAGCTCAGCACCAGACAAGGTTATTCCAGAAGAAAATTTCAACAGAAAAATCACCATGTGAACAGCCCAAAACAGTAAGCAGAAGTAAATCGTTGAGATTATATATCTTAGTTTTGATCATTTGTGGATTTTTTGAGCTATTATGTTTTGTTTATTAAAAGGGAAAATAAATTAAAGGGGGAAAAAAAAGTACCAGTAGATACTGGGGGGAACTGATAATGATTCCAGCCACATAATAAAGATGTGTGTGCTTTTTTACCTGATTTGTGTCATCTGATTGAGAAGACTAAAGTTAAATCTTTTACCAGAATTTATATGATTTCATTCTCTTTCTTTCCATCATGATTAATTAGTTATAGAAACTGTATCTACAAAAGTATAATTTAAAACAGTTTCTTTCTCTTAAGGTTTGGTTTGCGGATTACACAGAACACAATTTTTTTCCTTTTCTTTGAGTTATATTAACAGTTGAAAGCTTCAAGAACTCTGTGCACCACACTATTGGTAGTGCTCTCAGGAATACCAGCTACAAATAACTCTACATCTGATTGGCTTTTCCTTGTTGTTAAAACATCTGGAATTATATCTCCAGTCCTAGCAGGAGACTGCACACATGGTGTGATGGAAACTTAAGGATTCATGGATCCTCAGTCCAGCAGTCAACTGGATAAAGTGATGAGAAAAACGATTTGTAAAAAAATTTCACAACTAGTTTTTACTAAATATTACCTTCAATTGAAGCTAAAATGAGGTTTACTTCAGTTAAATGAGGCTTAGTAAGGCTGTAAAATGCATTTCACCCTATCAGATATAACCATAACCTCTTCCCTTGACAAATAGCTTCTGAAAGGCACCAAAACACACATAATTATAGCCTAAAAACACTAAAAATATATTCTGTACCACACACATGCAGCGTAACAGCTTGATTTCATCATAACACTTAAATGCAATATTTTCCTGCACAGTATTATATTAATATGATAAAGAGCAGCCAGCCAAAAAATAGCTGAAGAGCTGCAAAGTGATTTCAGAAATTGAAAAGCAATTTCAAATGTTTGGTAAGCATTAACTTGCTCACTGTGGCCTATCAAAACCAGCTGCTAGCCCATAATTCTAACCTTTTCCCTTTCAAAAATACAAGGCCTTGAAATCCTATATTAATGAGAAATGAATATGGTAATTGAAAGAGTAAATGTAATTATAAAAGAAAACTCCCACCATCAAAACCTTACTCTTATTACATCAGCCTGTTCTACTAAAGGAGCAATTTGAAAATGTGTTCCCATGTAGGTTACTTGTATATTTGTGCTGATAACCAATAGGTTTCATGAAATTTTAAAACATTCTTGTGCACCACTCAGTGACTGATCTCACTGAACATTCACTTGCTACAGCTCTAATTAATGGATGCAGGGATGCCAAGAGATATAGGCATATTCAGAAAATACAATGCCCAAGAATGGATTTTATAATAGCAAACAAACTGAATGGAAGGGCACCTGAGTGAGTTGGTATCAAATGTTAAAGATTGGGTTCTCTCAGATCCCATGTCTCCCCTACATTAAGATGCCTCCCTATAGTTCTGCATTAGGCATCAATGTGAAAATGGGATGAATTTTCAAAAGCTCTTCCACATCTCAAATAATTTCCTTCAGTTCAGACAACTGGCTCAGAGCATCAGAGAGCAGGCTGCTGCTTACCATTTATACAAACAGCCTACAACACTCAGAGTGGTAGTGCAAAATGTGGACTCCTCAACCTAAGGCATTTTTGAAAGTGTGGCTTTTACTTCTCTAGCAAGTGCTTTCACTACCAGCTACAGTGCTAGACTAGAATGGGATACTGTTGAAGGTACACGCCTATAAAGGAAAGATCCCACATTGCCTGGAATATATCTCAGCATCTATTTCATATACATACATAGAACAAACAACATCCAGATTATACAATTAAACAAAGAAACTTTCTTCACCAGAAGAATGAAAGAGGAGAATGGGTAAGGTAGAGACTACATTATGGAATAAATACCATACTACTACCCCAGTTTTTGAAAATGCTTCTGGATGTCTAGTCAGGATTCAGGCTCATTAAGAGCCTAAGCCCCACTGGATTTTACCAAAAAATACGACTCCTATATAGCTTTAATTTTGGAAAGCTCAGTCATCATTAAAAACCACATCAAATACTGTTTTAACCAAAATTACAGTAGCATCAAATATGTATACAAATAATACTAGTTCAGAATTGTCCTTGGATAGAAAGAAAGTGTGCTGCTAAGGTGAGACTAGAGAGGGAGGAATATAACATCTTCAGAATCGCCACCTTCCCAAGATCCGTGTGCCTTGAAAATGGCCATGCTGCCTTTGGAAACTGCATTCAGGAGTTCTTTTGGCTGTTTCTTCTCCCCCCCACCTCCCCCCCCAGTAGAAACAGGTGAAATTACAGTCTAAATTTACATAAGGTTGTTTTTCAGTGATAAATAAGATATTTAGGAATTGCTAAAAATATTATCTCCACTTTAATGCACTCTTAATATACAATAACAATATTGCTCCACCATAAGCCTACATCCCCTTGCTGACACTCCTAGGCCCTTAAAAATTCTTTGTGGATGCAGCTATTCAGAGAGAAGACAGCTTTGGTTGGCTCATCTTCCATGACAAAGCGTTCTTCCTCCAACTCCGGCAGGCTTCGTGCTCGCAGGCTCTCGTCCTCCTGGGGGACTTCAACCACCCTGACATCTGCTGGAAAACCAACACAGCAAGCTGTAGGCAATCCAGCAGGTTTCTCGAATGCACTGAGGACAACTTCTTAAGCCAGGTAATAGACAACCCTACCCGAGGGGATGCGATACTGGATCTGGTGGTCACCAATGCAAGCGAGCTCGTCGGAGATGTCAAGATCAGAGGCAGCCTGGGCTGCAGTGATCATGGGCTGGTAGAGCTCACGCTCCTGAGGGAAACGGGAAGAACAAAGAGTACAGTCAGGACTCTGAATTTTAGAAAAGCAAACTTCCAGCTCCTCAAGGAGATAGTCAGAAGGACTCCCTGGGAAACGGTCCTCAGGGACAGGGGAACAGAACAGAGCTGGCAGATCTTTAAGGAAGTGATCCACAGAGCGCAAGAGCTCTCGATCCCTAGGTGTAAGAAATCGGGCAAAGAAGGGAAGAGACCAGCGTGGTTGAGACAAGAGATGCTTGTCAAACTAAGGAGGAAGAGGGAACTGCACAGGCAGTGGAAGCAGGGACAGGCATCCTGGGAAGAGTATAAGGACGCGGTCCGGTTGTGTAGGAATGGGGTCAGGAAGGCCAAGGCGCGGCTGGAGCTAAACTTGGCTAGGGATGCAAAGAATAATAAGAAGGGTTTCTACAGGTATATCAGCCGGAAAAGGGTGGTTAAAGAAAGCGTAGCCCCGCTGATGAGCGAGACTGGCAAGCTGGTAACAGCAGATGAGGAGAAGGCTGAGGTACTCAACAACTTTTTTGCCTCAGTTTTCACTGGCAACCTCTCTCCTCACCCCTCCCAAGTTGATGGATGGCATGAGGGGGACCGGGAGGGCAAAACCCCTCCTGCTGTAGGAGAAGATCAGGTTCGTGACCACCTGAGGAACCTGAATGCACATAAGTCCATAGGACCTGATGAGATGCATCCCAGAGTCCTGAGGGAATTGGCCAATGTAGTCGCCAAGCCACTCTCCATGATATTTGAAAAGTCATGGCAGTCAGGTGAAGTCCCTGGTGACTGGAAAAAGGGAAACATTGTGCCCATTTTCAAAAAGGGTAGAAAGGAAGACCCTGGGAACTACCGACCTGTCAGCCTCACCTCTGTGCCTGGGAAGATCATGGAACAGATCCTCCTAGAAGCTATGCTAAGGCACATGGAGGCCAGGAAGGTAACTCGAGATAGCCAGCATGGCTTCACCAAGGGCAAGTCCTGCCTGACGAACCTAGTGGCCTTCTATGATGGTGTGACAGCATCAGTGGACAAGGGAAAACCAATGGACATCATCTATCTGGACTTCTGCAAAGCCTTTGACATGGTCCCCCACAACATCCTTCTCTCTAAATTGGAGAGCTAGGGATTTGATGGGTGGACTGTTCGGTGGATAAGGAACTGGCTGGATGGTCGCATCCAGAGGGTAGTGGTCAATGGCTCGATGTCTGGATGGAGACTGGTGACGAGTGGTGTCCCTCAGGGGTCCGTACTGGGACCGGTGCTGTTTAATGTTTTCATCAATGACTTAGACAGCGAGATCAAATGCACCCTCAGCAAGTTTGCGGACGACACCAAACTGAGTGGTGCGGTTGACACACCAGAAGGACGGGATGTCATCCAGAGAGACCTGGACAAGCGGGAGAGGTGGGCCTGTGTGAACCTCATGAGGTTCAACAAGGCCAAGTGCAAGGTCATGCACCTGGGTCGGGGTAACCCCCAGTATCACTACAGGCTGGGGGAAGAAAGGATCGAGAGCAGCCCTGCTGAGAGGGACTTGGGCGTGCTGGTGGATGAAAAGCTGGACATGAGCCGGCAATGTGCATGGCAGCCCAGAAGGCCAACTGTATTCTGGGCTGCATCAGGAGAAGCGTGGCCAGCAGGTCGAGGGAGGTGATTCTGCCCCTCTACTCTGCTCTGGTGAGACCTCACCTGGAGTCCTGCGTCCAGCTCTGGAGCCCTCAGCACAAGGAGGACATGGAACTGTTGGAGCGGGTCCAGAGGAGGGCCACAAAAATGATCCGAGGGCTGGAGCACCTCTCCTATGAGGACAGGCTGAGAGAGTTGGGCTTGTTCAGCCTGGAGAAGAGAAGGCTGCAGGGAGACCTGATTGCGGCCTTTCAGTACTTAAAGGGGGCCTATAGGAAAGATGGGGAAAATGTTTTTAGTAGGGCCAGCTGTGACAGGACAAGGGGTAATGGCTCTAAACTGAAGCAGGGTAGGTTTAGACTAAGGAAGAAATTCTTTACAATGAGGGTGGTGAAACACTGGAACAGGTTGCCCAGAGAGGTAGTGGAGGCTCCATCCCTGGAAGCATTCAAGGCCAGGTTGGACGGGGCTGTGAGCAACCTGATCTAGTTAGCGGTGTCCCTGCTCACTGCAGGGGGGTTGGACTAGATGACCTCTAGGGGTTCCTTCCAACCCAAAACATTCTATGATTCTATGATTGTCTATGGGTGAAGTATGATAATAGTGGTGGGAAAATACCTTCCAAAAGC
The DNA here is from genome assembly GCA_034008185.1 of Gorsachius magnificus. Lineage (NCBI taxonomy): Eukaryota > Metazoa > Chordata > Aves > Pelecaniformes > Ardeidae > Gorsachius > Gorsachius magnificus. Next base: position 30,956,674 of record CM067088.1, on the reverse strand, counting down.
TATGTTGCTCCTACACTAAAGGGTGCTTTTCCAATATACCAGCAAGGAGCTGGTATGGCTGGAGTCAGAGTAAGGATAAATACCTTACTTTCTTTGTAACGCCTTCTGTTTTCACGTGACAGTTCTTTTAGTACCCATTGTTGTCTTTAAGCACACTGAGGTGTTTGCTTGTATTGTGAAGACCTTCAAATACCCCGCAGGCAGGAAATGTACCCCCAACCATTCATATCAGCAATCTGCAAGAAACAGACAGCTGAGAAACCTGGCCACCATTCTGCAAAGGTTTAGATAAATACATAATTTAGCTTTCAATTCAGGAACTAAAAGCTTTGCTCTACACTTAAATACAAGTTATCATGTAGCACTTTTATCCAAGAAATATCCCTTCAGCGTTTCCTCTCTTTTAACTTTCAGATCTCTAACTAGCATTCCTTGCAGTATGTGGGGTATGGCTGAAAGCAGAGTAGCTGCCTGTATAAACTCACTTTGGTGCTAGCACATAATTATATGCTCCGTAAAATGCTTCAAGATGTCCAACTATTAAAAATGCACTGTAAGAAAATGAAGCTGTCATTTGTTTGTAAATTTGCAAATTTCATCACCAAAGATCTCAGCAATTAACAGCTTCGTACACTGCAATCTTAAAGAATAATTGATTCCTTAAATAAATAAAAATACAAGAAAATTTTTAAATTATGAAAGCTTGAAGTAAAAAACCCGAGAAATTACATATTATGCAAAGTTAGCATTGTGTTAAAAAAAGTTGACAACTACCCTTACATTATTGCAGATGGGACTTCCCCAACTGTCACTATGAGAAAACTTTCTCTGCCTGTTTTTTTGTTTAACTGACAACATTCAAGAAAGCAGATCAGTATTCATAGCATGAGGAACGTTTACACAAAGGCTGCACACAACCAGTGCAGGCCAGGTATGGAGCTGATGGCAAAATTTATATGAAATTCATGACTGTCTTTTGTCATCGGACATAGAGAAGTTGCAAAGAACGGGAAGCGTTTGAAAAAAAATGCAGCAAGTTGCTCTGTATTTTGATACTCCCTACAGAATTCAAAACAGGTACGGGTTCCAATGAATGATTATTCAATAATGAGCATCTTTTTACTGTCTAACACCAGGAAGGCATCCCAATGCATTAAAAAAGGAACAGTAGAAGAGATGACATGCCAGACAGTGGCATACTTCACAGTAATCTCTGAAGGTAAAAAGTAAATCAAGCACTCTTTGAACAGTGCTGAAAGAGCTTTGCGCACTGAAATGTAGGGGATCTTTAGCCCTTTTAAATTGCATGTGAAAATAATTTTTGCATCTATATTACACAACACTCTCTTAAACTGTTTTCTTACAGCACTTCCATTTTGGTCCAAACGTACTTACACCTCTTAAAACAATGATGGTAAAAGCATAACTCTCCTAAGGGGCAAATTGCTTCCTAGTTGTAGTTAAATAACCAGCCTAGAACATGAGAACATGACCAGAGGAAAACACTCCAACCTCTACTTTATTCCTCTTTTTTCCTCCTTTCCTCCACCTCTTCCCAATAAGCATTCAAGGACAGTTCTGTACAGGATGCTTTCTATGGAGATCTGGGTGGGAAAGGGAAAAAGGAAAAGGAAAAAAAAAGGGTAGGGAGAGTTGGTAAAAAGGACTTTCATAGATCAAAACCAAGCAGAAAAAAAGCTGAGAGAAAACAAAGCCTTTTAACACCCTAGGACAGTTCTGGGAGGTGGTAAGAATCTGAGATTATCTCTCTGCTCGCACATGGAGCTATGAGCAGAGGCTGGGCTTGCTTTTATTCCTCCTTACTACCACCACACTTCCCCCTCTCAAATGGGCAGCGAGACTGACTTTCACTTTACTTAGCCTCTTTCCAAAACCTGATGAAGGTCCTTATAACTTATAGTCATACAACTCCAAATAAAATTCAAGTAATAAAGATCAAGCAGATCATATTAATTATCTTGTATAACCTCCTACATAAGAAGCTGTACCTTGGATCAAGTGTGTGCTTCTGAGGTGAATCACCCCCATTTACCACTTTTGGGGCAATCACAGAACAGGCTCAGAGATCAAAAATGGGATAAAACCAAAGACATGCTCCAGGAATGCATCCAATGGGCCCCAGCCACTAATGGTTATTCATTCCAAGTAATCACACAGAGACAGAATGAAATAACCCCCTGTTACAAGCATAATGTCAGTGCCAACTATTCCGTTCTGTTGCATGATCCATTCCTCTTTGGTCACACCATTTATGTATATAGATAAAGCACAGGAATAGCACACATTGATTCTCTTTTTGCAAGTACCTTTGTCAAGATATCTATTGCCAGAAATTTTTTTCAGAAGTTGTTCTAAACATGGGCAAAGAAAGGTGTAAAGAGCTAGTATTTCATTTCATTAAGGTAATATTTTAATTGTTGAAAAGTTTTGCTTAAAATTAAGGTATATAAATCTATATGACAAGTTAATACATTACAGTTGTGTCACATAGGTAAGAACAAAAGAAAATTCATTATTGCATTTCATTTATCAAACATTTAATAAGAATGCCATTACTTAATCCTCCCTGCCTTATAACTATAAACAATAGCATGCTTCCTTGAGCTTCATGTTGCCATAAGACCAAAAACAAATGCATAGCTTCAAGAAAAAAATTAATCCTTCTCCATAATTGCTTAATAGAGTGTAAAAAAATCTCTTGAAAGTCCACAAATGCTAAAATCATGAGTAAATATACAACAAGTCTTCAGCAAGAATGCATGGGATGCTTCAGGTTTTGTTCTTGGGACATAGTCAAATCTCTACTTCAAGTCACACAATTATCCAAAAGTAGCATCTCCAAGCGGGATACCCTTGAAATTGAATAACACAATCAGTAAACAAAAATCACTTCTCGGACACATAACTGCTTCAGACATTACAATACAAGCATTTAGAATGAAGGAAAGGAAGGGAGAAGGCATCTTAAGTTATGATGTCTTGTTATCTGCAATCTTCTAAAAAAAGGAGGTTTTGCTAGCCATAATTTACTACTAATTCTGAGACAGAGAATCACAAAAGTTTAAAAATAATCTGTACTGGGATCTTACAAAAATTGAACCTTTCTATTATTCACTTTGAGATGACTGACACAATGTTTATGTGTTTTTTCTACATGAAAATGGATACTTCTGAAAAATCCTGCTGAAGAGCAAGTAGCAGTAGCAAACACTTCTAAACGTAGCTAGTTAAGATCAGTGTGAAAACTACCTATAAGTTAATTTTTTATAAGGCAAATGACCTCTCATCAACACTGGAATTTTAGATTGAGTCATCTTTTTCAATAAAAAAACCCCTCTTCTTACAGAATGAAGACTAGTGTTTTTTTGTTTCTAATACTTTTTGTTCATGTCAGCATCTTCACCACATCCATTTCTTCAATAGCATGACACCCCCGCACCCTCTCACTCTTTAGGTTTCTTTTTAGATGTTTACCTCTGCAGCACCATTCACACAGCCTAGTGATTTTTGTTTCATGCACATTTAAACAGAGCCTGTCCGTTCCCATAACCAAAGCCTATGAGCTCATGAGGTTCAAGCATGAGAAACAAAATGCATTAGCAGATGACTTCCAAAACACTGTACAGTTAAGTGTTACACTCATAAAAACTGCTAATCAAATAATATGGCATACATCTAGGTTATGCCCAGACAGAAGCACAGATTTTTATATAAAAGAATCTACACTCACATGCCCATGGCACAAAACAACATGCACATTGTTTTAATCTTTTCTTCTGAGGGCTGGATTTTCTAGATTACATCAAATAAAGAAAACAGTTCTTGGAATAAATGGATTCTTTTTAATTCAAGTGAGTACCAGCACTTATCATCTTTAACTAAGATTAAATAAGCAATTAATTAGCATACAAGTTATAACTACCTCTCTCCATCTTCCTACTAGCAGTCCGAATAGCTCTCTGAATTGACTGCTCCACAAACTTTGTCTTAACCCACAGCCTTCCCCTAAAAGTTATAGCTCAAAAAGTCCATTACAGTATGAAGCAACTTAGATAAGGAGACATATTCTGCATGAATCTAATGGAAGATACAATTACAGCTCTCCACTCTCCGCAAACATGGCATCAACATGAATGCTTGTGTGACTCTTCTCACTGGTAGGGAGAAAATTACCTTGTGTTCCACGCAATACCTTTTAACTTGCTAACTATGTGGGAGCACCCAGTCCCTCACCTGAGCTATCAGGTTTTAAGAGGAACTCCTTTCATGTGGAAGTCAACCCCTTGGTCACAGGGCTGTTCACACACCCAAAGTCAACCGCATGCCAGAAATATTGCACTAAGGGTTAAGAGCCACACTGGTCAGCACCTGGCAGGATTAATTTTATATTGTCACACTTTTAATTTTAACATAAAAATGTTTTTTCAATTACTATAGCTTTTTCTTGACAATTATAGATTTTTTTTAAATGGATAAATGTGCATCTCCTGAGAGAGATATAAGATTCAATCTATATTGAGAGCAAGGGCTGTTTGTTCTTCTGTACTAAGCAAACAGCAGGCATTTCAAGCTACCATAAATTAGGAATAGCGAATACATTTTAAAACTCAGCTCTCCATAGTCCTCATCCTTTAGAGCTTTCATACACTGATATTGTCACAAGGAAAGAAACTCCACTTCAGCACAATAACATGCAAAATTTTTTTCTGCAAGAAATAGCTTTGGTAAAATATTCATTCATTTAGTATGACAAAAGCAACAATTTTATATACAGCAAAATTTGAAAATTGTTATTAAACTGACATGCATCAGTAATTCATGCATCATTTTCTCCAAGAAACTGTGAAAAGTTACTTTCTTAAATTAGCAATATGCCCACCCCTTCTTTATGGCTTTCACATGACTTCTGTGTAAAAATATTTTATGCTCACTCATCTATTTTTGCAAACATATTGCAACCTCGTTTTGAAAAACCTCAGTTTTACTTTACAAACACACGCAGCCGGCAGTTCAGACCAAGTAGCATCCTGCAAAAACTTCCTTTTCTGGCCAGGCCCAAAGCATACTCTGTTATACCAATCTGCTCTTGGTGAAACCCCTAGGAAAGTGGTATTTCTTACGTACGGATTCCTGCCCTCAGCTCAGGGCTGGCACAAGGTATGGTCAAAAAGGTAAGAAGAAAGAAGCACTCACTGAAACCTTAAAATCAGGAATGATAATGTTTGCCACAGCAAGTCATTTCTTTACCCAAGAAGTAAAGAATCTTATGTTATCCAGATTTTAGTAAAAGAAAAAAGGAATTCTAATAAAAATTCTGGATAAAGAACATAATACCAAAAAACCCTATATGAAAAAGTTGGTTTACATAAGACCTTTCTTGTTAGAAATGAAAATCTGTGGTACGCAACAGCCAATTGTTTTAAAAACCCTTCTCATCAGTTCTGCTTCCCAGATTATTATCCATGAAATTCAGTGGATGAGTAACTAATGTTTTGAATCTTGAAGAGGTCTTTGGCCTAAGAAATTTAAATAAGTGGGGAGGGGTGGAATATCCATATTGCCAGAAGCAGCAGGAGGAAGCCATTACTGTTACTTACACAATCTATTCTCACTGAGAATGTTGCCCAATATAATTTACAAAATTTCTGTTGGAAATGCATTAGCAGCTGAACAGCAAGCAGCTTCTAAGGGATAAATAGAAAAAATAAATTAAAAACCTAGCTTCCAAGCTTCAAATGTTATTGAACATCAGCTGCAATCCCTGCAGTCAGCAGTCTATAACCTTTTAAAGTCCAAAGAACCCCTTTTTTAATGTGCAGATTTCATCTGATTTTGGTTTAAGAAACTTCTTATGGATTTAGTTCAAATAAAGGGACAACTAGTTCAAATGCAAAAATATCCTTCCACACAGATTAACACCACAAAGTACACAAACTGTTCATACAAATATACACATACATACACATGTATATATACACAGAAGGGCCTGAAGGAGGATCTGGGGAACTACAGGCCTGTCAATCTGACCTCAGTGCCAGGGAAGGTTTTGGAGATCACCCTGTGTGCCATCACACGGCACATACAGGACAACCAGGTGATCAGGCCCAGTCAGCATGGGTTTATGAAACACAAGCCCTGCTTGACTAGCCTGATCTCCTCCTACAACAAGGTGACCTGCTTAGTGGAGGAGGGAAAGGCTGTGGATGTTCTCTACCTAGACTTTAGCCAAAGCTTTTGACATAGTTTCCCACAGCATTCTGCTTGAGAAACTGGCTGCTCCTGGCTTGAATGGGTGTACCCTTCACTGCATAAAAAACTGGCTGGATAGCCAGGCCCAGAGAGTTGTGGTGAATGGATTTAAATCCAGTTGGCAGCTTGTCACTAGTATTCACCAGAGCTCAGTATCGGGGCCTGTTCTGTTTAATATCTTTATCAGTGATCTGGATGATGCTCAAGTGCACCCTCAGCAAATTTGCAGATGACACTAAGCTGGGTGGACGTGTTGATCTGCTTGAGGGTAGGGAGGATCTACCAAGGGATCTGGACATGCTGGATCAATGGGCCAAGGCCATTTGTATGAGCTTTAACAAGGGTCAGTGCTGGCTTCTGCACTTGGGTCACAACAACCCCATGCAACACTGCAGGAGTTTCCTTCTCTGTGGAAGAGTGGCTGGAAAGCTGCCTGTTTGAAAAGGATCTGGGGGTGTTGGTCAACAGCCAGCTTGAACATGAGCTGGCAGTGTGCCCAGGTGGCCAAGGAGGCCAATAGCATCCTGGCTTGTATTAGAAATAGCATGGATTGTCCCCCTGTACTCAGCACAGGTGAGGCTGCACCTTGAATACTGTTTCAGTTTTGGGCCCCTCACTACAAGACAGACATGGAGGTGCTGGAGGGTGTCCAAATAAGAGCAACAAAGTTGGTGAGGGGTCTGGAGCACAAGGCTGATGAGGAACAGCTGAGGGAACTGGGGTTGTTTAGCCTGGAGAAGAGGAGGCTGAGGGGAGACCTCATCACTCTCTACAACTACCTGAAAGGAGGTTGTAGTGAGATGGGTATTGGTATCTTCTCCCAGGTAACAAGCGATAGGACAAGAGGAAATAGCCTCAAGTTGCACCGGCTTAGTGGATATGAGGAAAAATTTCTTCACAGAAAAGGTTGTCAAGCATTGGAACAGGCTGCCCAGGGAAGTGGTTGAGTCTCCATCCCTGGAGGTATTTAAAATATGGCACTTAGGGACATGGTTTAGTGCTGGACTCAGCAGTGCTAGGTTAACTGTTAGACTTGATGATCTTAAAGGTCTTTTCCAACCTAAACGATTCTATGATTCTATATACATATACACACAGAGCATAAATTGCAATTTCCAGACTGCATTTTATTTGGTAGTGAAACAGATTCCCTGCTAGTTGCACAATACTCTTAAGTGGTTAGTTAAACTTCTTCATTGTTTCAAAATCTTTAATAGCCATTTGTGTTCTTTACATTTTAAAACAATAAACAGGATAGAATGCATTTTCTCAGTATAAATACAATGCTTCCCTGATTCTTTTGTAAGTGGATCTCTCTTCTCTTTTTATTCCTATTTTAATTTTTATTGAAAGTCCTTTGCGTACAAGAGGTCTGTACTCTGAGAGAATAAAGGCCTCACTCTGCCTTCTCACAGAAAATCTTCAAGAGGGTACTAGAATCAAGAAACTCTTCAAGGTGGATCTCATGAGGTTTTCTACTAATCTCACCCTCAAGGGATAATGGCACAAAAAGCAGTTAGAGGCTGCTGCATGCCAAATCTGCTGTTCTGGCAAATCCACAGGCGCTGGACATTTTCTCAGCCCCAACAAACTTGTCAATCTTCTTTAAACAGAAGGATCCTAGCACACAGCAACCTGCTTTAACATGAGAATATGCCCTGTTTCATGCAAGGTTAATTTCCTTTTTATCTCTTATCCTTACAGTCTCTTTGCAGTTGGATTCCCTTGGTGTAACCTCAAAAAAGAGAGGGAATGCACTGTTTTACAAACTGGTAAAACAGTGGACACCCCTGGTTCACCATACCGATATCCTGTCAGCTTGTGCTATTGCATTTCATTGCATTGTATATACTATTCTGGATATAATAGCAGAATCAAACATTCATTACTGCTATCAGACTCATATCCTGAAAGATGTACAGATCATACAGGTCATGGTTAAGAGTCCAACCAACAATTACAGATAACAGAACGTTTCCCCCCAGCAGCCTGGCTATATGTTGCTATCTATTCAATTTGTTGTATTTGTTCAGTTCTGTGCCAGCTGACAAGTATCCCATTAGCTGTGGTTCACACTAAGAATTTGTATTCACATTCTGTGAAACAGAAGAGCAACTCACTCAATGCAGAGTAGCTCTGAGAGTGCCTGTCAGTCACTACTGACCTGGACCAGCAACCTGGAAGCTACAGAAGATGTAAAGATTCTGCATTTTATCTCTGAACTGATCATGTAATTTTGTTCTTTCAAAGATTTTCATTTATGTTGTGCCTTATTTTGCATGTTTCCATTCCTCCTCTTGAAGAGAGGTCCTTCATATATATTTGTTTAACCTGCTTTCTAGTAGTCTTGCACAATGCTGTGACTGCCTCCTCTCGATGATACACACAACAATCCATTTCTTTTCCTGATGGGTTTAAGCAATCATACACTGGGATGCAACAAATGGATAGATTTAGAGATGAAATTGTATTGTAACGCAGCCTATAAGACTTTACCTACATCAGCTGAGAAGAGTCTTTGGGTTTGTTTAGTGACATAGAAACCACATGCTGATTATACCTGTTGGATGCCCTGCTGTTTTTTCTAAGAACCTTTTAGCCATTTTCTTAGAATTCTGTTTGGAGAAATACTAGTAGGAGAATGGCACATGCTTCTGATTTATTCCCCTTTTAAGTTAGTGATGTTTCTTGGTAGCTGTTTATCCTATTTAAGACAAAATACTGTCAATGACTGCAGTACAAACAGCACACGTGGGGTCAAATTCACCTCCTGTGCTGAAAGCCAGACAGCTGACAGTAATTGTGGGCTAAAAGAGAGGCAAAGTCAGCATTCCCATAGAAACAGGCATTTAACAGCTTTTCCCATGGACTTTCCAATCCTACCCTGTTTTACTCCATAACAACATATGCACTCCTCTCTGTACCAGTTGTACTTTCTTCAAATGTGAAGATGTAGGACTGTCAACAACTCCAGGGATTTGCCATCCCCACACCAGTCTACCTTCAGATAACACAAAAGAGGGATCAAACCAAGAGTAATTTTCCTAATTTTCAGGAGCATGCAGGTAGCTGCTCTATTTAGGTCACCCCATCCCCCGTGCAGCTTAAATCCCATGCGGTCCTCGATGATCACTGTGAATTTCTATAGAATAGCATGTATTTTGAGAGTAGGATTTTGAGAGCATGAGATTCTTACATGAGAAAGACTAATAGATTATCTGTATGTACATATTCTTCCAATATTATTTAGACACACTTTGGAAGAAATTAATTAGATAGAGAGTACACAGGTCACAGTGCGACAAATCATAACACAATGGTGTGCAAAAAAAGATATGGCATAAAAATATGGGAATTTATTACCACAAACAAGTGAAAACTGCTGCAGGAATAAAGCTGTCTAGCTGGAAGGTGAGAAGTAGAAGAAAGAAGTCCTGTCTCCTTCCACAACAGCAATAGAAGAGTTTTGCAGCACACTGTGTTGCGCAGGTTTCATACACACCAATCCTGCACCTAACCCTACCTTTCTGTGATGACCACCCGATGATCACCTCCTGAGGTGAATACATCCCTGAAGAAAACAGGCCTTGATCTACAAATAAAAGCTCAAACACATGATCCACATTTCTCCCCAAAATCATTCTGTGAAAGCAATATCCAATACTGAATAAGCAAGATCAGTCCAGATCACCAAAGTTGGAATCTGACATGTAATAAGGGGTTTACAATAGAAATTTATCAGCTAAATGCACATAATGGAGGACTATTCCATATAATATCTACTGTCACAATGTAAAAGGTGGTATAGGCAGGACTGATCAGTCAACAGTTAGCTTATCAGTCACACCTTGCTAAGTAAAAAGCCAAGAATATGGTATCCACTAGGATTTTTGAGGTCCTAAGGCTTACAAAAGTCAATCACTTCTTTCCCAGACTGTAATACTTCTTTTTCTACATGGCCTATGTTAGGCAGCTCAGTACATACATGGAGCCATTAGATAAGGGCAGAAATCATTGCTAAATCATGGTTAATCTCCAGCATTATACTTCCATACAGGGTAACAAAGTATCTCATTTTAGCTCCTTCCCACCCACAGCTTTTAAACAGTATTAAACAACTTAGTCATTATGCTAGAAGATGCCATGAGCTTAGGCAAAC